>CM057337.1:418808422-419362441 GCA_030015575.1 Agapanthus africanus
TTCATCCTCTACCTCTTGCCAAGTAGTATAGGGTGTTTCCTTCACAAGTTTTCATGGCTTGGTGAAGGTGGAGCTTGATCTAGTGATGCCTCGACGTAGATCATCTTCGGCACGTTGTCGACGACCTAGCCCGCCTTTTTCTCCGATGAAACCACCGTGAGAGTCATGGTTCGATTTGGACAGCGGAGAGGACTTCATCACGGAGCCTAGGAGGTGGAGGACCGGATCTACAAAGGTTGTAGCCCCTTCCCTTTAGCTATATTTCCGTTTACTTGCTTGCATCGCCTATATATATCTAGTTGACGATCCGTATTAGGGTTTGTAGGCACCCGTAAAATTTGATTTGTGCATGTTTGATCACTTGTGAGACTCCATTAGAGTGCCCAGGAACCCTACAGTAAGGGCTCGGAATATAACCCTAGGGTTTCAGTTCTGTGCCTATAAATAGTCCAGTTTTGAGCCAAGTAGAGATATCTTTTTCTTTATTAGGATTTAGTATAGTTTAGTTTGTAGTTCTTCTTCTTCTTCATCTATTCTCCATGAAAATTGTAGTGAGAGCTTTTTGAGTGGAAGATCAATGAAGATGAGGGTTTTTATTGACTTGTATCTTTAATTTCTTGTCTTGTAATTTTATTTCCTAGTGTAATTTTATTTATTGTTGTTAAGTAGTTGTTATTTCTTATTTTGTTTTCCTTCTTTTCTAAACCGTATTTTCAAACCATGATGCTCGATGAAGTCCCTTGCTTAGGTGGGGGCCCATGTAGTTAGCTTGCTACCATTTTGTAAAACCATATTTTTTCCATTTTTTCTTTTCTTCCTTCTTGTTTTATTTTTCTTTCATATGAGTGAATAATTTCCACACTTGTTAGGGCTAAGGAAGGTTAGTATGAGAGACGGAAAAATACATTGTGCTTCTCTTCGCCAAACATCTTAAAACAAATCTAGACTAAATAAACACAACCCCCTCACTTAGGCGCGCTATACGTGACAATAGCCGCGACCTAAGTCGAGAAGTCCTTTGGGCGCACTACAATGTGATATATAGTTGTGACTTAATTGGATACATAGTTGTGGGTGTTTGGCCGAGAGTTGGAAATAAACGCATATAGCGGAAGGACGAGGGACACTAGGAATGGATTTAGCGTTGGAAAGCTTTCTTAAACTCGCAAATCATATTCTTATGTCCTCCTAATCCCCGCTACTTTCGATTATCCCAACATCATTTCAAGAATGGCAAAAGACAAGCACAAGACTAATTCTAACTCTACTAAAAAATCTTAACCCTAACAAGTTTATTTGAATATAAAATACGAACACGTAGGATAGAACTGAACATACACATATACATTCTTTAATTGACTCATCTAAGACAAGAACAAATATACAACCATCTCCCTACGGACGACCCGTGCTCAACCAGCTAGCTGCAAAGTGACACTGTCTTGATTGCGGTAACTAGAACAAATAGAACAGAGCGGAACGCATAACATAGCATATAGTCCCGCCCGATCAATCAATTAGCGATACATGATAATGAGTAAAACTTATACACATAAAAGATAAAGACAAATCAGATAGTATTATCATCTCGAGCAAGACTGTTCTCCGTATAGCTCCTCCTTAAATTCAGTAATTGCCTTCTTACAATTACGATAATTACCTTGAGGGTACCTATATCCAACAAGGTATATGTAAGTCTACGGTAGCGCCCCGGCCGTCATTCTGACGCCAAACGCGGAACAAAAACTTTTATAACTGGCGCTATCACATACTATAACCCGGATCTTACCATTAACGATAAACTAACAAACTGTAAAGAGGTAGAAAGGGTATACCGATCGATCCGAGTCCTTAGGTCTTTAGCCATCATCCCACGCTCCTCGCGGCAACTCCGATCTCTCGTCTCCTCATCGAGGTGGCACCACGTCAACGGATTTTTAAACGGGCTCCCGCCTCTATACCGAGGCAACTCGGTCATCAAGTTTGCTAAAAGAGATGACCAAGATGAAGTAGAGAACGGGTAGAATATTTTGTCTCAAACACTTTAGGGTTCTCATCACATGAGAGGGTTAGGGTGGAGGTTAAAGAAGATGCTTAGGAGTTGGAAATGGTGACCTCAAGAAACACTCAAGAGAGAAAGAGCTCAAGCATAATGACTTGTTCTTCTCTTGTGAATAGATTTAAATGAGGTTATATATTCTAAACCCAAAAGAAAAAGATCTTATAAAAATATCTCCTCAAATATCTGTTCACAAAACAAAACTCATTAATTCTTAATGACTCACTAGATGACTCATTACATGAGTCATTAGTGAACATTCTAGAATTGATGAGTCACAAAGAATGAGTCACCCTTTTCAAAACCTATTTAATCATTTAAACCAAAATGATTAACCAAAAGAAATGCATCTTCTAAAGTATTCTCGTAACGGATTACGAAAATACCCCTCACCTGTATATACATACATGTATCCGTATTCCGACCGAATACGAATACGAGAGACTAAAATATTCCGACTCAATATAATACATGGATCCGGCTTAAACCAATGCCCACCAGTATTATCTGTCCGAAATATGACACGTGCACAAGTGCACATGCATTTTTGAACCGTGCCATAAAACCATACGGCCTCTACAATGTTTCGCCCGAACTTGGGAAACTATCTGTGGGGGACTCTAAAGACTCGTCAATCCCTGACAGTGGGTTTAACCACAAGCATGTTAGCGGCACTAGCTGTGCGTAATGGCTGCCCATGTACTGACCTCAAGGGAAGCCGATGAGCGAACTCATCCTGGAACCCTACTGAGCCTATCAGTGACAATTTACATACAGTCCAGTCCGTTTGTCTATGAGTATCGCATATCGGGCCTAGGGGGCTGGTAACGTCAAACCCCCAATAGCGGTATAAGTCGTGTCAGAGTGTAGCCCAGAACACCTTGAGATACTACTGAAGTACCTACCAGTAAATCTCCTGCCTCGGCCGAGGGCTGTGTGTAATGGCTCTCCTAGACACAGCGTGATCTCACCCCCAATACCGGGAGAGACGAATCCTCTGCCGATCCGCTCACTTGCTTCCATGTGGCTCGGGACTGTACCCAAAAAAAACCTGTTTGCACGACTCTTTTGAGCCGTGGTAGGGTAGAAATCAAAGCACAGTGGGAACTCACACGAAACAAATGACGATTTCAGGTCGATGAACTAACCTGTACACATGTCACCAGGGAACTGCTATCTGACGCTAGGTATAATACCAACTAGCAGGTTCCCGGCGAGACCTGTCCGGTGTACTCATAACCCAATGAGCACCTGTATACATCTTAGGTGATCCAACTGACACCAGTGGCTTGTGAGACTGACCACCGCCCCTCGTCGGGGTCTCGACTGTATACACTAGTCTACTTCGGAGTATCGATGCCCTATCTCGAAACTCCCACGACTAGGGACCACTTTTAAGGACGTGCTTATGGACTGCCCAACTCTCACGTATATGATTGCCATCATGCTGTTGGTAGTCAAGGAGGATCCTAAGGGCTCTATCAACGTGTAATAGTGAACAGTCACCTAAAGCTGTACACGATGATAAAGGCAAACCAGATAACATACTATCATCTCGAGTAAGACTGTCCTACCGGTATAGGTCACCCCTCAATCATTGCAATCACGTACCTGCGATCCAATAATTGACTTTGAGGGCACTACATCCAACAATCTCCTACTTGCACTTAAGGCTAATTATTGCGATGTCGCATACTCACAGCCCGTGTGATATCGAACACCCAACTCCTCTACTAATCAGTTTCACAAAGCTCGTTTGTAAAACTCTTGTGTTCAAGAAATAACCTCAATGAGTGCATCCGCCCTGATGTTTCTTTCTATGTCTCTCTTAATCTTAAGTTCACGGAGAAAGCCATCTCCCGAATTGAGTAATACCTGTCTTAGAATATGTCTGGATATCTGATGGGACCTGGTTCATAAATGAACTCCAAATCCAAACTTCTTAGACTGTATCGTCAACTGAACCCCTGCACCATGCCTCCCACAGTATCCTCTTGGACCACCTGTCCATAATACTTCCCCCTTCGTCAGAGGGAAAACTATAACTCTGACAATCACTCTGTCATCCATGTCACCTTTGGAAGCCTGGAATGATAACCGTCTCCCGAAGGTGGCTACCGATCAAATCCGTAGAACATGCACTTATGTTCAAAAAACTGCTTCCGCATGTTTCTCCAGGATTGGATTAATATAAACTTATTGCATCTAGTACAAAAACAACATCTGGTGTGGTACTTGACATCTGATGATCAACTCAATTGCCTAAGCAAGTGATATGTTAATCATGCACATCCCTCTCCCCTTTAGTCTGTAAGACACCTTTAGAGAGGGTGACTCCATCACCTGCAGGTACACCACCATGCCAGGAATCATCTATTCTAAAATACTATTAGAATACTGTCAAAGTACCCACATTGGGAAACTACCCAAATCTAGATCTAAAACCATAGATCTAGAAACCAGAATGTCAGATATTATATCCATATCCTTTGTGGAGAAACAACTGTGTGACAACCACAGTACAACCGATCGTAGTATAGGAATTTTACTTCTACTCTGTGTATGTCATCCAAATACCAGGACATCACACCCTACTACCTTCTTAATAGATCCATCCCCTATTCTGATGAAGTCAAACCCATGACTGTCACATCAAAATTAGATGTTCTATCTCCGCTATAGTTGCTCAAGTCTATAAATAGACATAAGCTACTTGCCCACTATGCTTCCGCTGCTCCCACTGACCACAACAACCCTCTGGCAAAATAATATATACGTGCACTCCTAAAGCTATTTTAGAACGACGCTATACTTAACCTCCTGCCGGGTCTCATAGCCTGGACCAACAGTAGTGTCAAGTCTGGGTAAACAAGAATCTCCCTGTCACCGTCTTTGAGGCTACCGGAGTACCTCTCGGGTGCCTGAGGTTACCTACCATATCTGCAGAGTGGCTAATGGAATGTCAAACCTGATTGAATCTTTAGGTCCTATTAAATTTTCCGTAATCGTTTGCGGTTCTGGAATCACTTCCAGTTCCACCATCCTCCCACTACTGTTTTCTGAAAAAATCCATTTTGCTAAAACTGTGGCGAGTCAAGAACAATATCACCATTGATCTTCCAGATGGTAGAAAGTCAACCCTTGTCATAGCCTGGGCCAACCCACAAACTGCCATTACAGAAACGTACCCTGAGTTATCCAGAGTCTGGTTTTAAGCATAAGCCGGACAACTCCCCGTACCTTAACATCGTTAAGATATGAACCATTCTATATCCAATATAGAAACTTTGGCACTTATTTAATTGGAACCAGATTCAAATCATGCAGCTGTCTCCTGTGCATATCAACTTAATGGAGAGTGGTTAATCAGCATTACTCAACTTAGGAATGCATCCAATTATGAGTAACCTGAAAGAGAAACAAGTTTCTCAAAACCATTACTATCAACTGAATACCAATCATAAGTATCTACATCTTCGATCTCTTTGAAGAATCTCGATACTTGCGATATCTGGTTCTCTACTTTATTCCTATACCCACAACTTCTCAAAACTTAGACCTTGTATTTCTACGAAACACTTGTCTAAAAGCTAGAGAAGTCATAAGTAAACAGAACATAGTACGAGGACCAACCCCTTTGTCCTAATGGACACTGGACAACATACAATACTCTGTATGAGTCTCCTGAGTTGAATAACTCAGAACCTGTGCATCGTAGGTTGAAAACTGTACTAATGGTTAAGAACTACTCCGCTATTCAATTGTAACGTTTAAAAATAATAAAATATTATTTTTGGGAATTTTTATAATTTAATATTATTTTAATGAATATTTTAATATTCTGATATAATTAAATACAAATAAATGGGGAAAATTTTGGGAAAATTATGGAAAATTCCAAAACAGGGTATTTTATGGGATTATGCCATTTTTAAGTTTTTGTGAATAGTTTGACACTAATTTAGTGCTAATCGCGATTAAAAATCGCTAATCGGATTTTTGGCATTTTGTGGAAACATGCACATATCTTTTTCTACACTTATGTTACATTTTTATTACCATGGATTTACTTTGGGTTTACTATTTGAGTGAGAAGGTTTTAGAAAAAGAAAAGAAAAGAATTTGAATTAGAATAATGGGGTAGTAGGTGGGTGAGAGAGAGAGAGTGAGGTGAGGGGTCTCTTGACTTAGTCTCCCTTTCATTTTCTCCTTCATTTTCTCTCCCACTCCTCTCCCTCTTCTGCTGCTGCAGCTCCCCCTCTTTCTCCCCCTCTTCTAGAGCCCTCAAACACCATGAAATCAACTCTAAAACCCTACTCCCATTTCACTAAAAAGGTGCACGAGCCCAAGATCTACACATTAGACTAAGAAAGCAAGGATTTTGGCCACTTGGGGCAACTCAAGAATTATCTTGAGTTGACAAATGAGGTAATTACTGAACCCTTAACTTAGTTTTAGCATTCCTTACCCCTATGTAAAAATTGAATCGATATCGGGTGATGTTGTGGACTTAAGGAAGACCAAGTTAGGGTTTGAGAGAATTGAGAGTTGTGTTGTGAAATTGAGATCAGTAGAGGCCACCCCAACACCCTAGTGCTTGAATTATGACCCAAAAAAGAGACTTGAAAGACGGAATAAGGATTTAGAAACCCCGACATCGGATAAATGTGTGATTTGTGAGGGTATTTTGGAATCTGGAGCAACCCGGGGCCACTAGAATTGATTTTGGGATTACTGGGAGTCGTGCAGGCACCTAGGAAGCTACCACAGAGACCCGAGCCCCTAAATCCAACCCCAGGCCGCAGATATATTCATTCTGGCCACAATTTGCAGCCAGATCAGGGAAATTGGGTCCCAGGTTTGGTTCATGGCTCCTTTTGCACTAAAATAGACCCCTCCTATATGCAGTTTTGGCTAATTGTCACCTGGGGAAAATCTGGGAGCATTTAGGTGTGTTTTAAGCGATTTTTTCTGTATTTTAAAATACGCTTTCTTGATATTTGGATTTGTTGTTGGGTGTTCGTACATCAACAACAGGGACTGTTTGATTGATTTGCCCGTTTAGGCCATAGGTTCCAACCTATGAGTATACTGTGCGCTGTATCAGTTTTCTGCCTCGATTTTAATACGTATTGCGACTGTTTATTATTGTAGGTACCCTTGCAAGGATTCCGAGGCAAAGAAGCACGGCGTCATCGATTTCGGCGAGCGAAGACCAGGTGAGTAGATTTATATCTACAGGGAGGAATCGGGTGGATGGCGTATAACACCCCCGCAGTCCGTGGTGATGTATACGAATACGTATACACACATATATTTATTATGTGTTGTTAGGATTATTTGATGGTGATAAAGGAATTATTGATGATAAGGATGTATTGGTTTAGTATAGTGCGAAACCCTAGAGTAGTGGGCGCACTCACACATACACGCATACATATACTTACATTCTTTCATTTATCTGTACGCATATGGAGGTGTGTATATCTACACATGGGTATCGGACTATGTGTTCTTATACGGGATTGAGGATGATACGTGGGATTGAGATGAGTCGATGAGGTTTGATTGAGGCCGGGAGATTCGGCGATATGGCAGAGTTCGTATTTGAGATGTGATATGATGGTAGTGATACCTGTTATATGATGAGATAATGTGATATTGACTCAGATTTAGGTGGTTTTCATACCCCTCCCGATTGACTTGACTGTTGGGTCCGTAGTTCGCATAGTAGGCGTTAGACTAGACCCGAGTCATACCTATTTCAAAACTAACGAATCAGGGATATTTTAAAGATAGGCAAAAGGGATTCTATGGATATTTTCAATCGACACATCTTTTCATAAAACACCGTAGCCCTTATTTTACCAAAAAAAAAACCATGATTCGTCTTATTTCAAAAGGTAAGGCTGCATGATATATTTATTGAGGCAGGTTCTTTATTGTTGCGTTGATTATTCGATTCCGCATACTCATGCTATTTGCATTGCTTTGCTTGTGTTTTTTGATGTATAATACAGTCATGCTGCTAGGACACCAGCACCATTATCGATGATGCGTATGTTCCACGTACACTTGTTGCCGGCTAACACACTTCATCATCGATAATTGCCATGTCATTACACTGTAGTACTGTTGCATTCAGTATATGTTTCTTGCATGACATAATGATATGCTTACATTTCTTTTACATGTCATATACATCATGCCTTCTGACTATACGCATTGAGAGTTGCTATTTCCATGATATTTCTGGATTTGGGAACCGTGGGTATTTCAAAAGAGAATATGTCATTGCTTTAAAAACCCGGTTACCCTTGATATGATATTTCAGTGCGTCCACCATGTGTTTTCTCGGTGCTGAGAGCGACATGTAAGACCCGATTCGAGGAGCGGACGAGCCGATTGCGGGTACATGTGGACCCGGTATGGTTCCCCTCGGCAAAATGATTGAAGGACTTTGCCGATTAAGCCTGGAGGTGGGCGAGTACCTACCGGTGATTGATTGGACCTGGCGGTTATCCGGAGGATACCGACCAGAGTCGATAGATGGATATGGGCGTACTGCTGGGGCCGAGGGCCGATTCCGCAGACGGAGCCCGTGGGCTGGTCCGGACTGACGGAGCCCGATATATATGAGGATTTATGTGCCGATGCTGGGCACAGTTTTCATGATGTTTTCGAGTGTCGATGCTGGGCACTCTGGTTACATGATTTTGACGTGTCGCGAGGGACACAGGTGGTTTATATCCTTATATTTCCATGCATATGCTGATGATATTTACATGCATGATGGTTATTGTCATTGGGTGACGAGTGGACTGGATCCACGTACATGCAGATTGATTTCATTGACTATACCTCATATTTATGATATGCTATTACCTGAGGCACTGGCACGAGCACTTGGCACTACACTCATGTATAGAGATTACATTGCCAGTTTAGCATGCTTCAGACTTATTCATATTGAGGTTTATATACATCTGATCGTATTGACCTAAGATGGGTCATACATTCGATCTCTGCTTGTAGATATTTTCTATTCACGAGTTGGCAAATCATCCCCGTTGTGCCACAGTTCTTGCAGGTTTTTGCCGTACAGATTTCATAGCGGCTTTTCTGGCACACTGCTTCCATACGGGTGACTTGCTATGGTAGGTGGGTTCTTTTGTATCAGAACCGCTATTGTACATGTATTATTCATTGTATCTAGAAATTCCATCAACCAAAACTTGTATATTGTTTCAGACTTAGAGACAGTGTTGTATTATTTCGACCTTAGAGTCGCGCTTGTAGTATTACGGTTTTCTGGCTGTTTTGAGTTCTTTTTTTTTGGGTTTTGATCCTCGCCCTTTGGCATTGTATATTATTATTGCTTGCGTGGTTGTGACCGTCGATTGACGAAGAACTAGCTCCCGCTTGGGGATGCCTTTTATCATTTCATATATGTTATTCATGTTGTACCCCGTTCGGGGCCAGTTTTTACAAAGGAAACTCTGCCGAAATTTTCAGGAAGGGTTACACATTTTTAAAATGCATATTCGACTTAGTTATTTAAAAACTTTGATTTTCGAAACATGATATCTTTACTTCTTAAACCAGTTTTCCTTATTTACTCTTTAAATGGTTTTAGATTTCTGGGCTTTTGGCTTACTTGGATCAGATGGGGTCCTATAGACTTCATATGGTTCAAAGGCCAGTCACGTGCTCTTTCGGGTCGTGACTGTAAGTCCACGTTGCCCACCCCGGTGCTTGCGGGGAGGCGGAAAACGGAATAAAAAACGAATTTTTATGAACTTAGGCAACATGGACTAGACTATGAAGGATCTTTGCTAAACAAAAACAAGCTAAAGCTAACTAGAAACTAGCTAAGTGTTAGAATGGTTATACCTAGGGCTTTATGTCCTTCTCTCCTTGCTCCTTGGAGTAGTAGAAAGAGGTCACCTTTGTCGTCTTCTCACGTCAAAGAAAGATCCACCCGAAAGCCTCAACCTTTGGCTTCAACTCCAAGCTAGAAGTAACTAGGGTGCTAGAAGTGCTAATCCTAGAACCCTAGATGAGAGTAAAGATTATCAAGAAGAGGTTTTTCTCAAGCTCGAGTGTTTCTCAACACATGAGAGGGGAGAGCTTGAGGGAGAGGAAGAACAAGAGAGAGAAAGTGAATGATAGAATGAGAATAAAATAAACCATTCTCACATATATGTGTGTATTATTTTAATTAGATAATTAGTAAGATAATTGTCATGGCTTAATCAAGACATGACCATTATCATTTCATTTTAAATGCAAATTGCAAGGATCAAAGAGCATCTTCCAAATGAAATGATGATGGTCAAAGTGTCAACCAAGGTCAACAAGTCAAGGAGGTCAAATGGTCAACAACCATAACCATGCACAATTATTTAAACTAATATCAATTAACCATAATACACACATAAGCATTAGGGTTAATAAAATGACAATAGTCATTAACCCTAATCAAAGTCCTCTCCCTCTGTCTCAAGCAACTGTGCATACGCACCCGTATTCGTGATCCGAGGAACATGAATACAATGAGATAAAACCAATCCCAAATCTATACTAGGATCTGGCTTAAACCAAAGCCCGCTAGTATAAGCTGTCCGGACAGCAAACGTGCACAAGTGCACGGATGTGAACGAACCCTGTCGCAAAACCATGCGACCTCTACTCATTTTGCCTAAAGGCGAATAGCTCTCTGTATGGGACTCTAAAGACTCGACACTACGCTGGCAGTGGGTTTAACCACAGACCGCAAGCGGCACTAGCTGTACGTAACGGTCCCCAGGTAGATGTCGATAAGAAGACTGACGAGGTGAACCCCATCTGAACTCCTACTGAGCCTGTATGTGACAGTCTCCGTACAGTCCGGTCTGTTCGTCTGATACATCGCATGGCGGGCCTAGGGGGGCGGTGAACGTCAGTCCCCTAATAGCGGTACAAGTCGTGTCGGAGTGTAGCCCAGAACACCTTGAGATAACACTGGAAACCTACCAGTATATCCCGCTTGCCCTGGCCAGGGACTACTCGTGTAATGGCTCTCCTAGACACAGCGATGTCAACCCCCAATACCGGGAGAGACGAATCCTGTCTAACCGTCACTGCCTCCAAGTGCTTCGGGACTGCACCCAAAAACTGCCTGTTTGCACGACTCCTTTGAGCCATGGTAGGGTAGTAATCAAAGTGCAGTGGGAACACACTCGAGGCGAAGTGACAGTGTCAAGTCAGCGGACTAAGCTGTACTCATGTCACCTGGGAACTGATAACTGACGATAGGTATAATACCAACCAACAGTCCCCGACGAGTCCTGTCCAGTGTACTCGTAACCTAACGAGCACCCGCATACTATCTCAAGTACGACGTACTGACGGCTGTGGGACAGACCGTCTCCCACGCTGGGATGAGAAGCGCATACGCTAGTCTACTCCGGAGTATCGATGCCCTGTCTCGATAGTCCAACGACTAGGGACCTGTATAAGGATGTGCTTATAGATCACCCAGCTCCCACAAGTGTGAGCGCCATCACCACGCTGGTAATCAAGCAAAAATCCTAAGGGCTCTACTAATATGTATATCACCGATATGCTAAAAGAAACACATGCACATATTAAAGAAGAGACAAACCAAGTAGCATACTACCATTTTGAGCAAGATTGTATATACAACTGTGAATATCCCAAGCTTCCATCAAGTAATATACAAACTAGTATGATACAGTAATGGCCTCTAGGGCATATACACTAACAATCTCCCACTTGCACTAAGGCCATGTACTGGCGTATCGAAGACCTATCATCTCGATCAGCCGCTCGAACTGAGTCTGGGGCAAGGCCTTGGTGAATGGATATGCTGTGTTATCTTCTGAAGCAACCCTCCGAACCTCGATCTCCTGGCGATCCACGATCTCCCTGATCAGGTGATACCGCCTTAAGATGTGTCTGGATTTCTGATGGCACCTGGGTTCCTTCGCTAAAGCTATAGCCCCGTTGTTGTCGCAATACAGAGGTATTGGGTAAACAATGGACGGAACCACCTGAAGTTCTTTCAAGAACTTCCTCATCCAGACAGCTTCTTTTGCGGCATCAGATGCAGCGATGTATTCCGCTTCCATAGTCGAGTCGGCAACGGTTTCCTGTTTGGAGCTCTTCCAACACACCGCCCCTCCATTGAGGGTAAAGACAAAACCCGACATGGACTTGGAATCATCCTTGTCACTCTGGAAGCTGGAGTCAGCAAAGGCCTCAATCTGGAGGTCTTTTCCGCCATACACCAAGAACATCTCCTTAGTCCTTCTCAGGTACTTGAGAATGTTCTTTACTGCTATCCAATGTTTCTCCCCAGGGTTTGACTGATACCTGCTTACCACACTCAGTGCATAAGCCACATCCGGTCTGGTACACAACATCGCATACATTATAGAGCCTACCGCAGAAGCGTAGGGTATAATAGACATGCGATCCCTCTCCAAATCAGTCTTGGGAGACATCTCTTTGGAGAGGGTGATCCCGTGACAAGCCGGTAGATTACCACGCTTGGAATCTTCCATACTGAATCTCTTCAGTATGGTGTCGATGTACCAGGACTGCGAAAGTCCTAATATCCTCTTGGATCTGTCACGGTAGATCCGGATACCCAGAATGTATGAGGCATCACCCAGGTCTTTCATGGAGAACCTGTGTGACAAGAACCCCTTGACAGATTGTAGCATAGGAATGTCATTTCCTATTAAGAGAATGTCATCCACGTATAAAACGAGGAATACTACAGTTCTCGCTACAAATCTACAATAGATGCATGGTTCATCTGGATTTTTGATAAAGCCAAATTCCTTGACCGTCTCGTCAAAACAGATGTTCCAACTCCACGATGCCTGCTTTAGTCCATAAATGGACTTAAGCAACTTGCACACCTTTCCGATGCTCCCACTCTGAATGAAACCCTCTGGCTGGTCCATATAGACACACTCCTCTAAATGTCCATTTAGAAAAGCTGTCTTTACGTCCATCTGCCAAATCTCATAATCGTGGAAGGCAGCAATGGCAAGAAGGATCCGAATGGATTTCAGCATAGCTACTGGAGAAAAAGTTTCGTCATAGTCCAAACCAGGTCGCTGACGAAAACCCTTTGCTACCAGTCTAGCTTTATAGGTCTCAACCTGTCCATCTACACCAATCTTCCTTTTGAAGATCCACTTGCATCCTACGGGTTTTACCCCATCTGGAGCAATGTCCAACGTCCATACTTTGTTGGTGTACATGGACTCCATTTCGGTCCGCATTGCATCCAGCCATTTTACCGAGTCGACGCTCTGAATGGCTTGCTGGAAGCTAGTAGGCTCATCAAAGTCTATGATGCAATCCTCTCTATCCCCGTCAATGAGAAAACCGTAGTATCTCTCGGGCGGATGAGACTGCCTACTACTCCTGCGGAGTGGCGTGGGAATGTCCTGATCTTTCGAACCCTCTGGTTCTACTAAGCTTTCAGTAATAGCTCGTGGTTCTGGAATTTCTTCCAGTTCTATTGCGCTCCCACTTAATTCTTTTTCTAAGAACTGGTGTTCTAGAAAGTGGGCATGGCGAGAAACAAACACCTTTTGTTCCTCTTCGCAATAGAAGAAATATCCCTTGGAGTTCTTTGGATATCCCACAAACTTGCACTGTACTGAGCGTGCCTCGAGCTTGTCCGCATGCTGCTTTTTTACAAAAGCTGGACATCCCCATGTCTTAATGTGATTAAGATAGGGTCTCTTCCCACACCACATCCGATATGGTGTAGTAGGCACAGTCTTAGTTGGAACTCGGTTCAAAAGGTATGCAGGTGATTCTAGCGCATATCCCCAAAACGATCGCGGTAACTCAGCGTTACTCATCATGGACCGTACCATATCCAATAGGGTTCGGTTCCGTCTCTCCGATACACCGTTATGTTGCGGAGTGTATGGAGGAGTAAGCTGAGAGAGAATTCCATTCTCTTTTAAGTAACCCAGGAACTCGGCACTCAAGTATTCACCACCTCGATCAGATCTCAGTGCCTTGATACTTTTGCCTGTTTGTTTTTCTACTTCATTCTTATATTCCTGGAATTTTTCAAAAGCCTCGGATTTATGTTTCATTAAGAAGACATAACCGTACCTTGAAAAGTCATCCGTAAAAGTAATGAAGTAAGAATAACCGCTTCGTGCATATGTAGACATTGGACCGCACACGTCGCTGTGTACGAGTCCCAAGAGCTCGCTCGCTCTTACTCTGTGTCCAGTGAACGGAGTCTTTGTCATCTTTCCTTTGAGACAGGATTGACAAGTTGCATACGATTGATATTCGAACGGATCCAAATATCCTTCTGTATGTAACTTAGTCAACCTTCTCTCATTGATGTGACCCAGTCTACAATGCCATAAGAAAGTTTTATTGATTTCTGGAGACTTTCTTTTGTGTGTATTCTGGACATTGAAAATCTGTGGTTGGTTTAATACGTATATACCGTTGTTCAATGTACCTGACCCAATCAAAACTTGATTAAGGTGAATGTTCACTACATTACTTACAAATGCAAATTCATAACCTTCTTTAGATAATAAAGATACAGAAATGATATTACAGGTTGCATTTGGTACATAATAACAACTACGCAAAACCAAAAAGTGTCCATCCGACAATCCCAGGTGATAGTCCCCCACGGCCTCAGCATCCATGCTAGCACCGTTTGCAACTCTGAGGGTCATGTCACCTGCCTTCAAAACTCTACGCTTTCTCAACGCCTGCAAAGAATTACAGATATGAGATCCTGATCCGGTATCCAATACCCAGGATGTAGAGTTTATTGATAGACAGTTTTCAATAACATACACACCTGAAGCTGAAGCCGCAACTCGCTTCAAATCCTGTGTTCTGGCCTTCCAAGCCTTGCAATCCTGTTTCCAGTGACCACTTTTGTGACAGTAGAAGCATTCTTCCTTCCCCACCAGCTTTCCCGCTACCTTTGTTGCTTTTCCTTTTCCCTTCGTATCCACTAGAGAGAGAGCAAGAGGAAGAAGGAGAGCTCAAGCAAGAGAGAGAAAGCAAATGAGAGAATGAGTAACTCTTTTTCCATCCAAGCTCTCATAATCCAAAATATCATAACAAATAATAGTAATCAAGTATTGTGTGATGGTTCAAGTCAAAATGGCTATATCATTTCATGCACTCATTTTGCAAAAACAAACAAGCAAGCAAAAGTCTTTGCCATGAAATGATAGCCATTGTCATGATGATGGTCAACTAATCCAACTTAGTCAACCGGTCAACAAAGTCAACAAAGTCAACCCCTCAACAACCATGTCACTATAATACTTAATTAATATTATTGTTAATTATATTTCTTATTCTCATTAGGGTTTAGCAAAAAGTCAATAGTCAACAGTCAACAGTCAACAGTCAACAACCCCAATGAGAATCCTCTGCCTCTGTCTCTCTGTCTACTATGCATACACACCCGCATCCGCGTTCCGAGGAACACGAATACAAACGAGATAAAACCAATCCCAAAAAGTACACTAGGATTTGGCTTAAACCAAAGCCCGCTAGTGTTAACTGTCTGGACACCAAACGTGCACAAGTGCACGGATGTGACCGAACCCTGTCGCAAAACCATGCGACCTGTCGCAAAACCATGCGACCTCTACTCTTTTGCCCAAAGGCGAATAGCTTTCTGTGTGGGACTCTAAAGACTCGACACTACGCTGGCAGTGGGTTTAACCACAGACCGCAAGCGGCACTAGCTGTGCGTAACGGTCCCCAGGTAGATGCCGACAAGAAGACTGACGAGGTGAAACCCATCTGAACTCCTACTGAGCCTGAATGTGACAGTCTCCGTACAGTCCGGTCTGTTCATCTAAGAACATCGCATGGCGGGCCTAGGGGGCGGTAAACGTCAGTCCCCTACTAGCGGTACAAGTCGTGTAGGAGTGTAGCCCAGAACACCTGAGATAACACTGGAAACCTACCAGTCTATCTCGCTTGCCCTGGCCAGAAACTTTGTGTAATAGCTTTTCTAAATGATGTTTTAGAAGAGGGCGTCTATAAGTACACAGCCAGAGGGCTTCGTAAACAGTGGGAGCAGCGGAAACGTGTACAAGATGCTTTATAGGATAAAGCAGGCATCGCGGAGTTG
Source organism: Agapanthus africanus (assembly GCA_030015575.1). Classification (NCBI taxonomy): domain Eukaryota; kingdom Viridiplantae; phylum Streptophyta; class Magnoliopsida; order Asparagales; family Amaryllidaceae; genus Agapanthus; species Agapanthus africanus. The sequence goes on from CM057337.1 coordinate 418,824,652, forward strand.
GAACATCTGTTTTGATGTAGTAGTCAAAGAGTTTGACTTCATCAAAATGGTAGATGAACCTTGTATATACAAGAAGGTAGTAGGGAGTATGGTGCGATCCTCGTAGAGTACGTGGATGACATACTCTTGATAGGGAAGGAGTTTCCTATGCTACGCTCGATCAATCTCCGCTTATCACAATGATTCTCCACATAGGATCAAAGTGATACCTACTAAATCCTGGGTTTTGGATCTATGAGATAGATCTAAATGGATATTAGGATTCTCACTAGTTGAAGTGAGATGGTATCAATTGATCCTGGGGAGAATCACTGGAAGTGTTCCAGGGTGATGAGAACGACTGAATGTCAGTCACAGGAATTATCTTTACCCTTAGTAAAGGGACGATATGTTGGAAGAGTTCCAAGCTAGATACCGTGGCATACAAGACGATAAAGGCTGGATACATCGCTACTTAAGATGCTACCAAAGAGGCAGTCTGGATGTATATTTGTTCATGAGATGAACTCAGTTCCTCCCATTGTATGACAATGGAGTTGTGGCTTATGCCAAGGAACGTCTGTCCCATCAGTGATCCAGACATATTCTAAGGCAGTATCACCTGATCATGGAGATGGTTGATCTCCAAGAGATCGAGGTCAGGAGAGTAGACTCAGAGGACAACACGGCGGATCCACTCACAAAGGCCTTTTCCCAGAGAGAGACTTTTAAGGGATGGTTGAGTATGAGATACTACAACCACTGCTATCAGATGGCCCTATTGCAAGTGGGAGATTGTTAGTTATATGTATGCCCTAGAGGCCATTGCTATACATAGGATGTATATTGTAGTGGATGCTTGGACATATATAGGGAGGACTTTCTTGCTCGACATGATAGTATGCTATCTGGTTGCTCTTTACCTTAACGTGTACACTGATTGTCTCTCTGTTACATGTTGGTAAAGCCCTTAGGATGTGTACTTGACTACCTGGACAATGATGCGGATCATACTAGTGGGGACATGGTAGTCCATAAGTACATCCTTCAAAGTCCCTAGTCGTGGGTATATCGAGACGGGGCATCGATATACCAGAGTAGACTAGCGTGTACCTTCTCGACCCATACAGATGGGCGATGGATGATCCCATATCCATTGGTGTTTGACATCAGAGATGATATACGGGTGCTCAGTGGAGACTGGGTACACTGGACGGACTCGCCGAGAACTCCCAGATGGTATTATACCTTACATCAGATGGCAGTTCTCTGGTGACACTGGTACAGGTTAGTCTGTAGACCCGAGATCGTCATAGAGTCTTATGTGATTCCCACTGTGCTTTGATTTCCACCTTACCACGTCCAAGAGGGCGTGCAAAACGGTGGTTTTTGGGTACAGTCCCGAATCACATGGAGGCAATGAGCGATAGGAGGGGATTCGTCTCTCCCGGTATAGGGAGTTGATGTTGCGCTGTGTTCGATTGGCTATAACCGGAAATCCCTGGCCAGGGTTGCTGAGATTTACTGGTAAGTGTTACCAGTAGTTTCTCGAACTGTTATAGACCTCATATCGACATGACTTATCGAGCTGCTGGGGTCTGACGTTTACCACCCCTAGGCGAGATATGCAACATATCAGACGAACAGACCGGACTGTACGGTAAGTGTTGCTGGTTGGATTCACAGGAGTGTGAGCGGGCTTGCTCGTTGATCTTCTGATCGCTCAATACCCGGGTGGCCGTTACGTTTAGCAGACCGCTTGCGGCTTGTGGGTGTTTGATATGATCATCACCTGCTGCCGGCGTATTGACGAGTCTTTAGAGTCCTACACAGAGGTTTCCTGGATCAAGCGAAACGAAATAGGAGCGCATATGAGATATGTGCGGGACCGAGAATAATACCAGTATGTGATACTGTATTCTATTCTCGCGATTTGTATCATCGGCAGGTTATATGTGATATAGCCGGGTTACGGAATCAAGTGTTGATTCGGTACATTGATACACTTGATATTAGTCGGTTATATGCAGTATGACCGGATCATTAAATCAAGTGTTGATTTAAGGATTTAATGTATAATTATATATTTGATATATTACTTTGCATTAACTAATATTGGTTCACTTAAGATGGATTTTCTCACTTGATGTGCACATTGTATATGTGATATATTTTTGTGCACTTGATTGTATCATGTTTGATGATGCATGCAAACTTGGGTGTGTATGCTTTAAACCATGGTTTAGGTTAATGGTTAAGGTTTATATATAATTTATTTATTCATTTATTTATTCATTATGGTTAAAATAAAATGGTGGCTTTCTTGTTTTATTCATGAAGCTTCATGAAGCTTTGAAAGTCTTTGCCATTTTTGTTTTATCCTTAACCTAACCATCAAACTAAACCCTAGTTTATTCTCTACATGAGTTAGCCTCACCCATGGTTGCATTATGATAACTCTTCACTTGATTTTTCATTTTAATTGATATTCTTTTCTTCTTCTTCTTCTTCTTGAAAAAGAAAAGAAAAGCTTGCTTCAAAAATGTCAAGTGATGATTTCAAGTGAAAAATCCAAATCCAAAGTGAACCCACTTCCTATTTCTTCATCCTCTACCACTTGCCAAGTAGTATAGGGTGTTTTCTTCACAAGTTTCATGACTTGGTGAAGTTGGAGCTTGATCTTGAGTTGCCTCGACGTAAATCATCTTCGGCATCGAAGTCGACGAACTAGCCCGATCATTTCTTCGACGAATCCATCGCTAGAGTCCGGGATCCGATGATCGCAGCGGAGGGACATCATCACGGAGCTAAGGAAGTGGAGGACCGGATCTACAAAGGTTGTAGCCCCTTTCACTTAGTAGTTAAGTTGTTAACTAGCTTGTAGTTTCGCCTAAAACTCTAGTTTGTTGGGGTAAAAATTTACACCCCGGTTGACCAAGTCAAAATCAAAGTCAACCCCAAGCCAAGTGGGCTCAAGCCCAGATCCAGTAGGCCCATGCCCGGGTCGAGCCCGAACATGAAGCGGCCGGCCTCCCCCCATGCCAAGATAAAAATTTTGTAATAAATAATTTTGTTGCATTTCTTTTATTTTATGGATAAATGTAAGAAAAATAGGCATAAAGCCAAATTTTTGTAAAGCCCATGGCTTATGTGCAAAAAGAAATGGCACATGAGCCATGGGATAGGCAAATGCCATTTTGTGAAGCCCAAGGGGCTATGTGTAAAGTGTATGGCCTATAAAGGCAAAGATAATGAAATATCCCAAGAACTTTTTTTCTCTCTCCAAAAAAAAAAGGTTTCAGATCTGAGATCTTTCTCTTTCTTCAAGGTTCCAAAACCTTCTTTTTTCTCTTGAATTAAATCAAGAGTTCTACTCTCCTTTTTATAAAACAAATTAGTTTTTCACCACAAAACCCATCAAAGGGAACTCAGATCTTCCATTAGATCTCAAAAATGAGTGATTTTTAAAAATCCCATATCTCTTGATCTTCAAGATCCAGCTAACAGAGGAGGAAGAAGAAGAACCCCTCCCATTAACCCAAAAAAAAAACACTCAGGAGTCCAACTCCTCTCTGATTTTGTAACACCCGAGCCCAATAATACTAATTCTGTTACTGGTTGAGTGTTTGACATTGCTCATTTCATTTACCTTGCTTGTTTGGTGCTTGTTGCTAAATTTTAACCGGCTAAGTCATTTTTGCCTATAACAAATTTTAACACCTAAAGTGAAATTAAAAATATCCATATTGGCCTACTCGTCACCCCTAGCTGCGTGGTAGCGTCCGTGCGTCGAGTTTCCATCCCGTTCGGTGAAAACGGGCGAGTTTGGACGGCTACGCGCGCGTGCAAGTGTCCGACTTGGGGGCATGCATTTTAATCATAAAACATCTCATTTTAAAATTTGGAACTCGCTTAAAATCCTATTATTTGAATTTCAAATATTTGGGCGCAATCCGGGCGCGATTTGGAAATGTTTCATTTAGCGCCAAAATCCCAATTTAATTAAATATTATAAAACCATAATATATACTAAAACCTTAATCTGTTACTATTATATCCCTTTTTTTAAATCTTTTAATTTAACTGTTTCCTTGTCCCTGGCCAATCACGAGGGGATTAATCCCTCGTGAGCCCCCGCCTTAAACTCTCTCTCTCTATCTGTCTCTCTAATCTCTCTCTCTCTCTCTCTCTTCCTATAATCTCTCTCTCTCTCTTCCTCTAATCTATTTCTCTCTCTCTATCCCTATATATATATTTCTTACTTCGTCTTCGCGAGAACCCCCACCGAACCCATGCGAGCCTAACCCTAGCCTCGTCGTAACCCTAGCCAGCCTTGTTCCCCGTCGCCGACGCCACCACCACCATCATCCTTGCCTCCGCAGCCTCGACCGCACCTCCTTCCTCCTTCTCCCTTCCTTCCAGCGCCTGCAACCCAGCGCCGTGGCCACCTGCACCATCGCCGCTTGCCGTCGCCGCCGCCTCTCGTCGCCGACGACGCCAACTTCTCCCCTTCGCCCTCTTCCCGACCTCGACACCTTCCTCCTCCTTCCCGTACGCCGGCGCCGCAACAGAACCCAAGCTGCAACCCAACCACCTCCTCTGGTTCGCCGGAAATCGCCGCCGTCGACTCTCGTCGTCGTCACCCGCGCCACCGCCGACCACCTCCTCTTCCCCTGCAACCAAACCCCGGCCATTACCTCCCCCTACTCACAGCACCACCCGATCCAGCAACCTCCAGCCTTTCTGCCGCGTTCACTGTTCACCGCCGGAGCCCATCGCCGTCGACCCCATCGCGGTTGCCATCCTTGATATCCCAGTAAGTTTCTCATGACCTCTCCCCTTCCCTTTTCCCTTCGCTGGTCGCTTTTTTTTGTCCGTGCGTAGTTTGCTAACCGTCGTCGCTGTTTTGACATTTCGCCGGAATCCGGCCGTGCCGACGACTTGACCCGACATTCCAGCAAGGTACTCCGGTCCGTGCGGTCCCGCTGTTCGTTGTTTGGACTCGATCCGTGACCCGTGCATCCGTCGAGTGTTTTCCGCCGACGTTACGTTCGTTTTTCCCGGTTCGCGGAACCGTCGAGGCAAGTATTACTTGCTACATGCTATGTTATACCAATTGAATGTATTTGACTCATAAAACTTACAAAACTTAACTAAGTAGAGCTATTTTATAATTTGGACGCATTATGACATATATCATGATACTGTAACCTAGAATCACAATTGCCACCTTAACCCTAATAACGAAACTACCAGTTAACCATTTTACTGTTTAAAGGATGATAGCCGTACACATGTAGCTCTATTACTTTCTGTTATTGATATTGCACTACCTCGTGATTATTGCACCCCAAGGGTGCTCGAACCTGTTAATATGATAATACAATTGCACTATAGTAATGCACCATTGTGATTAAATGAACTGTTATTGTTGTTTACTTTATTTCCTGCTGTTATTCCTTATTCGATTATAAACCTGTTGTGAGCACACCCTCGATTGCGTTACATATTAACCTGACCTTGATACACATGACATGTACATATACCGATGCACCGGACATGGTACCCTTTACTATCGACTCAACCTGTTGTCCCATGACCTGACCTGTTACCTGATCCCATGCCTAATGCCAACAAACCTGACATGGAGTCCTCATGGACCATTCCTGTTGTCTATCCAGACAAACCTGCTTTTACCTGATCCTGTGTTGGCATTAGTTCTTGATTACTGAATACCTGACTCGACATACATAACTTGGGGGTATGGGGAAATCAAAGGTGAAACCGACTTGTAACTCAACAGTTCGATACCTGTTCTGATCAGTCTTACGGGCTAGGCCAGCCCCGGAGTGATGATGCTGACATCACTCACCCATCCTGCTACTTATTACTGCCTAGCGGCACGTCTCGGATTCAGCCCCGAGAATCTTGACCGTGGTCCCGGGCACGCACGGGATACTATTGAGTTACATCGACGAGTCATCAATTGATTTCAAAGACTTTAGAATAGAAACCTAATAGAACAGTTTAGTTACCCACTGCACACTACCCTGCACTGTTGTTTCATATTATTGCTTTATTCATGTTTATTTTCTGCATTTCTTATTACCATGTTCATATTATATTATTGGTTGACATGACGCGCTGACGTCTGGGTTTTGCATGGCCCAGATTCTTTACCACTGTCGCCGACTGAGCAGGAGTACTTCAGCCAGCAGGCTGATTTGTGAGTCCTGTAGTGATTAGTTTATTTATTTCATTTTATTTCCAGATGTGAGCCCGCATTATTGGACGTACTTTTCTATTTATTGTATTGGATCATTTGCTTCCGCACTTATTTATTTTGACTCTTGTTATTCTGGATTTGGACATGTGTTAGATAGTTTATTTTATCTTGTTCTTGATATCTCTACAGCCGTAATGTGACTGTGGATGGATACTTCCTACCCACAGGTAGCATGGTTGGCTATGTCACGTGCCCAATCTTGCGTACTCTGGGAAGCGGGGCGTGACAGATTTCTCTTCTGAGAAATTTTTTAAGGCTAAAAGCCTCTTTTTCTCGCCGGCGCTCAAGCGCAGAGCGCCCGGGTGCCGACACGTGGCGCGCTTGTGCTCAAGCTCAAGCGCTCGAGCGCAAGTCGCCCCCGTGCCGACACGTAGGGCGCTTGCGCTCAAGCGCAAGTACTCGAGTGAAAGTCGTCCCCGCGCCGACACATGGCGCACTTGCGCTCAAGCGCCCAGCGCTCAAGCGCAGAGCGCCCACGTGCCGACACGTGGCACTCTAGCGCCTGAGCGCACAGCACCTAGGCGCACAGTGCCCAAGGTGCTGTCCCCACGCATCCTTTGGATGTTTTTTCCCCTTTTTATATATATACATGTATATCTGTACATATGTATACATATTTACATACACACATACTCCACGACACTGTCCCTGTTAGAAAAAAAATTTCTAACGGGGCGCTGCCCCGCACCCCGCAAGGGGGCTGCTAGCCCCTTGACCCCCAGCCCGCTATCCGGGTAGCGGGACCCCCGTAAAAACTCTGCGTGGCTCTCGATATATTTAAACCCTCTTTCAAAACAAAACTCACGTACACTGCACATTGAGTTCGCATGACCCGTTTAACCCGTCAATCGGAGGTTCCCTCGCTCCAAAGGCGAGAGGTAATTAACGGCAGCTTAGTCCACGGCTGCCGGAGATTCGGATCCCTACAATCATTAAACCCCAGCCTACCCTAGGCAGGGGGAATCTGTAGTACGCCTGACAAGCGCGCGCGTATTCCCATCTCAATGGGGTGACGAAAAACACCCTACAGGTTCTGGCATGCCCGGTGGGGCCGATCTCTCCTCCCATATTCCGGGTTAAACGTTCATGCGAACTCAATCAATATACATATCGATTGCCTATACTGAAATAATGTTTTCTTTTCGTGCAGCAATCAACTTTCGACGACAATGTCTCCCAAGATGAACTCAGCTTCCAAAGCGACCCCGATTCCGTACGTGGTCAAGATCAACGCTCGTGTGGTTCTTCCCGCAAGCCTCAGTCGACAGTGGGAGGAACCGCCCTGCCAGTTTGGCTCCGTCATCATCTACCCTGCCGGAAGCGCTCATCTGGCGGAGATCCCGGCGGAACAGGTGGCCAAGCCGGTCTCAAGGGCGGGGTGCAAGAACTTCGGTACAAAGGGCAAAATCAAATGTTGCGGACGAGCTCAGGCGACGACTCCAACAAATGCACAATCGAGTGTATCTCCAAGGCCCTCCATCGCCCGGTCTGCGGCGTCTTCCCAAAGAGCCGAAGTCTGCCAGGTGCTTAGAACAGAAAAGTTAAGGCAGAAGCGGCTCAGGTATCGAGCCAACAAAAGGGCCAAGGCTTCGGCCAAATGGAATCGTGTGAAGTTCCAAGTGCAGGGTTGCCCCGCAACGACGACTGAGTCGGACGTAAGAATCAGCAATTCCTTCGAGCCTCTGAAGTGGGTTCAGAAAAACGCCATGACCGCCAGAATCAAGAAGACAGCGGTCCGAACAGTGCCGCAAAGAGACGTGTCCCGGCCCCAACAGAAAAAGTATGACACTTTCTCTTCAAGAGTCTATCAAGCACTCTGTGCCGCACGAAAGCAGCGGGGCAAACCCAGAAAAGAAGCGCCAGCACCATTCAAGAACTGGTTAGGCCAGCCGCCTTCAATCGACTACCAGCTACCGAAACAAGGGGGTCAAGACAGCGATCCGTGAAATCAACTGCCAATGATAGAAAGACGGCTAGATATATCATCCATACGGTCTATATGGCGGGCGGGCGCCCCAGCGACAACCTTCGCAGCAAAAGCAAGGATGGGGCCACTGTAGGGTTCCTAGGCACCCTAATGAGTTCTCACAAGGCATCAACCATGCCAATTTCAAAATTTACGGTGCCGAGAAACCCTAAACTACGGATCGTTGGCTAGATGTCTAGGCGAAAATGAAACTAGTTAACACTTAACTAAGAGATACGGAAATACAACCTTTGTAGATCCGGTTCTCCACCTCCATAGCTCCGCAATGAAGTCTCCTCGCTGTCCATAACAAGTCCCGGGCTCTAGCGTCGGCTTCATCGGAGAATAGGCGAGCTAGGTCGTCGATGTCCATGCCGAAGATGATCTACGTCGAAGCATCGCAAGATCAAGCTCTCACTTCACCAAGTCATGAAACTTGTGAAGAAAACACACTCTACTACTTGGCAAGAGGTAGAGGATGAAGAAATAGGAAGTGGGTAGACTTTAGAATTGGATTTCTCACTCTCTTTCATCACTTGCCATTAATGGAGCAAGCTTTCTTCCATGAAGAAATGAAGAAGAAGAAGAAGAATATTATGATAAGAATTATTAGAAAAGAAAAGAATAATCATTCTTATCATAAAGGTAACCATGGTGAAGTGTAGAGAGTGAACAAGGGTTAGTGGAGTGGTTAGGGTTAAGCATGAGACAAAAATGGTGACATAGTCAAAGTGTTCATGAAGCTTCATGAAAGATTAAAAGAATGCCACCATTTTTCTCACCCTTTTTCTTTTTCCAAATGAATAACAAAATAGTAAATAAATAAATGAAAAAGAAAACAAAACCCTAACCATTCACAACCATGGTTTAATCTTTACACTTAACCAATATAGCATGCATCATCAAACATGATACAAACATGTGCACAAAATCATATCGCATATACAATGCGCACATCCGAGTGAGAAAATCCATTCAAAGTGAACCGATACTAGTTAATGCAAAGTAATATATCAAATATATAATTATACATTAAATCATTAAATCAACACTTGATTCAATGATCCGGTCATGTCGCACATAACCGACTGGTATCAATAGTAACAACTTATCGAATCAACACTTGATCCGATAACCCGGCTATATCGCATATAACCGATCAATGTCACATCGCGAGAATCGAATACAGTATCACATACTGGTATTATTCTCGGTCCCGCACATATCTCATATGCGCTCCTATTTCGTTTCGCTTGAGCCAGGAAACCTCTGTGTAGGACTCTAAAGACTCGTCAATACGCCGGCAGCAGGTGATGATCATATCAAACACCCACAAGCCGCAAGCGGTCTGCTAAACGTAACGGCCACCCGGGTATTGAGCGATCAGAAGATCGACGAGCAAGCCCGCTCAAACTCCAGTGAATCCAACCAGTAACACTACCGTACAGTCCGGTCTGATCGTCTGATATGTCGCATATCTTGCCTAGGGGTGGTAAACGTCAGACCCCAATAGCTCGATAAGTCGTGTCGATATGAGGTCTATAACTGTTCGAGAAACTACTAGTAACACTTACCAGTAAATCTCAGCAACCCTGGCCAGGGATTTCCTGTTATAGCCAATCGAACACAGCGCAACATCAACCCCCTATACCGGGAGAGACGAATCCCCTCCTATCGCTCATTGCCTCCATGTGACTCGGGACTGTACCCAAAAACCACCGTTTTGCACGCCCTCTTGGACGTGGTAAGATGGAAATCAAAGCACAGTGGGAACCACACAAGACTCTATGACGATCTCGGGTCAACAGACTACTCTGTACCAGTGTCACCAAAGAACTGCCATCTGACGTGAGGTATAATAACATCTGGGAGTTCTCGGCGAGTCCGTCCAGTGTACCCAGTCTCTACTGAGCACCCGTATATCATCTCCGATGTCAAACACCAATGGATATGGGATCATCCATCGCCCATCTGTATGGGTCGAGAAGGTATACGCTAGTCTACTCTGGTATATCGATGCCCCGTCTCGATACACCCTCGACTAGGGACTTTGAAGGATGTACTTATAGACTATCTGTCCCCACTAGTATGATCTGCATCATAGTCCAGGTAGTCAAGTACACATCCTAAGGGCTTTACCAACATGTAACAGAGAGACAATCAGTATACACGTTAAGGTAAAGTGCAACCAGATAGCATACTATCAAGTCGAGCAAGAAAGTCCTCCCTATATATGTCCCAGCATCCACTACAATATACATCCTATGTACAGTAATGGCCTCTAGGGCATACATATAACTAACAGCCACCACATCCCAAGCCCAATCTAGCCTGAATGTGGTTGCCGCTGCCCAAGAACAGCCACCTCCGTTGGATGAAGAAAACCCTCTCGAGGAGGAAGATGGGCAGAAAGACCTCTCGGTCCATGCAGAGTCAAGCTCGGACAGCGAGGAAGAGCCGACTTTCCGCCCCAGGACCGCAGAGCAAGAGCGGCTTCAAGAGCTTCGAAAACAGCTCAGGAGCAAGGATAAAGAGATGGCCAAGCTCTATTCGAAAATTAACGACCTAACAAACGTTGCGATGCAGCTTACGGCTCAAATTGCTCGAGTGCCTCCCAATCAAGCACAAGCCGCTACTAATCAGCCGGGTGATGAAAATCCGAGGCAGCCAATGCCTGTTCCTTCGGGTCCGAGACTGGTCGAGCCACATGAAAGCCGGCCACACTCCGCTTCTGGGGATGCCTTGGCCCCAGATAGCACTATCCCGCTAACACAGGATCGGATAATGGATTTGGTCACCAGCAAGGTTAAAACATTGGTGGCCGAAGCTGAAGCTCAGAAAGAAATCGGCAGTAGTGGGCGGCCATATCCCGCGCAGTACGATCTGATTGAGTTCCCAAGCGGCTACGTCATTCCTAAGTTCGGAAGATTTGATGGAACGGGGAATGCAAATCAGCATGTCGCCCACTTCAAAGCATCGTGTGGAAATACGGGGGGCAATGACGCGCTCCTTCTTCGTCAGTTTGTCAACAGCCTGACCAGTGTCGCTTTCGACTGGTACGCGAGCATACCAGACGGGTCCGTCATTACCTTTGCCCAAATGGAATCTCTGTTTCGGCAAAGGTTCATGAGTGTCAGTGATAAAATCTCCATTGCCGACCTTATGAGGACCAAGCCGGGGAAGAATGAAAGCAACACCGACTTTATCGCTCGATGGCGTAATCTCACAGTCAAGTGCGAACCACCGCTGGAGCAGGACCAGTCCGTCAGCCTTCTCATTGGGAACCTCAGCAATTGGATGGTCCCATTCTTGTGTACGGCGGGCCTCAAGACATTTCAGGAGCTAACCAAGAAAGTCCAAATGCTGGAACGCTCAAAGCAAGAGTCCCCGCCAGATTCTCAGAGAGACAAAACTTGGAAAAGCAAGCGGGACGACAACCGTAGAAGCGGGAGTTCCAGCAGTACCAATGTCTTCAATGCGTCCGACAATGAAGAAAAGCGAAGGGCGGCCGAATCCAAAACTAACCGGTCTCGAAAGCCATTGTTGGGAGGAGATGGGCCTTCCCTAGAGGAGAAAAAGAACAAGGTTTACTCTTTCAGAAGGGACAAAGTCCGCAAGATATTTAAAGATGCCTTGAACAACGGCCTCCAATTGCCGGAGTCGAAAAGACCCAAAGAAGCAAAGATGACCGACAATCCCCTGTATTGCCCGTACCACCGAGTGGTGAGCCATGCGATCGAGGATTGCTATATCTTCAAAGACTGGGTCGAGAAGCAGTACAAGGCTGGAGAGATCGAGCTGTCCAAAAGCGTGTTGGTGAACCATCAGGTTGCAACCACCAACTTTATACAGACAGAAGCTGAAGCCTTCTGGGAGCAAACAGCCGAACCCGCTGCCCTGAGAAATGGGACGGACTCATCGCGGCCTCCATGGAGTACGCACATATCTAATAAGACGAAGAAGATGATAAAGCTACTTCGGAAAGAACCCAGGACGGAATGGGAAGGGCAGAAGAAGTCTACCAGTCCAGCTGCCAATGCGGCTCCATCAGGTTCAAAATCCAAGAAACTCAAGAAGAAGAAACACGAAAAAGAGTCTGCAGGGAGATCGACCATTCAAAAATATATCGATTCCCTCGAAGAATATGAACAAAAGGAAAGAACATTGATTCAATTGAAGGAGTTCTTCCCTGTACAAGCGGCTGAAATTCTGAAGGAGTTAGAAGAAGACTCCAATGAAGAGATCCCAGTAGTGACTTGCTACGCCATCTATCTTGGCAGCGACTCCGAGGATGAGCTCTGTTTTCCCGAAGAGGACGAGGAGCTCACCACAAAGGCCAATCAAATCCAGCTCAGAAGCGGCAGGGCTCTACCGCAAAATCAGGGCAACGCCCCAAAAGGAAAGGAAAAACAAGTCGCTAATGAAGAAGATGGCAGAGAACTGGCCGATGAAAACATAAGTCCTTCCTCGGTGGATTATAATGTCTTGGCACATCTCCGGAAGCTTCCGTCTCTCCTGAGCATCTACGACGCCTTGGTCCTATCTAAGGAGCTTAGAAATGTTCTTATTCACGCTCTCCAAAACCCCGAGCGGTATCAGGCTCACTTTGCGGAAATTAATATGAAAGAAGCTCCGCACGCTCTGCATGCCGCCGTAGTCACATTTAAGGATGAAGACTTGCTACTGGGAACGGCTGAGCATAATCGGCCGCTTTACGTGACCGGGTACAGCGACTGAGATCGGATTAATCGCATATTGATTGATCTGGGGTCTTCAGTGAACATCATGAACTTGCGGACGCTGAAGAGTTTGTCAAAGGACGTCCGACACCTGTCAAGGGAAAGGATTGTCATTCAGGGCTTCAACCAAAATTGCCAACAAGTTCTGGGGTCCATAGCTCTGCCAATCAAATTCGGGGATCTGCAAACTGAAGCTAAGATATACGTGATCGACGCCGACACGTCTTATAAGATTCTCTTGGGGCGGCCGTGGCTCCACGATTATGGCATCATTCCGTCAACTCTCCATCAATGCATGAAGTATACTAAAAATGGCGAAGAAAGACGCATTGACGGAGACATCCAGCCGTTCGGTGTGCATGAAGTCCGCTGTGAAGATTCTCGGTACTTTATGAACCACCAAAATGCTAAGCCACAACTGACTGAGGATAGACCGGCCCCAAGACCCAAAAGCAAATCTGCGCCGATTGTCACTTCCAAAAGTAAAAACGCCCAAGTACGCCCGCATTTCGGTAGTGACACTGATGAATCCGACGCTGGAAGTCCGTCTTTCCGTAAAACTCGCCCTCGTTTCGGTAGCGATACGGACGAATCTGATGCTAAAGGCCCATCTAGCAGCAAAGTCTGCCCTCATCTTGGCAGTGACACTGAAGAGTCAGAAGAAGAGGACCTTCCGTGCAACAGCTGTGCAGATTGGCCCCCCATGCAGCAAGCGAAACTACGAGAGACCTTCGAAGTCGCAGAAGGGTCCCTGGCCATCACAAGGGTGCTGGAACGGATGTGCAAAGAGCTCGACGCATTGTCAGTCTCTACCGTGGACCAGCTGAAAACTTTCTACGTGCCCGGGAGGAAAAATGGACAGAAGGGCATCCTGTTTTACAGGTCAAACCCCGTTGTGCACCCGGACGATCTTTCTGTCACGTGCCTTCCCTATGAGAGAGGCATAAGAGCCATCCTCAATCCCAGATACTATGCGCCCGAGATGCGGGAATACTTTAAGAAGTGCGGATGCCGGTTATATCAAACGGAGTCTGAAGCAAAGTTTTACGAAGGGCTATGGTATCCGTCCCAGGTCCGAGCACTCATCGATGGACGAATTCCAGATAGACGGGGCATAAGCTACATTCAACCTGATTCCAAAGCGTGCTGCATGATCCATGTTGGTGAGGCCAGCGAAAGATCAAATGATAATGACGAGATAGCCGAGCCAGAAGAAGCTCCTCAAGAGCTCGAAGATGGTGGACAAGCAACCTTTGACGAGCTAACCGAGATTGACTTAGGAGCGCCCGATAATCCAAGGCCGACCTACATCAGCTCGCTCTTGTCAGAGGAAATGAAAGCGCAGATAATTGCCCTGCTGCATGAGTTCGTCGACTGCTTCGCGTGGACATACAAAGAAATGCCCGGCCTTTCTCCTGAGGTAGCCGTGCATAAGCTGGCTATATCTCCTGATGCTAAGCCAGTCAAACAAGCTCCTCGAAGAATGAGAAGGGAGTTGGAAGAAAAGGTCATCGAGGAAACCAAGAAACTCATCGATGCCGGCTTCATCAGGGAAGAGAAATAAGCGGACTGGATCGCATGCATAGTCCCAGTGAAGAAGAAAAATGGGCAGATCCGAGTTTGTGTCGATTTCAGAGACCTCAACAAGGCATGTCCTAAAGATGACTTCCCGCTACCGGTCATGGAAATGATGGTCGATGACACCTCAAATTACGAGCTGTTCACCTTTATGGATGGCTCGTCTGGATATAATCAGATCAAGATGTCGCCTGAGGATGAGAAGCACACAGCATTTCGAACCCCGATCGGAATATATTGCTACAAGGTAATGCCATTCGGACTGAAGAACGCAGGTGCTACATATCAAAGGGCAATGACTAATATCTTTGATGACCTAATCCATAAAGTCGTCGAATGCTATGTTGATGATCTGGTCGTCAAGACTAAAGCCAAGGCCGATCATATCCAAGATCTTAGGACCGTTCTCACCAGACTGAGGAAATATGACCTAAAGATGAATCCTTTGAAATGCGCTTTTGGCGTGTCATCGGGAAAATTCCTGGGCTTCATAGTCCGACATCAAGGGATCGAGGTTGACCCATCAAAGATAAAGGCCATCATGGAGATGCCCCCTCCGAAGAGTTTGACGCAGCTAAGATCTTTTCAAGGCAAGCTTGCTTATATAAGGAGGTTTATCTCAAATTTATCGGGGAAATGTAGGCCTTTCTCAAAGCTCATGAAGAAAGGAGCTCCTTTTATCTGGGATGCCGAATGTCAAGCAGCGTTCGAAAGCATCAAACAATACTTGTTGCGCCCTCCAGTGCTAGCCACTCCCATTCCAAATAAACCGCTGATTCTCTACACTGCCGCGCTAGATGAGTCGCTCGGTGCGCTCCTTGCCCAGAATAATGAGGAGGGAAAAGAAAATGCCCTCTACTACCTCAGTCGAACTCTAGTCGGGGCAGAACACAACTATTCCCCAATCGAGAAGCAATGCCTGGCTCTGATATTTGCTGTGAAGAAGCTGAGGCACTATCTGCTTGCTCATCGGGTTATGCTGATCTCCAAGGTCGACCCGCTCAAACACTTGATTACCAGAGCGAGCCTAGCCGGCAGAATGGCAAGATGGGCTGTTATGCTACTCGAGTTTGACATAGTTTATACTCCTCAGAAAGCAGTAAAAGGGCAAGCTCTTGCAGACTTTCTCGCAGCTCATCCCACACCAGAAGGATCGCCGCTAAATTGTGAGTTACCCGACGAACGAGTGTTGCACCTAGAGGAAGACGAGCCATATTGGGAGCTCTACTTTGATGGGGCTTCATCAATAAGGAGCTCCGGCAGATCAAGCGTCCTGGAGATAAAAGCAGGGATAGGATTGGTGTTCATCACACCATCAATGGGAACCCTACGGCGTTCTTTCGCTCTCACCGAGCCTCGAACGAAAAACGAAGCTGAGTATGAAGCCCTGATAGCTGGTTTGGAACTCTCCATAGAAATGGAAATCCTTCGGCTACGGGTTTACGGTGACTCCCAGCTTGTCGTCAACCAGGTAAGCGACAATTATAAGATATACAAACCCGAATTAGCTCGGTACAGAGGCCGAGTGGTGGAACTCATGAAACGGTTCACTCATATTGAACTAACGAGGGTCCCTAGAGCGTTGAACGGAAAGGCTGATGTACTCGCTCGCCTGGCCAAGGAGCTGGCTGATCCTGACATGGACGAAATTCTGATCACAGTCAGGAGCCGGCAAATTCTACCCCCAGTCTCTCTACGAGAAGAGGAAAACGCGGAACAGAAGAGCAGACCTGCGGAAGAAGCTTCGATCATCCAAGACGAGCCCGATTGGAGAGAACCCTTCATAGAGTACCTCCGATACGACAAGCTGCCCGAAGAAAAATCTGCGAGGATTCAGCTGAAGAAAAGAGCTCTCCGATACGTGTTTGTAAATGACACGTTATACCGCAGGTCATATGACCAACTCTGGCTCAGGTGTCTGTCATTGGCCGAAGCCCAAAAGGTCATGAAAGATTTTCACTCGGGCGTTTGCGGTGCTCACCAATCCGGCCCCAAGATGCGACTTCAAATCAAACGGCTTGGGTATTACTGGCCCACCATGATACGGGATTGCGGAGAACATGCAAAGAAATGTCAGATCTGCCAAATCCATGGTGATTTCATTCACAAGCATCCCAATCCGCTGCATCCTACGGTGGCGTCGTGGCCCTTCGAAGTCTGGGGCACCGACATTGTTGGCCCAATTGATCCTCCATCATCTAAAGGCCACCGGTTCATACTGGCCGCGACAGACTACTTCTCCAGATGGGCTGAAGCTGTCCCGCTAAAATAAGTCAAGACAAAAGATATTCTGACATTCTTCCAGCATAATATTCTATACCGTTTCGGTACACCAAGAAGAATCATTTCCGACAATGGGCCTTCTTTCAAGAGCTTCAATGTCTCAAGGTTCGCCACCCAGCACAAGATAGACTGGAGATATTCCTCCATCTATAATCCAAGAGCCAATGGGCTAGCCGAAGCCTTCAATAAGACTCTATGCAAGCTCCTGAGGAAAAATGCTTCAGCCAACAAGAGAGACTGGAATCTCAAACTTCACGAGGCGTTGTGGGCATATCGTACCACGCACCGTACTCCAACTCAGTCCACTCCATACTCATTGCTCTTCGGAGTGGAGGCGGTCCTCCCCCTCGAAGTTGAAGTTCCAAGCTTAAGAATGGCCGTCCAACATGAGTTGACGGAAGAAGAAAACGTGCTCCTTCGACTTGAAGAACTCGATGCCCTCGAAGAAAAGAGGCTCGCGGTGCAGCAAAATCTGGAGCTATACCGAGCCCAAATGTCACGGGCCTATGACAAGATAACCCGTCTCCGCGCTTCAAGAAAGGTGAATTAGTGTTGGTCCTCAAAAGACCAATCATCCCCAATCGACATGCCAAGGGAAAATTCGAGCCGAACTGGGAAGGACCATACGTCATCGAGAAAGTGTTCGACGGAGGATCCTACCAACTAATAAGTGCCGAGGGAGAAAGGCCCATGCCACCCATCAATGGCCGATATCTCAAGAAATACTACACATGAATGCTCCAAGTCGCAGGCGAATTGAGCACATCAGCCCTACGGTCTGGATCAGACACCCTACAAAACCGTATACAATCCACGGGCGTAAATGACCCCTATTTCTCCCAAATCTTGCCGGTGAGACTACTTTTAAAGTCCTACCAGCGGCAAAAAAAAAAAGAAAGAAAAAGAAAAAAAAAGAAGAAGAAGAAATAAACGGTATGTCCACAAGCAAAACGGGCACGGATGAAAACCCGGAAGGGCTCCGTGAGTAAAAACAGCAGGACTACCGGCGAGTCTGTGAAAACCCGAAAGGACGCAAACTCGTGAAAAGAGATGAAATACACTCGCAAAGTCCTCTCGACCTTGTGAGGAGAAAACCCCTGCGTGAGATCCTTACGACTCACAATGGAGCAACACACTTAGGAATCCTCACGATTCCTAAGGAGAAAATACACCTGCGGGATCCTTACGACTCGTAGGGAGAAAATGCTTTATGGGACCCTCACGGCCCATAAAATTGAAAAGCCTTAGGTGATAGGGACCCAAACCTGTCTCCTAAGCCATCGTTCCCCAACGGGCAACGGCAAATGATGAGTCGCTCCTGGCATTTCGCTTCAGTGTTAGCGGTGCTGATGCCGACCAAAAACCCAAATCCCAAGTCCTCCCAGGGCAAATGATGAGTTGCTCCTGGCATTATTCCAGTGCAGCAATGCTGATGCCAAACAAGATCCAAATTCCAAGTCCCCAACCCCAAAGTGGCGAATGATGAGTCGCTCCTGGCATTATTCCAGTGTAGCGATGCAGACGCCAACCAAATTCCAAATCCCATACCCCAACGGCGAATGATGAGTCGCTCCTGGTACCACATTCCAGTCCAGCGATGCAGACGCCAACAAAGCCCTGAAATTTTTCCGGCCCTACGGTCTGGATCATACATCCTGCAAAACCGTATACAATCCACGGGCGTAAAACAATCCCAACCTCTCCAAAGTACTACCGGTGAGACCACATTCAAAGTTCCCAAAAAAAAAATCCTCCCGGGGCAAATGATGAGTTGCTCCTGGCATTATTCCAGTGCAGCAATGCAGATACCAAACAAAAACCCAAATCCCAAATCCTCCCAAGGCAAATGATGAGTTGCTCCTGGCATTATTCCAGTGCAGCAATGCTGAGGCCAAACAAGATCCAAATTCCAAGTCCCCAAACGGCAAATGATGAGTCGCTCCTGGCACCACATTCCAGTGCAACGATGCAGACGCCAACCAAAATCCGATTTCTCAAAATTCTCCTGGCCCTACGGTAGGTCCCCAAATTGACCATCGTATACAATCCACGGGCTCAAATAATTCTCATCATACCCATGCCCCACCGTAATCACCAGTTATGCGGCCGGTCTCCACTTTAGGAATGATGCTCCATTGATAAGACCCACTCATGTGTCCTCACGATATATGAGGAGAACAAACCTTTGTGGGATCCTTACGACTCATAAAGGAAAAACACACTTAGGAGTCCTCACGACTCCTGAGGAGAAAATACACCTGCGGGATCCTTACGACTCGTAGGGAGAAAATGCTTTTATGGGACCCTCACGGCCCATAAAATGGAAAAGTCTTAGGCGATAGGGATCTAAACCTGTCTCCTAAGCCATCGCTCCCCAATCCCCAAATGGCGAATGATGAGTCGCTTCTGGTACCATATTCCAGTGCAGCGATGCAGACGCCAACCAAATTCCAAATCTCATACCCCAACGGCGACTGATGAGTCGCTCCTGGTACCATACTCCAGTGCAGCGATGCAGACGCCGACAAAA
This sequence comes from Agapanthus africanus, assembly GCA_030015575.1. NCBI lineage: Eukaryota > Viridiplantae > Streptophyta > Magnoliopsida > Asparagales > Amaryllidaceae > Agapanthus > Agapanthus africanus. The sequence continues at coordinate 418,844,013 of CM057337.1, forward strand.
TCCCGAAATTTTTCCGACCCTACGGTCTGGATCATACATCCTGCAAAACCGTATACAATCCACGGGCGTAAAACAATCCCAAAGTCCTCTCAATGACAGATGATGATTCGCTCCTGATACCATATTCCAGTATAGCGATGCTGATGTCAACCCAAATCAAAATCAACAAGTCAACTTCCACTCCGACACCGCAGAAAGCGGAGCAAGTCAGAATCCAATCTCGACACCGCAAGAAGCGGAGCAAGTCAAGTCTACCCCTGACACTGCGAGAAGCAGAGCAAGTCAAATCAAGAACCGACCGTCCACGTCGCTAAAATGGCAGCATCGACCGTCCAAGTCGCAAAAAGGGCAGCATCGACCGTCCACGTCGCTAAAAGAGCAGCATCGACCGTCCAAGTCGCAAAAATGGCAGAACCGACCGTCCACGTCGCTAAAAGGGCAGCATCGACCGTCCACGTCGCAAAAAGGGCAGGACCGACCGTCCACGTCGCTAAAATGGCAGCACCGACCGTCCACGTCGCTAAAATGGCAGAACCGACCGTCCACGTCGCTAAAATGGCAGTACCGACCGTCCAAGTCGTAAAAATGGCAGCATCGACCGTCCACGTCGCTAAAAGAGCAGCACCGACCGTCCAAGTCGCAAAAAGGGCAGAACCGACCGTCCACGTCGCAAAAAGGGCAGCATCGACCGTCCAAGTCATAAAAAGGGCAGAACCGACCGTCCACGTCGCTAAAATGGCAGAACCGACCGTCCAAGTTGCAGAAAGGGCAGTACCGACCATCCACGTCGCTAAAAGGGCAGCACCGACCGTCCACGTCGCAAAAAGGGCAGAACCGACCGTCCAAGTCGCTAAAATGGCAGCACCGACCGTCCACGTCGCAAAAAGGGAAGAACCGACCGTCCAAGTCGCTAAAATGGAAGCACCGACCGTCCAAGTCGCAAAAAGGGCAGCACCGACCGTCCACGTCGCTAAAAGAGCAGCACCGACCGTCCAAGTCGCAAAAAGGTCAGAACCGACCGTCCACGTCGCAAAAAGGGCAGCATCGACCGTCCAAGTCATAAAAAGGGCAGAACCGACCGTCCACGTCGCTAAAATGGCAGAACCGACCGTCCAAGTCGTAAAAAGGGCAGTACCGACCGTCCACGTCGCTAAAAGGGCAGCACCGACCGTCCACGTCGCAAAAAGGGCAGAACCGACCGTCCAAGTCGCTAAAATGGCAGCACCGACCGTCCACGTCGCAAAAAGGGCAGAACCGACCGTCCAAGTCGCTAAAATGGCAGCACCGACCGTCCAAGTCGCTAAAATGGCAGCACCGACCGTCCAAGTCGCAAAAAGGGCAGCACCGACCGTCCAAGTCGCAAAATGGGCAGTGCAGGATTCCTACAAAGCGGGAACCAGATCACTCCGGGCCAGGGAAAACGTCTATCACGGACACTCCGTCTCGGAGACATGTCAAGCAACGACCGTCCATGTCGTAAAAAGGGCAGTGCCAGCTTCCCAAAAAGCGGAAACCAAATCAAGTCGCCTCCACGTGAAAGAAGATCCATCAATTTCATGCACACGACCCACATATGTGGTGTGCATTTATTGATGGGGGGCAATTTGTTGGGGTAAAAATTTACACCCCGGTTGACCAAGTCAAAATCAAAGTCAACCCCAAGCCAAGTGGGCTCAAGCCCAGATCCAGTGGGCCCATGCCCGGGTCGAGCCCGAACATGAAGCGGCCGGCCTCCCCCCATGCCAAGATAAAAATTTTGTAATAAATAATTTTGTTGCATTTCTTTTATTTTATGGATAAATGTAAGAAAAATAGGCATAAAGCCAAATTTTTGTAAAGCCCATGGCTTATGTGCAAAAAGAAATGGCACATGAGCCATGGGATAGGCAAAATGCCATTTTGTGAAGTCCAAGGGGCTATGTGTAAAGTGTATGGCCTATAAAGGCAAAGATAATGAAATATCCCAAGAACTTTTTTCCTCTCTCCAAAAAAAAAAAGGTTTCGGATCTGAGATCTTTCTCCTTCTTCAAGGTTCCAAAACCTTCTTCTTTCTCTTGAATTAAATCAAGAGTTCTACTCTCCGTTTTATAAAACAAATTAGTTTTTCACCACAAAACCCATCAAGGGGAACTCAGATCTTCCATTAGATCTCAAAAAGGAGTGATTTTTAAAAATCACATATCTCTTGATCTTCAAGATCCAGCTAACAGAGGAGGAAGAAGAAGAACCCCTCCTATTAACCCAAAAAGAAAAACAATCAGGAGTCCAACTCCTCTCTGATTTCTCATCTGAGAAATTTTTTAAGGCTAAAAGCCTCTTTTTCTCGCCGGCACTCAAGCGCAGAGCACCCGGGTGCCGACACGTGGCGCGCTTGTGCTCCAGCGCAAGCGCTCGAGCGCAAGTTGCCCCCGTGCCGACACGTGGCGCGCTTGCGCTCCAGCGCAAGTCGCCCCCGTGTCGACACGTGGGGCGCTTGCGCTCAAGCGCAAGTGCTCGAGCGCAAGTCGCCCCCGCGCCGACACGTGGCGCACTTGCGCTCAAGCACCCAGCGCTCAAGCGCAGAGCGCCCACGTGGCGACACGTGGCACTCTAGCGCCTGAGCGTACATCGCCCAAGGTGCTGTCCCCACGCATCCTTCGGATGTTTTTTCCCCTTTTTATATATATACATGTATATCTGTACATATGTTTACATATTTACATACACACATACTCCACGACACTGTCCCTGTTAGAAAAAAAAATTCTAACGGGACGCTGCCCCGCACCCCGCAAGGGGGCTGCTAGCCCCCTTGACCCCCAGCCCTGTTAGTTGTATGTATGCCCTAGAGGCCAGTATTGTACAGATGATGTATATTATATTGGATGCTTGGACATATATAGAGATGACTTTCTTGCTCGACATGATAGTATGCTATCTGGTTGCTCTTTATCTTAACATGTACACTAGTCTCTTTATACTGTCTTATAGTTACATGTTGGTAAAGCCCTTAGGATTTGTACTTGACTACCTGGACTATGATGCAGATCATACTAGTGGGGACTTGGTAGTCCATAAGTACATCCTTCAAGGTCCCTAGTCGTGGGTGTATCGAGACGGGGCATCGATATACCAGTGTAGACTAGCGTATACGCTTCTCGACCCATGTGATGGGCGATGGATGATCCCATATCCATTGGTGTTTGACATCAGAGATGGTATACGGGTGCTCAGTGGAGACTGAGTACACTGGACGGACTCGCCGAGAACTCCCAGATGGTATTATACCTCACGTCAGATGGCAGTTCTCAGGTGACACTTGTGCAGGTTAGTCTGTAGACCCGAGATCGTCATAGAGTCTTGTGTGATTCTCACTGTGCTTTGATCTCCACCTTACCACGTCCATGAGGGCGTGCAAAACGGTGGTCTTTGGGTACAGTCCCGAGTCACATGGAGGCAATGAGTGATAGGAGGGGTTTCGTCTCTCCCGGTATTGGGGGTTGATGTTGCGCTGTGCTCGATTGACCGTAACAGGGAAGTCCCTGGCCAGGGCTGATCAGAGATTTGCTGGTAAGTGTTACCAGTAGTTTCTCGACCCGTTATGAGCCTCACATCGGCATGACTTATCGAGTATTGGGGTCTGACGTTTACCACCCTTAGACTTGATATGCGACGTATCAGACGAACAGACCGGACTGTACGGTAAGTGTTACTAGTCGGATTCGCAGGAGTGTGAGCGGGCTAGCTCGTCGATCTTCTGATCGCTCAATACCCGGGTAGCCGTTACGTTTAGCAGACCGCTTGCGGCTTGTGGGTGCTTGATATGATCATCATCTGCTACCGGCGTATTGACGAGTCTTTAGAGTCCTACACAGAGGTTTCCTAGCTCAAGCGAAACGAAATAGGAGTGCATATGAGATATGTGCGGGACCGAGAATAATGCGTGTATGTGATACCGTATTTGATTCTCGTGATTAATGTTTCGATTGGTTGTATATGATATAGCCTAGTTATCGAATCGAAGATCGATTCGATAAGTCGATACATTGAATACTAGTCGGTCATGTGCGACATGACCGGATCATTGAATCAAGTGTTTATTTAATGATTTAATGTATAATTATATATTTGATATATTACTTTGCATTAACTAGTATTGGTTCACTTTAAACGGATTTTTCTCACTTGATGCACATTGTATATGTGATATGCTTTTGTGCACATGATTGTATCATGTTTGATGATGCATGTTGACTTGACTTTGTGTAAAAGAATTGAACCATGGTTATGAGAGTGGTTAGGGTTTATGTTTTATTCACTTATTATTTAATCCATTCATTATTTATTAATTGGTTTTATGAAAATAAAATGGTTTCATTTATCATGAAGAATGGTGAAGCTTCATGAAGCTTTTACTAATGATGCCATTTTGTCTTCATACTTAAACCTAACCACTCCCACTAACCATGGTCAATTCTCTACACTTGACCATGGTTAGGATATGATAAATATCATTTTCTTTTCTATTTTGATCAAGTTTTTTATCATATTCTATCATCTTCTTCATCTTCTTCTTCAAAAGAAAAGCTTGCTACTTTAATGGCAACTTGAGTTCTAGTGAGAGAAATCCAAAAGTAATGTGAACCCACCTCCTATTTCTTCATCCTCTACCTCTTGCCAAGTGGTTTTGGGTGTTTTCTTCACAAGTTTCACTACTTGGTGAAGTCGGAGCTTGAACTAGTGCAACCTCGACGTAGATCGTCTTTGACACAAAGCCGACGACTTATTCCGCTCGCTTTCCCGATGAAACCGATGAACGAGTCTATGATTGGAAAAGGACAGCGAGAGGAGCACTACGTGGAGCTAAGGAAGTGGATATCCGGATCTACAAAGGTTGTAGAATCTAACTTTTAGTTAAGTAGTTAACTAGATTATCTTTTCGCCTAAACATCTAGTCTAAGATCCGTAGTCTAGGGTTTCTCGGCACCATTTTTTTTAAATTGGCATGTTCGATGCCTTGTGAGACCTCACTAGAGTGCCTAGGAACCTTTCACTGGTATCAGAGCCTAGCTAGAGCCATAGGCGAAGTCTAGACGGAGTTTGAAAGCCGGACGAACCGAAAACCTAACCCCAAAATAGCTCTCTGGACTTTTTCTAAAAAATGGGATTTTTGTCAATTAAAAATATGCAGAAAATCAAGCAGGGTGTTATTTGAATTACTGTAAAATACGAGGGCCTGAATCGACTTTTCCACCGCGGAACCGCGGCACGTGCTATGCATGATGCGGCGGTTCCGCGGCCGTACTGTTCCTTTGTGTGATGATTTCTGCACAGTAACTCATATAATTTAATGCTGAATTTTCTGGGATATTTTTGTTGTGACTATACAGAAGAGTATTCTGGGGTACTATTGGGAATCAAAGTTTCGATCGGATTATCAAATTTCGTCTTTGTGTTTTTCCGGATAATCTTTTGAATATGTTAAAAAGTTCGACCGGATATAAATACCCAATTTTTCCCCTGTCGGGAAATTTCCAAGTGTTGGATTTTTCCGTAGTTTAACAACGTTCTAAGTAGTGCAAGTAACGCGATGGACCCTCTAGAAGACAACAAACCTTAACTCGATTATGTGACCGTCTTGAACTGCCCTTTGAACCTTCGGGTTTGGGGCAGTACGGCGTGCCACATGTGAGGCGTTGGCTTGACCCTTCTACGGCTGGACCGTTGGTACTGAGGCACGAACTGAATGTTGCTAGACTTATTTCATGTGTTGAGCTGTATCGGGAAAACTTAGGTATTCGACTGTTCGATCGAAAAGTTTAACATTTTCTGTTTATCTGGAATGTGATACAATAATTGGAATTCACAAGTAGTTATGAGATAACTGAATGAATGTTATAAATCTAGCAATTTAGTCCCATATGATATTGAAAAGAGTTTTCGATAATGAGACTAAAATGCGGGATTTATATCTGTTAGGCATGCGATGTCTAAAGAGGTTGCGGATTCCAACTGTTGTAGTTTTACACTTTCTTTTCTGTGACCGTAAGTGTAGTATGTTCATATCGCCGGTTTCGTTGCTATACGTCAACGACAATTGGGGTATGCATACTTACTTACGTTGATGACATGTGATGTTATGTGTTGCTGGATATGTTATATTGGATCGTCGTGTTCGAATAGCCGGGGGTTTTATGTGAGATGAGTGTTTTCCATTTTCATTCATGTAAAAACTTGTATGTAATATTCTTTTATTTGGGGCACTTCCAGGTAGCGGAAGTTGTCACCTTTTGTATATTATTTACTTTTCCGCATTAGGATAGACCCAAGGAGGGGAGCACAAGTAACCGGGTTCTGGGGCCCAGTGGGAGACCAACTCGAGGAGTCGAGTCCGGGTCTCCTAACCCTAGAATTGGCAGGGTTGCTTGCCGCTCTCGTAGGGGTCTAGGGGTGTGGGATTGGCTATTCATCACGACCGTGGAATCCGTGTTTTATACTGGCTCGTATTGAAAACACGGACGTCTAGTATATCCAATATTTCATATGTTTATTCTGCTGCAATATCTGTGTTGTGACTCTGTGATGGATATAGTATATAGTATATATGATATATTATATAGACGTTACTTATGTTTTACACCCGCGCTAGCCCTGCCCTGCTCTGTCGTTAGTTACCTAACCTAACGGTGCACGAGGGGACATCGAGGCGAATGCGGATGGCATAAGTGTACGTCATATCTATCTGTGATGTTTAGGTATTTAAATGATGGGACCTCATTAATGTGATTAATGAAAGATAACAAACCTAAGATGTTGTAGAATCGAATTTTAAAATAAAACAGGTAGCTACAGTTCTTGCTTTGCACAGCGGTATATATGATATACCCTGCACCTTATTCGATGAGGAAAGGACCGAGATCCCTTCACCGGGAGTGACTCCTTTAGCAATAACTGGCAGATGCTACACACTCGGTTTGGCTTTGATTGCTTTTAAGAGTTTTTGCTTTGCACAGCGATATATATGATATATCCCGCACCTCATTCGATGAGGAAAGGACCGAGATCCCTTCACCGGGAGTGACTCCTTTAGCAAAACTAGAAAAGCCTCAAAATCACTCCATTTCAAAACTTCATTTGATTCTACAACGATATCAAGTTCATTACGCAATAGGTTTTCGGAAAAACCTGCCGTAGCCCTCCGTCATTTCAGATTAGAACTGTTTAGTATTCGTGCTGCGTTTGTTGGCCTTTGTCAAGGCGTAGTGTGCGGTAGCTGAATAGTGCTTATCTGCTTATGCATGTGATGCAGATTGTTTCAGGGTAGTCGTACGACCTTGTTGGCCTTTGTCAAGGGTCGTGCGGGTGGGTTTGATTCAATCAAGAAATGACGGGTTGAACTTGACTAGCATCCTGTGATTTGTTGGCCTTTGTCAAGGTCATAGGACACTAGGGGTAAAATATTATCGGGAATTTCAAGTGTTGAAATTTGCAATGAGATTGGATACCTTCTATGAGATAGTTGGATCCCGATACCCACTGCGAGTAAGAGTTACTCCTGGGAGAGTTTTACATATTACAATTAGCCGATCAAGTAGGTGTCTAGAAAGGTGTTAACGAGGTTACGCCTCTGGGAAAACGAGGTTTACATTAATTAGGTTCGTGCGAAAGCACGGGGGACCTCCCTCAAAGTACCGATACTGGCCTGGCTGAAAGATTGGCGAACTTGTAGTGTGTAATTAATCCCGGCTAATCTTTCCTTTTAGGGTTTGGAGGAAGATTTGATAAAAAGCAGTGGGAGCCATCCTGATTAGATAAGATAATAACCAATCTGATCTTGCACGAGCATACGCTAAAGTGTTTTCTTCTCTCTCTCTCCAGGTAGCGACCAGTTCATGCCTTAATCAAGATAATAATATGGATGTATTGACCGAACCCGCATGTTATACTGTGCTGGGGAACGTTGGTTCCGTTCTTTCCTATAAGAGTTATAGGACTGAACAGGATATAGGGGAATACCAGGATTCCCATGCCACCCGAATGAAGAAAGTACATGATGATGCATTTTCTTCAGGTGTGTTCGTTACTGAGAACTGTTTCTCCATTTTCTCTACGTCCTGGGTATTAGATACCGAGTCAGGATCCCATATATGTAATCAGTTACATGGGCTTAGGAAAGGTAGAGAACTTGGAGAAGGTGATAAAGACATTAGAGTTGGAAATGGTGCAATTGTTGCAGCTAAGACTGTCGGGGAATATCACCTTGTATTACCAACAGGTAATACATTGGTTCTGAACGAATGCTATTACATGCCGAACCTGATATGCAACATTATATCGGTTTCTTTATTAAGTAAAGAGGGATATAATTTTGTATTACAGGACAATGTTATGAACATTTTCCATAACCAAAAGTTGGTTGGATCAGGCACGTTGTGCAATGGCATTTATGTTCTAAATCAATCAACAGTTCTGAGCATAACAAACACACACAAGAGGAAGAGTTCTGAACTCAATGAATCCTTCTTGTGGCATTGTAGACTGGATCACATCAATGCGACACGACTAGCTAAGTTGCATAAAGATGGATATTTAAATCCGTTTGAATTTTCATCTTATGACACTTGCCGGTCATGTCTCAATAGCAAGATGACCAAAACTCCGTTTACGGGACACGGAGAAAGAGTTACCGAACTCTTGGGACTGATACATAGTGATGTATGCGGTCCCATATCTACACATGCCAGGGATGGTTCTTCATACTTCATTACATTCACTGACGATCTCTCTAGGTTCGGGTATGTGTTCCTGATGAAACCAAAATCAGAAGCTTTTGAGAAATTTAGCGAATATAAGCAAGAAGTCGAGAACCAAACCGGAAAAAGTATTAAAATCCTACGATCTGATCGAGGAGGAGAATACTTAAGCAATGAATTCCTGGACTTCCTAAAAGAGAATGGGATTCTCTCTCAGCTGACTCCTCCATATACACCACAGCACAACGGTGTATCAGAAAGGAGGAACCGCACCCTATTAGATATGGTGCGCTCTATGATGAGCACAGCTGAGTTACCTATTTCCTTCTGGGGTTATGCGCTGGAGACAGCAGCATACCTATTGAATCAAGTTCCATCTAAATCTGTACCTACCACACCATATAAGATATGGAGTGGGAAGAGACCATGTCTTAAACGAGTTAAGATATGGGGTTGCCCGGCCTATGTCAAAAGGCAAAATCCGGACAAACTCGAGGATCGGTCAGTTCTATGTAAGTTTGTGGGAGATCCCAAACATTCACATGGATATCTTTTCTACCATACAGAGGAACAAAAAGTGTTTGTTTCTCGACATGCCACCTTTTTAGAAAAGGAATTTCTTGCAAAAGAAATTAGTGGGGATATGGTAGAACTGGAAGAAATTCCGGCTACACAAACTCAAACTGAAGATTTAGTTGAACCAGAGGATTCAGTAGTACCCGACGAACCCCAGCCTCTCCGCCGATCTAGTAGGGTTCCTCGCCAACCTGAGAGATACTACGGTTTTCTCATGGACGGTGGGAGCGAGGATTGCATCATGGAGGATGATGACCCAACTAGCTTCGAGCAGGCCATCACGAGTGGGGACTCAGTGAAATGGCTGGATGCTATGCGGTCCGAGATGGAATCCATGTACACCAACAAAGTATGGACTTTGGAAGTTGCTCCTGAAGGGGTAAAACCCATTGGGAGCAAATGGATCTTCAAGAAAAAACTTGGTGTAGATGGGAAAGTGGAGACTTTCAAAGCTAGACTTGTAGCAAAGGGTTTTCGTCAAAGACCAGGTGTGGACTATGACGAGACCTTTTCTCCAGTGGCTATGCTTAAATCCATCCGAATCATGCTTGCCATTGCTTCCTTTCATGACTACGAAATCTGGCAAATGGATGTTAAGACCGCCTTTCTAAATGGTGATTTAGAAGAGTGCATGTACATGACTCAGCCAGAGGGCTTCGTAGACAGTGGGAGCAGCGGGAAGGTGTGCAAGCTGCTTAAATCCATTTATGGATTAAAGCAAGCATCGCGGAGTTGGAACATCTGCTTTGACGTCGTTATCAAAGAGTTTGATTTCGTCAAAAATCCAGATGAACCTTGTATCTACAAGAAGGTGGCAGAGAGTAAGGTTGTCTTCCTCGTATTGTACGTGGACGACATACTCTTGATAGGAAATGATATTCCTATGCTGCAATCGGTCAAGCTCTTCTTATCACAAAGATTCTCAATGAAAGATCTTGGTGATGCCTCCTGCATATTGGGAATCAGGATCTATAGAGATAGATCCAAACGGATACTGGGATTGTCCCAATCCAGGTACATTGACACCATACTAAAGAGGTTTAGTATGGAAGAATCCAAGCGTGGGAACTTACCCACTATCTCTGGACTCACTCTCTCCAAAGAGATGTCTCCCAAGACTGATTTGGAGAGAGCTCGCATGCAAGGGATACCCTATGCTTCGGCAGTAGGCTCTATCATGTATGCGATGCTATGTACCAGACCCGATGTTGCATACTCACTAAGTGTAGTGAGTCGGTATCAAGCAGATCCTGGAGAGAGTCACTGGACAGCTGTGAAGAACATTCTCAAGTACTTGCGAAGGACTAGAGATATGTTCTTGGTGTATGGTAACGGAGAACTCCAAGTGGAGTCCTTTACCGATTCGAGCTTCCAGAGTGATAAGGACGACTCTAAGTCGCAGTCGGGCTTTGTCTTTACCCTTTACGGAGGGGCGGTTAGCTGGAAGAGTTCCAAGCAGGAAACCGTGGCAGACTCGACGATGGAGGCTGAATACATCGCTGCCAACGATGCTGCTAAAGAAGCTGTCTGGATCAAGAAGTTCATTTCTGAACTTAGAGTGGTTCCATCCATTGAGCATCCAATACCTTTGTATTGCGATAACAATGGAGCGGTGGCTTTGGCCAAGGAACCCAGGTCCCATCAGCGATCCAGGCATATTCTGAGGCGGTATCACCTGATCCGGGAGATAGTTGATCCCCGGGAGATCGAGGTTAGGAGGGTTGACACGAAGGACAACACTGCGGATCCACTCACGAAGGCCATTCCCCAGATACAGTTTGAGAGACTCTTCGGGATGCTCGGTATGCGATACTACAGCAGCTGGCCCTAGTGCAAGTGGGAGATTGTTAGTTGTATGTATGCCCTAGAGGCCAGTATTGTACAGATGATGTATATTATATTGGATGCTTGGACATATATAGAGATGACTTTCTTGCTCGACATGATAGTATGCTATCTGGTTGCTCTTTATCTTAACATGTACACTAGTCTCTTTATACTGTCTTATAGTTACATGTTGGTAAAGCCCTTAGGATTTGTACTTGACTACCTGGACTATGATGCAGATCATACTAGTGGGGACTTGGTAGTCCATAAGTACATCCTTCAAGGTCCCTAGTCGTGGGTGTATCGAGACGGGGCATCGATATACCAGTGTAGACTAGAGTATACGCTTCTCGACCCATGTGATGGGCGATGGATGATCCCATATCCATTGGTGTTTGATATCAGAGATGGTATACGGGTGCTCAGTGGAGACTGAGTACACTGGACGGACTCGCCGAGAACTCCCAGATGGTATTATACCTCACGTCAGATGGCAGTTCTCAGGTGACACTTGTGCAGGTTAGTCTGTAGACCCGAGATCGTCATAGAGTCTTGTGTGATTCCCACTGTGCTTTGATCTCCACCTTACCACGTCCATGAGGGCGTGCAAAACGGTGGTCTTTGGGTACAGTCCCGAGTCACATGGAGGCAATGAGCGATAGGAGGGGTTTCGTCTCTCCCGGTATTGGGGGTTGATGTTGCGCTGTGCTCGATTGACCGTAACAGGGAAGTCCCTGGCCAGGGCTGATCAGAGATTTGCTGGTAAGTGTTACCAGTAGTTTCTCGACCCGTTATGAGCCTCACATTGGCACGACTTATCGAGTATTGGGGTCTGACGTTTACCACCCTTAGACTTGATATACGACGTATCAGACGAACAGACCGGACTGTACGGTAAGTGTTACTGGTCGGATTCGCAGGAGTGTGAGCGGGCTAGCTTGTCGATCTTCTGATCGCTCAATACCCGGGTAGCCGTTACGTTTAGCAGACCGCTTATGGCTTGTGGGTGCTTGATATGATCATCATCTGCTACCGGCGTATTGACGAGTCTTTAGAGTCCTACACAGAGGTTTCCTAGCTCAAGCGAAACGAATTAGGAGTGCATATGAGATATGTGCGGGACCGAGAATAATGCGTATATGTGATACCGTATTTGATTCTCGCGATTAATGTTTCGATTGGTTGTATATGATATAACCTAGTTATCGAATCGAAGATCGATTCGATAAGTCGATACATTGAATACTAGTCGGTCATGTGCGACATGACCGGATCATTGAATCAAGTGTTGATTTAATGATTTAATGTATAATTATATATTTGATATATTACTTTGCATTAACTGTAGGGTCCCTAGGCACACTAGTGAGGTCTCGCAAGGCATCGAACATGCCAATATAAAAAATTCTATGTGCCGAGAGACCCGACTACGGATCGGTGGCTAGAAATTTAGGCGAAAAACAATCTAGTTAACAACTTAACTAATGGGATATCGGAAATACAACCTTTGTAGATCCGGTGCTCCACCTCCATAGCTCCGCAACGAAGTCATCTCCGCTGTCCAAAAGGAATCCGGGATCTAGAGTCGGCTTCGTCGGAGAAAAAGCGAGCTAGGTCGTCGATGTCCATGCCGAAGATGATCTACGTCGAGACATCGCTAAATCAAGCTCCACCTTCACCAAGCCCTAAAAACTTGTGAAGGAAACACACTCTACTACTTGGCAAGAGGTAGAGGATGAAGAAACAGGAAGTGGGTAGACTTTAGAATTGGATTTCTCACTCATTTTGCATCAATCACCATTGATGGAGGAAGGTATCTTCATGAAGAAGAAGAAGAGGAAGAAGATGATAAAAATTATGATAAGTATTAAAGAATAAATAAAAATCCATTCTTATCATAATTCTCACTATGGTTAGGTGTAGAGAATTAACTTGAGTTAATTGAATTGGTTAGGGTTAAGCATGAGACAAAATGGTGACTAAGTCAAAAGTTCATGAAGCTTCATGAAAGAAGACAAAAGAAAGCCACCATTCTATTTTATGCAATTTATTTTCCAAAAATAAAAACAAATGAATAAAATGAATAATCAAATAGTAAACCCTAACCATTCCATTAACCAAGGTTTAATTCTATACACTTAACAAAAAGGGCATGCACCATCAAACATGATACAAGCAAGTGCACAAATCATATCGCATATGAAATGTGCACACCCGAGTGAGAAAATCCATTTAAAGTGAACCGATACTAGTTAATGCAAAGTAATATATCAAATATATAATTATGCATTAAATCATTAAATCAACACTTGATTTAACGATCCGGTCATGACGCACATAACCGACTGGTATCATTAGTAACATCTTATCGAATCAACACTTGATCCGATAACCCGGCTATATCGCATATAACCGATCAATGTCACATCGCGAGAATTAAATACAGTATCACATACTGGTATCATTCTCGGTCCCGCACATATCTCATACGCGCTCCTATTTCGTTTTGCTTGAGCCAGGAAACCTCTGTGTAGGACTCTAAAGACTCGTCAATACGCCGGCAGCAGGTGATGATCATATCAATCACCCACAAGCCGCAAGCGGTCTGCTAAACGTAACGGCCACCCGGGTATTGAGCGATCTGAAGATCGACGAGCAATCCCGCTCACACTCCAGTGAATCCGACCAGTAACACTACCGTACAGTCCGGTCTGATCGTCTGATATGTCGCATATCTCGCCTAGGGGTGGTAAACGTCAGACCCCAATAGCTTGATAAGTCGTGTCGATATGAGGTCTATAACAATTCGAGAAACTACTGGTAACACTTACCAGTAAATCTCAGCAACCCTGGCCAGGGATTTCCTGTTATAGCCAATCGAACACAGCGCAACATCAACTCCCTATACCGGGAGAGACGAATCCCCTCCTATCGCTCATTGCCTCTATGTGACTCGGGACTGTACCCAAAAACCACCGTTTTGCACGCCCTCTTGGACGTGGTAAGATGGAAATCAAAGCACAGTGGGAACCACACAAGACTCTATGACGATCTCGGGTCAACAGACTACTCTGTACCAGTGTCACCAGAGAACTGCCATCTGACGTGAGGTATAATACCATCTAGGAGTTCTCGGCGAGTCCGTCCAGTATACCCAGTCTCTACTGAGCACCCGTATATCATCTCTGATGTCAAACACCAATGGATATGGGATCATCCATCGCCCATCTGTATGGGTCGAGAAGGTACACGCTAGTCTACTCTGGTATATCGATGCCCCGTCTCGATACACCCACGACTAGGGACTTTGAAGGATGTACTTATGGACTACCATGTCCCCACTAGTATGATCCGCATCATAGTCCAGGTAGTCAAGTACAGATCCTAAGGGCTTTACCAACATGTAACAGGGAGACAATCAGTGTACATGTTAAGGTAAAGATCAACCAGATAGCATACTATCATGTCGAGCAAGAAAGTCCTCCCTATATATGTCCCAGCATCCACTACAATATACATCCTATGTATAGTAATGGCCTCTAGGGCATACATATAACTAACAATCTCCCACTTGCACTAGGGCCAACTGTAGCAGTGGTTGCAGTATCTCATACTCAACCATCCCATAAAAGTCTCTCTCTGGGAACAGGCCTTTGTGAGTGGATCCGCTGTGTTGTCCTCTGAATCTACTCTCCTAACCTCGATCTCCCTGGAGATCAACCATCTCCATGATCAAGTGATACTGCCTTAGAATATGTCTGGATCACTGATGGGACCGGCGTTCCTCGGCATGAGCCACAACTCCATTGTCTCACAATGGTAGGAACGTAGTTCATCTCATGAACCAATATAGACCCAAACAGCCTCTTTGGTAGCATCTTTAGTAGCGATGTATCCTGCCTTTATCTTCTAGTATGCCACGGTATCTAGCTTGGAATTTTTCCAAAATACCGTCCCTCCACTGAGGGTAAAGACAATGCCTGTGACTGACATTCAGTCGTCTTTATCACCCTGGAACCATTCCAGTGATTCTCCCCAGGATCGGTTGATACAGTCTCACTACAACTAGTGAGAGTCCTAACATCCAATTAGATCTATCTCATAGATCCAAAAACCCAGGATTTAGGAGGTATCACTTTGATCCTATATGGAGAATCATTGTGATAAACGGAGATTGACCGAGCGTAGCATAGGAAACTCTTTCCCTATCAAGAGTATGTCATCCACGTACTCTACGAGGATCACCACCATACTCCCTACTACCTTTTTGTTTATACAAGGTTCATCTACCATTGATGATGTCAAACTCTTTGACTAATTAATCAAAACAGATGTTCCAACTCCGCGATGCCTGCTTTAATCCTATAAAGCATCTTGCACACGTTTCCGCTGCTCCCACTGTCTACGAAGCCCTCTGGCTGTGTACTTATAGACGCACTCTTCTAAAACATCATTTAGAAAAGCTGTCATGACACCCAACCACCAGATATCGTAGTCATGGTATGTAGCCGTGGCAAGTAGGATCTGAATGGACTTAAGCATAGCCACTGGAAAAGGTTTTATCATTATCCACTCCTGGTCAATGACGAAAACCTTTAACAAGTCTAGTTTTGAAAGTCTCAACTTTTCCATGTACACCAAGTAATCTTCTCAAGATATACTTGCTCCTGATGGGGATTTAACCCTTCAGATATTGCAACCAAAGTCCATACTTTGTTGGTGTATAAGGATTCCATCTCAGATCGCTAAACATCCAGCCATTCTTACAGAGTCTCACTCCTGATGGCCAGCTCGAAACTAGTTGGGTCATCATCTCATGATGCAATCCTCGCTCCCACTGTCATAGAAAAACAGAAGTATCTCTCAGGTGGGTGAGGAACCCTACTAGATCGGCGGAGAGGCTGAGGTTCGTTGGAATCTACTGAATCCTTTGGTTCTATCAAATCATCAGCTGTAGTTTGTATAGCTGGAACCTTTCCAGTTGTACATAACTGACCTTGCCTCGAGCTTGTCCGGATTATGCTTTTAGACAAAGCCCGGACAATCCCCAAATCTTAACTAACTTAAGATATGGGCTCTTCCCCTTCCATATCACATATGAAATGGTAGGCAATTGATTTGATTCGAACCCTATTCAATAGGTATGCAGCTTCTCAAGTGCATAACACCCAAAAAGGAAATAGGTAACTCAGTAATACTCATCATAGAGCACACCTTATCATATAGGGTGTGATTGCTCCGCCCCGATATACCATCGTGCTATGGTGTATTCGGAGGAGTAATGCCGAGAGAGAATCTCATTCTCCTTTAGAATAGTCCAGGATTTCCGTGCTCAAGTATTCTCCTCCTTGATCACATCAAAGGACATAATACTTATACCCGTATATTGGTTCTCTACTTCTAACTTATATTCCGTGAATATCTCAAAAGGTTCGGACTTTTGTTTCAACAAGAACATATGTCTGAATCTAAAGAGATCATCAGAGAACGTAATGAAGTATAAAGAACCAGTCTTGGCATGTGTAGACAGGGGACCTGAAAGGTTCCTAGGCACCCTATAGTGGTCTCACAAGGCATCGAACATGCCAAATTAAAATTTTTAGTGCCGAGAAACCCTAGACTACGGATCTTTAACTAGATGTTTAGGCGAAAAGGATAACTAGTTAACAGTTAACTACTAAGATACGGATATACAACCTTTGTAGATCCGGATTTCCACCTCCACGGCTCCGCAACGTCATGTCCTCGCTGTCCATCATGAATCCTCGACTCGATCATCGGCTTCATCGGGAAAGCAAGCGGAATAGCTCGTCGGCTTTGTGTCAAAGACGATCTACGTCGAGGTTGCACAAACTCAAGCTCCGACTTCACAAACTTGTGAAACTTGTGAAGTAAACACCCAAAACAACTTGGCAAGAGGTAGAGGGTGAAGAAATAGAAGGTGGGTTCACTTTAGATTTGGATTTAACTCACTAGATCTCAACTTGCCATTTTTGTAGCAAGCTTGAAGAAGAAGAAGAAGATGAGCTCAAGAAAAGATTATGATAAGTGTTATCTTGTAAATAAAAATAAATCAAATACTTATCATAACTTGAACTAGGGTTAAGTGTAGAGAATTAACCATGGTCACTTTGATGGGTTAGGGTTAAGCATGAAGATAAGGATGGTTAGCAAAGTCAAAGCTTCATGAAGCTTCAATATAAAACAAACTTAGCCACCATTCTTATCATAACTTATTTCAAATAAATAAATAAATAAATAAATGAAAATGCAAAACCCTAATTATCATATTAACCATGGATTAATTTTATACACTTAACTAAATGATCAAGTATCATCAAACATGATACATCAAAGTGCACGAAAGTATATCACATATACAATGTGCAATCCAAGTGAGAAAAATCCGTTTAAAGTGAACCAATACTAGTTAATGCAAAGTAATATATCAAATATATAATTATACATTAAATCATTAAATCAACACTTGATTCAATGATCCGGTCATGTCGCACATAACCTACTAGTATTCAATGCATCGATTTATCGAATCAATGATTCGATAACTAGGTCATATCGAATATAACCAATCGAAACATATATCGCGAGAATGAAATGCGGTATCATATACACGCATCATTCTCGGTCCTGCACATATCTCATATGCGCTCCTATTTCGTTTCGCTTGAGCCAGGAAACCTCTGTGTAGGACTCTAAAGACTCGTCAATACGCCGGTAGCAGATGATGATCATATCAAGCACCCACAAGCCGCAAGCGGTCTGCTAAACGTAACGGCCACCCGGGTATTGAGCGATCAGAAGATCGACGAGCTAGCCCGCTCACACTCCTGCGAATCCGACCAGTAACACTTACCATACAGTCAAGTCTCTTCGTCTGATACGTCGCATATCAAGTCTAGGGGTGGTATACGTCAGACCCCAATAACCCGATAAGTCGTGCCGATGTGAGGCTCGTAACGGGTCGAGAAACTACTGGTAACACTTACCAGCAAATCTCTGATCAGCCCTGGCCAGGGACTTCCCTGTTACGGCCAATCGAGCACAGCGCAACATCAACCCCCAATACCGGGAGAGACGAAACCCCTCCTATCGCTCATTGCCTCCATGTGATTCGGGACTGTACCCAAAGACCACCGTTTTGCACGCCCTCATGGACGTGGTAAGGTGGAGATCAAAGCACAGTGGGAATCACACAAGACTCTATGACGATCTCGGGTCTACAGACTAACCTGTACAAGTGTCACCTGAGAACTGCCATCTGACGTGAGGTATAATACCATCTGGGAGTTCTCGGCGAGTCCGTCCAGTGTACCCAGTTTCCACTGAGCACCCGTATACCATCTCTGATGTCAAACACCAATGGATATGGGATCATCCATCGCCCATCACATGGGTCGAGAAGCGTATACGCTAGTCTACTCTGGTATATCGATGCCCCGTCTCGAGATACCCACGACTAGGGACCTTGAAGGATGTACTTATGGACTACCATGTTCCCACTAGTATGATCTGCATCATAGCCCAGGTAGTCAAGTACAAATCCTAAGGGCTTTACCAACATGTAACTATAAGACAGTATAAAGAGACTAGTGTACATGTTAAGATAAATGGCAACCAGATAGCATACTATCATGTCGAGCAAGAAAGTCATCTCTATATATGTCCAAGCATCCAATATAATATACATCATCTGTACAATACTGGCCTCTAGGGCATACATACAACTAACAGGACCTACATACATCAACATGTATCATCCCAAGAGTTTACTAACTCTTTCTCTGTTTCCAGTAAACGGAGCTATGGTCATCTTATCTTTGTGACATGACTGGCAAGTTTCACAAGATGTAAATTCAAACTAATTTAAATATGCATCTACATGTAACTTTAGCTAGTCGGGTCGCATTGATATGACCTAGTCTACAATGCCTAAAGATGGAATCGTTCAATTGTGAACTCTTCCTCTTGTGTGTGATCCGTATACTTAGAACTGTGATTTGATTTAGAACGTCAATGCTTTTAGATAACGTGCCTGAACCGATCAACTTTTGATATAGGAAATGTTCAAAACATTATCCAACAATACAAAATTTTATCATTTCTTTACTAACAAAGAGACTGATATGATTTTGTATATCAGGTTCGGTATCTAATAACATTTGTTCAGAATCAATGTATTGGTAATACAGGGTGACAGTGACCAACAGACTTGGCTGCAACTCTTGCCCCGTTTTCTGCCTCATGAAACTTATCACCCGTTCTCAGTTCTCTACCTTTCTGTAGCCCTATGTAACAGATTACATATCTGGGATCCTGATTTGGTATCACATACCCATGACGTAAAGGACACTGAGAAACAGTTCTATATAATGAACACACCCGAAGATGATGCATCATCATGCACTCTCCTCGTTTGGGCGGCACGGGAAATCTGGTATTCCCCAATTTCCTGCTCTGTCTTATACCAATTATAAGTTGGAGCGGGACCAACGTTCCCCAGCTCAGTATAACAAGCGGGTTCGGTCAATAATCCGTATTATTATCTTGATTAAGGCGTGATATGGTCGCTACCAGGAGAGAGAGAGAAGAAAACACTCAGCGTGCGCTCTTGCAAGAATAGATTGGTTATTATTTTATCTAATCAGGATGGCTCCCACTGCTTTTTATCAAATCTTCCTTCAAACCCTAAAAGGAAAGACTAGCCGGGATTAATTACACACTACAAGTTCGCCAATCTTTCAGCCAGGCCAGTGTCGGTACTTTGAGGGAGGTCCCCCGTGCTTTCGCACGAACCTAATTAATGTAAACCTCGTTTTCCCAGAGGCGTAACCCCGTTGACACCTTTCTAGACACCTACTTGATCGGCTAATTGTAATGTATAAAACTCTCCCAGGAGTAACTCTTACTCGCAGCGGGTATCGGGATCCAACTATCTCATAGAAGGTATGCAATCTCATTGCAAATTTCAACACTTGAAATTCCCGATAATATTTTGCCCCCAGCACCCTATGACCTTGACGGAGGTCAACAAACCATAGGCTACTAGTCAAGTTCAACCCGTCATTTCTTGATCGAATTAAACCCACCCGCACGACCCTTGACGGAGGTCAACAAGGCCGCAGGACTACCCTAACTCAATCTGCATCATATGCATAAACAGATAAATACTAGCTAGCTACCGCACACTACGCCTTGACGGAGGTCAACAAACGTAGCACGAATACTAAATAGGACTTATCTGAAATGACGGAGGGCTACGACAGGTTTTTCTGAAAACCTATTGCGTAATGAACTTGATATCGTTATAGAATCAAATGAT
This sequence comes from Agapanthus africanus, assembly GCA_030015575.1. NCBI lineage: Eukaryota > Viridiplantae > Streptophyta > Magnoliopsida > Asparagales > Amaryllidaceae > Agapanthus > Agapanthus africanus. The sequence goes on from CM057337.1 coordinate 418,864,488, forward strand.
TTTAAAATGGAGTGCTTTTGAGGCTTTTCTAGTTTTGCTAAAGGAGTCACTCCCGGTGAAGGGATCGTCGGTCCTTTCCTCGTCGAATGAGGTGCGGGATATATCATATATATCACTGTGCAAAGCAAAAACACTTAAAAGCAATCAAAAGACAAACCGAGTGTGTAGCATCAGCCAATTATTGCTAAAGGAGTCACTCCCGGTGAAGGGATCTCGGTCCTTTCCTCATCGAATAAGGTGCAGGATATATCATATATACCGCTGTGCAAAGCAAGAACTGTAGCTACCTGTTTTATTTTGAAATTCGATTCTACAACATCTTAGGTTTCTTTTATTTCATTAATCACATTAATGAAGTCCCATCATTTAAGTACCTAAACATCACAGATAAATACGACGTACACTTATGCCATCCGCATTCGCCTCGATGTCCCCTCGTGCACCGTTAGGTTAGGTAACTAACGGCAGAGCGAGGCAGGGCTAGCGCGGGTGTAAAACATAAGTAACGTCTATATAATATAACATATATACTATATACTGTATCTATCACAGAACATCACAGCAGAAGAATCATATGAAATATTGGATATACTAGGACGTCCGTGTTTTCAATACGAGCCAGTATAAAACACGGATTCCACGGTCGCGATGAATAGCCAAACCCACACCCCTAGACCCCTACGAGAGCGGCAAGCAACCCTACCAATTCTGGAGTTAGGAGACCCGGACTCGACTCCTCGAGTTGGTCTCCCACTGGACCCCAGAACCCGGTTACTTGTGCTCCCCTCCTTGGGTCTATCCTAGTGCGGAAAAGTAAATAATATACATCAACAGTGACAACTTCCGCAACCTGGAAGTGCCCCAAATAAAAGAATATTACATACAAGTTTTTACATGAATGAAAATGAAAAACACTCATCTCACATAAAAAAACCCGGCTATTCAAACACGACGATCCAATATAACATATCCAGCAACACATAACATCACATGTCATCAACGTAAGTAAATATGCGCATCCCAATTGTCGTTGACATATAGCAACGAAACCGGCGATATCACATATTACACTTACGGTCACAGAAAAGAAAGTGTAAAACTACAACAGTTGGAATCCGCAACCATCTCAGACATCGCATGCCTGACCAAATGAATTCCTTAGACATCGCATGCCTAACAATTATAAACCCCGCATTTTAGTCTCAAAATCGAAAACTCTTTTCAATATCAAGTCGGGCAATTCAACAAGATTCCCGACATCCTGATCGAATACTCGTCGCAAACTTCAGTAGGCGGCCGCACCCCCGATACCGTCGACGAAGTGCACCAAGGCGGAACACCGCTGCCGCGAGCACCCGAACGGATGCTTTCGGCGACGGGGTTCTCCTACAGTCACTTGGTCGGGGCTATGGGGTGAGGCTGTCTATTAAGTTTACCCGGCGAGTATCCGCGTACGCTACGTGATTGCGACGGACTTTTAATCACATCAAAATTCCGTGGCAACCGATCAAGTGAGACTAAAGTGCTATGTTTATAACATTCATTCAGTTATCTCATAACTATTTGTGAATTCCAATTATTGTATCCCATTCCGGATAAATAGAAAATGTCAAACTTTCCGATCGAACAATCGAACACCCAAGTTTTCCCGATACAGATCAACACATGAAATAAGTCTAACAACATTCAGTTCGTGCCTCAGTACCAACGGTCCAGCCGTAGAAGGGTCAAGCCAACGCCTCACATGTGGCACGCCGTACTGCCCCAAACCCGAAGGTTCAAAGGGCAGTTCAAGACGGTCACATAATCGAGTTAACGTTTGTTGTCTTCTAGAGGGTCCATCGCGTTACTTGCACTACTTAGAACGTCGTTAAACTACGGAAAAATCCAACACTTGGAAATTTCCCGACAGGGGAAAAATTGGGTATTTATATCCGGTCGAACTTTTTAACATATTCTAAAATTTATCCGGAAAGCCAAATAGACAAAATTGGATACCCCGATCGAAACACCGAATCCCCAAAACAACTCCAGAAAATTCAACTTTTGAATAAATATTAAAAATTTCCAGAAAATCCAGCATAATATAATAGGAGTTACTGTGCAAACAGTGTACGATGACGTCATCATTCCGCCGTGGAACCGCCGCAGAATCCAGGCTTCTGCCGCGGTTCCGCCGCGGTTTGTACTGTTCATCAGTAAATTTTTGCATGGTAATTCTTATTTTTCCCTGCTGAATTTTTTAGCAATTTTTAATTTGGAAAAATCCACGTTTTCAGAAAACGGACAGAGAGCATGGAAATTTTGCGGTTTCGGTTCGTTCGGACTTCAAATCGCGTCTAGACTTCGCCTAAGGCTCTAGCTAGGCTCTGATACCACTGTAGGGTCCCTAGGCACACTAGTGAGGTCTCGCAAGGTATCGAACATGCCAATATAAAAAATTCTATGTGCCGAGAGACCCGACTACGGATCGGTGGCTAGAAATTTAGGCGAAAAACAATCTAGTTAACAACTTAACTAATGGGATATCGGAAATACAACCTTTGTAGATCCGGTGTTCCACCTCCATAGCTCCGCAACGAAGTCATCTCCGCTGTCCAAAAGGAATCCGGGCTCTAGAGTCGGCTTCGTCGGAGAAAAAGCGAGCTAGGTCGTCGATGTCCATGCCGAAGATGATCTACGTCGAGGCATCGCTAAATCAAGCTCCACCTTCACCAAGCCCTAAAAACTTGTGAAGGAAACACACTCTACTACTTGGCAAGAGGTAGAGGATGAAGAAATAGGAAGTGGGTAGACTTTAGAATTGGATTTCTCACTCATTTTGCATCAATCACCATTGATGGAGGAAGGTATCTTCATGAAGAAGAAGAAGAGGAAGAAGATGATAAAAATTATGATAAGTATTAAAGAATAAATAAAAATCCATTCTTATCATAATTCTCACCATGGTTAGGTGTAGAGAATTAACTTGAGTTAATTGAATTGGTTAGGGTTAAGCATGAAACAAAATGGTGACTAAGTCAAAAGTTCATGAAGCTTCATGAAAGAAGACAAAAGAAAGCCACCATTCTATTTTATGCAATTTATTTTCCAAAAATAAAAACAAATGAATAAAATGAATAATCAAATAGTAAATCCTAACCATTCCATTAACCAAGGTTTAATTCTATACACTTAACAAAAAAGGCATGCACCATCAAACATGATACAAGCAAGTGCACAAATCATATCGCATATGAAATGTGCACACCAGAGTGAGAAAATCCATTTAAAGTGAACCGATACTAGTTAATGAAAAGTAATATATCAAATATATAATTATGCATTAAATCATTAAATCAACACTTGATTTAACGATCCGGTCATGACGCACATAACCGACTGGTATCATTAGTAACATATTATCGAATCAACACTTGATCCGATAACCCGGCTATATCGCATATAACCGATCAATGTCACATCGCGAGAATTAAATACAGTATCACATACTGGTATCATTCTCGGTCCCGCACATATCTCATACGCGCTCCTATTTCGTTTTGCTTGAGCCAGGAAACCTCTGTGTAGGACTCTAAAGACTCGTCAATACGCCGGCAGCAGGTGATGATCATATCAATCACCCACAAGCCGCAAGCGGTCTGCTAAACGTAACGGCCACCCGGGTATTGAGCGATCTGAAGATCGACGAGCAAGCCCGCTCACACTCCAGTGAATCCGACCAGTAACACTACCGTACAGTCCGGTCTGATCGTCTGATATGTCGCATATCTCGCCTAGGGGTGGTAAACGTCAGACCCCAATAGCTTGATAAGTCGTGTCGATATGAGGTCTATAACAATTCGAGAAACTACTGGTAACACTTACCAGTAAATCTCAGCAACCCTGGCCAGGGATTTCCTGTTATAGCCAATCGAACACAGCGCAACATCAACTCCCTATACCGGGAGAGACGAATCCCCTCCTATCGCTTATTGCCTCCATGTGACTCGGGACTGTACCCAAAAACCACCGTTTTGCACGCCCTCTTGGACGTGGTAAGATGGAAATCAAAGCACAGTGGAAACCACACAAGACTCTATGACGATCTCGGGTCAACAGACTACTCTGTACCAGTGTCACCAGAGAACTGCCATCTGACGTGAGGTATAATACCATCTGGGAGTTCTCGGCGAGTCCGTCCAGTGTACCCAGTCTCTATTGAGCACCCATATATCATCTCTGATGTCAAACACCAATGGATATGGGATCATCCATCGCCCATCTGTATGGGTCGAGAAGGTACATGCTAGTCTACTCTGGTATATCGATGCCCCGTCTCGATACACCCACGACTAGGGACTTTGAAGGATGTACTTATGGACTACCATGTCCCCACTAGTATGATCCGCATCATAGTCCAGGTACTCAAGTACAGATCCTAAGGGCTTTACCAACATGTAACAGGGAGACAATCAGTGTACACGTTAAGGTAAAGATCAACCAGATAGCATACTATCATGTCGAGCAAGAAAGTCCTCCCTATATATGTCCCAGCATCCACTACAATATACATCCTATGTATAGTAATGGCCTCTAGGGCATACATATAACTAACATTAACTAGTATTGGTTCACTTTAAACGGATTTTTCTCACTTGATGCACATTGTATATGTGATATGCTTTTGTGCACATGATTGTATCATGTTTGATGATGCATGTTGACTTGACTTTGTGTAAAAGAATTGAACCATGGTTATGAGAGTGGTTAGGGTTTATGTTTTATTCACTTATTATTTAATCCATTCATTATTTATTAATTGGTTTTATGAAAATAAAATGGTTTCATTTATCATGAAGAATGGTGAAGCTTCATGAAGCTTTTACTAATGATGCCATTTTGTCTTCATACTTAAACCAAACCACTCCCACTAACCATGGTCAATTCTCTACACTTGACCATGGTTAGGATATGATAAATATCATTTTCTTTTCTATTTTGATCAAGTTTTTTATCATATTCTATCATCTTCTTCATCTTCTTCTTCAAAAGAAAAGCTTGCTACTTTAATGGCAACTTGAGTTCTAGTGAGAGAAATCCAAATCTAATGTGAACCCACCTCCTATTTCTTCATCCTCTACCTCTTGCCAAGTGGTTTTGGGTGTTTCTTCACAAGTTTCACTACTTGGTGAAGTCGGAGCTTGAACTAGTGCAACCTCGACGTAGATCGTCTTTGACACAAAGCCGACGACTTATTCCGCTCGCTTTCCCGATGAAACCGATGAACGAGTCTATGATTGGAAAAGGACAGCGAGAGGAGCACTACGTGGAGCTAAGGAAGTGGATATCCGGATCTACAAAGGTTGTAGAATCTAACTTTTAGTTAAGTAGTTAACTAGATTATCTTTTCGCCTAAACATCTAGTCTAAGATCCGTAGTCTAGGGTTTCTCGGCACCATTTTTTTTAAATTGGCATGTTCGATGCCTTGTGAGACCTCACTAGAGTGCCTAGGAACCTTTCAAGCCCGCTATCCGGGTAGCGGGACCCCCGTAAAACTCTGCGTGGCTCCCGATATATTTAAACCCTCTTTCAAAACAAAACACACGTACACTGCACATTGAGTTCGCATGACCCGTTTAACCCGTCAATCGGAGGTTCCCTCGCTCCAAAGGCGAGAGGTAATTAACGGCAGCTTAGTCCACGGCTACCGGAGATTCGGATCCCCACAATCATTAAACCCCGGCCTACCCTAGGCAGGGGGAATCTGTAGTACGCCTGACAAGCGCGCGCGTATTCCCATCTCAATGGGGTGACGAAAAACACCCTACATAGTTAACGATCGCTTTAGGGTTTCTCGGCACCGGAAAAATTTGAAATTGGCATGGTTGATACCTTGTGAGACCTCATTAGTGTGCCTAGGAACCCTACAGTGGTATCAGAGTCTAGCTAGAGCTTTAGGCGAAGTGTAGACGAAGTTAGAAGTCCGATCGAACCCGTAAACCCCGACAAAACCCTTCTCTGTACATTTTTCAAAACTGTGGATTTTTTTGAATTAAAAATTCTCAGAAAAACAAACAGGAAAAACTAAGAATTACTGTGAAGTACGGTCCACTAAGTCAATAATTTGACCGCGGAACCGCGGCTAAACCATGGGTTTGGCGGCGGTTCCGCGGCCAAAATTTCGACTTAGTCCCTGAAATTTCATATATTTATTCTTAGGTCCTTTCTTGGCAATTTTTTATGGGAATTTTTTAATTCCACTCAAGTGTTGAGTTTTCTAGGGTTTTATTGGGGACTCGTTAATTTGATCGGATAATTTAACTTCGTTTATATTTTTCCGGATATTTTAGAAACTGTTAAAAAGTTCGACCGGATATAAATACCCACTTTTTCCCCTGCCGGGAAATCTCCAAGTGTTGGATTTTTCCGTAGTTTAAGAATGTTCTAAGTAGTGCAAGTAACGCGATGGTCCCTCTAGAAGACAACAAACCTTAACTCGTTTATGTGACCGTCTTGAACTGCCCTTTGAACCTTAGGGTTTGGGGCAGTACGGCGTGCCACATGTGAGGCGTTGGCTTGACCCTTCTACGGCTGGACCGTTGGTACTGTGGCATGAAATGGATGCTTTTAAACTTATTTCAAGTGTTGAGCTGTTTTGGGAAAACTTGGGTGTTCGATTGTTCGATCGGAAAGTATAACATTTTCTATTTATCCGGAATCTGATACAATATTTGGAATCCACAAGTAGTTATGAGATAACTGAATGACTGTTATAAACATAGCAGTTTAGTCTCACTTGATCGATTACCACGGAATTTTGATGTGATCAAAAGTCCGTCGTAATCACGTAGCGTACGCGGATACTCACCGGGTAAACTTAATAGATAGCCACACCCCAAAACCCCGACCAAGTGACTGTAGGAGAACCCCGCCGCCGAAAGCATCCGTTCGGGTGCTCGCGGTAGCGGTGTTCCGCCTTAGTGCACTTCGTCGACGGTATCGGGGGTGCGGCCATCCACTAAAGTTTGCGACGAGCATTCGATCTGAATGTCGGGAATCCTGTTGAATTGCCCGACTTGATATTGAAAAGAGTTTTCGATAAATGAGACTAAAATGTGGGGTTTATAATTGTTAGGCATGCGATGACTAAGGAATTCATTTGGTTAGGCATGCGATGTCTAAAGAGTTTGTGGATTCCAACTGTTGTAGTTGTACACTTTCTTTTCTGTGACCGTAAGTATAATATGTGATATCGCCGGTTTCGTTGCTATATGTCAACGACAATTGGGATACGCATGTTTACTTACGTTGATGACATGTGATGTTATGTGTTGCTGGATATGTTATATTGGATTGTCATGTTTGAATAGCCGGGGGTTTTATGTGAGATGAGTGTTTTTCATTTTCATTCATGTAAAAACTTGTATGTAATATTCTTTTTTTGGGGCACTTCCAGGTTGCGGAAGATGTCACCCATTGTATATTATTTACTTTTCTGCACTAGGATAGACCCAAGGAGGGGAGCATAAGTAACCGGGTTCTAGGGTCCAGTGGAAGACCATCTCGAGGAGTCGAGTCCGGGTCTCCTAACCCTAGAATTGGTAGGGTTGCTTGCCGCTCTCGTAGGGGTCTAGGGGTGTGGATTTGGCTATTCATCGCGACCGTGGAATCCGTGTTTTATACTGGCTCGTATTGAAAACACGGACGTCCTAGTATATCCAATGTTTCATATGATTCTTCTGCTGCGATATCTGTGATGTGATCATTTGATGTTTTGTGATAAGTACATTATATAGTAAATAAGATATATTATATAGACGTTACTTATGTCTTACACCCGCGCTAGCCCTGCCCCGCTCTGCCGTTAGTCACCTAACCTAATGGTGCACGAGGGGACATCGAGGCGAACACGGATGGCATAAGTGTACGTCGTATTTATCTATGATGTTTAGATGACTTAAATGATGGGACTTCATTAATGTGATTAATGAAAATAAAAGAAACCTAAAGATGTTGTGGAATCGAATTTCAAAAATAAAACAGGTAGCTACAGATCTTGCGTTGCACAGCGGTATATATGATATATCCTGCACCTTATTCGATGAGGAAAGGGCCGACGATCCCTTCACCGGGAGTGACCCCTTTAGCAATAACTGGCAGATGCTACAACTCTCGGTTTGTCTTTTGATTGCTTCTATAGTTTCTGCTTTGCACAGTGATATATATGATATATCCCGCACCTCATTCGACGAGGAAAGGGCCGACGATCCCTTCACCGGGAGTGACCCCTTTAGCAAAACTAGAAAAGCCTCAAAAGCACTCCATTTTAAAATCATTTGATTCTGCAACGATATCAAGTTCATTACGCAATAGGTTTTCAGAAAAACCTGACGTAGCCCTCCGTCATTTCAGATAAGTACTAGTTAGTATTCGTGCTACGTTTGTTGACTATGTTAAGGCGTAGTGTGCGGTAGCTGATTAGTGCTTATCTGTATATGCATATGATGTGATTGGATTAGGGTAGTCGTGTGATTTTGTTGACTATGTTAATGTAGCGTCTTGAAAAGTCGTTTTGGTGTTTTCCTGAAATTCGGTGAAAATTCGGTATTTTTCCGAAAACCGTCTTTCTCGTTATTTTGCAGTTTAGGGCTAATTATACCTAAAATGGATAGGTAATTGCTTGTTTTTAGTAGCTAATGAGTTACTTATGAAATTCTGGTTTTTTAAAAAAATTTCCCTATTTTTCAATTTTTTTATATTATTTTAAGCCGGTAAGAAAATACATTAAATTAGCGATAAATACAAATTTTTCCGGGCTAATTTTAATCTTTAAAATTATGATAATTAAAATCTAGTTGTAACATAAATTTTTTAGTATTTTATTTTGATTTTTAATAAATTTTTATGATAGGAAACGAATTTATTGACTTTTAAGCTAAAACTTGCAATTTTTGACTTGTAGGGGGTCTTTTTGCATAAAATTTCTTTTGTAAAACCCCTCTCTCTCTTCCCTCAGCCCTAGGACAGCCCCACCTTGATCAAGTCCAGAAATTTCTGGCCTCACCTTGCTTTTTCTTCATGTGTGGAATTGTTTTGTTTAGGAATTTATTTTTAAAATAGTTGTTGAAGTATGGTGCTTTGACTTTTGGGAGAGTTGACCAATGACTTTTCCTACACACCCACACCCTCCCCTTCCCCCTAATCTGGGCGAAACCTGCACCCCCTCCTCTTCATCTCTTTTCTTTTCATTTCTTCAAAATTCTTCATGTTTAATTCAACAAAATTGCAATTTCAAGCTTACAAATTAAACCCATCCTTCATCTTTCTTTTCCTTCACCTCCCTAGCTTGGATCTTGATGCTTGAGGCCATCATTTGGAGCAAATTTATTCTTGCTAGATCTTAAATTGAGGTATAATTTCCATCAAGTTAATTTCTTTTGGCTAAATTCCTTTAATTATATGGTTTTAGTGTTAAAAGTTTAGTTAATTTCTAATCTAGTTTATAAAAGAGTAGTTTGTTTTAAACTAGGGTTTGTTAGCACACCATTATGTGGTTAATTAAATTTATTTTGCTTGCTAGTTCCTACACAACCAAATCAAAGAAGTTACCTTGTTTATGTGGTCTTCAAATTATGCTAATTTAGTTAATTTTAAAAGTTTGATTTTGGTTGTAAATTGTTGTTTTAGGAAATTCAAGAGAGGGTTTATGTATGGAAAATGGGTTGTGAAGCATGATAAATGAGTTGAATTAGGGTTTAGAAACCATTATTTAGTTGATTAAATCTAATTTGTTATCTAGTTGTTTTGCTAACCTAATCTAGAAGGTTAACTTGCTAATTGAGTTATAAATTAGTGTTAATTTAAGGTTTTCATATATAGTTTGGATTAAGAATTGCTAGGTTATATAATTCAAGTAATGGTTGTTTATGGAAAATAGGTTTTGAATCTTTGCTAATGTGTTGTAATTATAGTGTTTGTAGATTGCTTGTTGTGTGGTTGGATTGTGATAACCGTATCGCTAAGTTTCGATTTTTGCACCAAAATTGCTAGTTTGTGCTTACTAGGTTTTTATTAAAATTATTTGGTGAATTATTTGTGATACCTTGGGGATATTTTTAGCATCTCCTATGACGTTTAGGATGCGTGAGTGCGGATTTTTGGGTAGTCGGGTTTTAGTTTTGCCGGGCGACCAAATCGGCGTTTTTTTGGCAGTTTTTGCGATTTTCGCGTGTGTTCCGCGCACTTTGTGCACGTTGTACCTAGCTAGCGAACATTAGTAGTTTCGTTGGGGTTTTGCGTCGTTCTTGATATGTAACCTTATGTTTGGTATTGATGTAAATTCCAGGTTCGGTCGCGGAGACGTCAGACGCGGCGCGAAAGGGGAAGGCGGTGATTGGACACAGCTAGCCAGGGATTCCGGTGAGTAGATGTAACATCTACGGGGGACTATCGTTGGATGGCGCAAGCCGCCCGATAGTTTTAGTAACTTACAAGATCCTTAGTGATGTTAGTAATTAGGGGTGAAATACTTATTTGACTATTTGCTGCATCCATGCATTATATTGACATACCTATACGAAACCATTTTATAGGACACCTGCACCATTGCCGGGGTTTTTATATGCAGCACGAGCACTATTCATGCTTACACACACACCCTGGTAATTGCCATGCCACCACACTAGATAACCTTTAAATTTAAACCTTTTACTAATTGATACTTAAACTTGTGCTATTGCCTTTAATTCCTTAAAATGAAACCGTAGGATTGCTATTCATATGCATGTACTTCATCATATTAATTGTTCATGCTTAATCCATTAATCACACATCGCAACTTGATTATTGATACCATATGCATTCATTATCACTGATATATGCACTTATGAGGATTTCTTGAGATTTTATGATATTGCTGGATTTCGGGGGAAAGCCGCAAAATTTCTAAACTTATTATATTTTTAAAATATGTAAATTGCGGTTTTCTAATGATGTAAGTGTCGTCCACCATGAGTTTGCTGTGGTTTTGGAAATCCGTGTCGAGAAGTGGAGGAACCGGCACGGGTACATGGTGGGCCCGGTAAGGTACCCCGGGGCAAGAGGAATGTGGTGTTGACGTTGAGCCTGGCAGGGGACGGATTACCTACCGGTGACTGTTTGGGACGGCGGATATCCAGAGGATACCGACCGTGGCCGCTAGATGATGAGATATTGATATTTGAGATGGGTCAGCCGGACGGCTGAGGCCAGAGATACATTTATGAGATTTGAGACAGCTTTTGGGTGTCGTTGCTGGACACCGGTTCTCGTCGATTCTTTGAGTATTATGCTGGCATTCTAAAAGAGTTTCAAAAACAAAAAGAGATAAATGTTTCTTATATATACCTATTGAGACCTCAGATATTCATGTTGCATACATATTCGTACACTGATGTTGTATACACACCTGCTAGTGCACCCATTCATACCTGTATTTTAGATGCTAGGATGCTTGTGTGCATGCATACGATAGCCTTTGTAGGTGTTATTTTTTACTCACGAGTTGGCAACTCACCCCCGTTGTGCCACAGTCTTTTGCAGGTCCGCTCCGTCAGTTCAGTAGCGGCGGGCGCACTTGTTTTTTTTGCCTCCTTTGCCTAGACTCGAGGTTTTGCTCTTAGGTGGGTTATGTTACTATTTTTGTACCACCTTATATATTCTTTGTATCTAGTGCACTCCATCTACTGTATCTACCAGTATTGTTGTATATTGACTTAGAGATGAGACTGTGAGGTTTGTGGACTTTTATGCTGTATTTTGGGGTCGAGCTCACTTGAGTCGACATGCTGTTTTTCTTATGCTTCATTATGATTATTTTGCATGCTGTCGTTTTATATTGCGTGGGATTTGTGACCGCCTTGTGGCGAAGAGCTAGCTCCCGCTTGGGGATGCCCTATTTTGTTGGATTCATATATATTTTGTTGTACCCATTTTGGGGGCCAGTATTTACAAAGGAGACTCTGCCGAAATTTTCGGAAAAATTGGTATTGTTTTTAAAAAGGGTTTTACATGACTTATTTGATAAACTCGCTTTCAATTGATTGGGTTTTCTTCACTCTTTTGCTTAATTGGTTTTGTTTTCTGGGCTTTGGCTTACTTATTTTACGGACGTCTTTAGACGTTTCGTAAACTTAAGTGCCAGTCACGTTCCGTACCCTGCGGGTCGTGACAAAGTTGATATCAGAGCGATAGGTTTTACCTTTGTGAGTGTAGGATGACCCTTGGTAGATGGAGTAAGTGACTTAAGCAGGGTAACGTAGCGTGCGTATGTCCGCGGCATACTTACGATACGGTACTCCGCCTAAGTGACTTTAGGATATACTTGCTTGAAAAATTCCTTCTTCAATTCCGTGTATCCTATGATCCTATTGCACTGTCCTTACTATCCGTTTTCCTGTAACAGCCACTATGCCGCCGAAGGCTACGAGGGCACAGAGGGCTGCCGCCAGAGACGAGATTCGAGCTGGCTCGTCCGAGACTAGGACTGAGCAGGGTGGTATGCCTACGCCGCAGGGACAGACCGATCCACCTTCCCCAGGCCGTATGGATAGGCTCGAGACTGGTATGGAGGAGTTGCGACAGATGATGGGAGGCATGCAGGAGCTACGTCAGATGGTAGGATCCCTAGTTGCAGCCAGTCGTACACCGAGGCCGGATGACGTACCTACTACATCACAGACGACCATGATACCTGCTCCTACTACTACCACCGTGACCATCCCGGTTTCACTACAGGATTTCATAAGGCTGAGACCTCCAGTATTCACCGGCACCGAGGCAGCGGAGGACCCACAGACGTTCCTTGACAGTTTAGCCAGGATCTGCCGTTCGCTGAGATGTTCGGATGATCGGTGGGTAGAGCTTGCGAGTTTCCGACTAGAGGGTCTCGCGCAGACATGGTGGGAGTCAATCTTGAGAGGTCGAGCTGCAGGTCTACCGCCTATGACTTGGGTCGAGTTTACAGCGGTCTTTCTAGCCCGTTTCCTTCCAGAGAGCGTTCGTGACACCAGAGCTCGCAGCTTCGAGGCCTTAGTCAAGACACCTGGGATGACGGTGTCTGAGTATGACATCCAGTTTACACAGTTATCCCGATATGCTCAGTATTTGGTGGATACCGAGGAGAAGATGGTGAAGAGGTTCGTACAGGGACTTGATGCCCAGCTATATCTTGCCATTAGCGCCCAGCACTACGACACTTATTCAGCTGCTATGGATACGGCATTGCGGATGGAGGCACGCATATCACGGACTTCGGCTGTTTCTGGGCCGAAGAGGATTCGCACCGATGTACCGTCTCAGAGGCAGCGCGCCAGATTCTTTCCGAGAGATAGGCCTGGCAGAGGATTTGGGCGGGGACAGTTATATGGTTCTTATCCCCAGGGGCAGCAGCCGTCGCCAGGGTGTTTTGGGTGCGGGAGTCCGCACCATCTTGTCAGAGACTGTCCGGTGAGACGACAGGGAGCAGCGATAGTTCCGCATGTGACCCTACCACCATCACCACCCCCTCCTCAGAGAGCCCTACTTCCTACCCCAGGCGATGCTCCACGCCAGTTAGGTGCACCGAGAGGCCGTGGACGCGGCGGTCCTGTTCAGAGAGGACGAGGAGGCAAAGGCCGAGGTCGAGGTCAGCCCGCTATCGGTGGAGGACAGGCCCGAGTTTTTGCTTTGACACCGCAGGATGCGCAGGCATCCAATGCCGTTGTGACAGGTACCTTGCCAGTTTGTTCTTTCGACGCACGGGTATTATTCGACCCAGGTTCCACACATTCGTACGTATCTACACACTTTGCACCGATGTTGGGCCGTGAGTCGTCGTCGTTAGATCAGCCGCTTGTTGTTGTTACTCCGGTAGGCGAGTCGTTTGTCGCTCGTTTTATTTTTCGATTGTGTTCCGTTCGTATCGGGGAGAAGGATTCATCGGTTGATTTGATTCTCCTCGATATGTTGGACTTTGATGTGCTTCTGGGCATGGATTGGCTAGCCACTTGTTATGCTTCGGTGGACTGCCGTGAGAAGGCAGTCAGATTTAGCTTTCCGGGAGAGCCAGTCCTTGTTATTCAGGGAGACCGCAGTGTCACCCTTCCCAGCTTAATTTCGTCTCTTCGCGCTGGTCAGCTCTTGCGGAAGGGATGTCAGGGATTCTTAGCGTGTATTTGTGATACTCGAGCTGCAGAGGTTCCGTTAGACCGGGTCCCGGTAGTTTGTGAGTTCCCTGATGTTTTCCCTGATGAGCTACCTGGGCTACCGCCTGAGCGCGATGTTGAGTTCTGCATTGATTTGATTCCCGGTTCGGGGCCTATTTCTATACCGCCTTATCGGATGGCCCCGGCAGAGCTTCGAGAGCTGAAGGATCAGTTGCAGGATTTGTTAGATAAGGGGCTTATTCGACCGAGTGTTTCTCCGTGGGGTGCTCCGGTCCTGTTTGTCAAGAAGAAGGATGGAAGTTTGCGCTTATGTATCGACTACCGCCAGCTGAACAAAGTTACCGTTCGGAACAGATATCCATTGCCGCGCATTGATGATTTGTTCGACCAGCTTCAGGGTGCGGGGTATTTTTCGAGGATCGACTTGCGATCAGGATACCATCAGCTGCGAGTTCGACAGGAGGATATACCGAGGACAGCTTTCCGCACGCGCTACGGCCACTACGAGTTTTTGGTGATGTCGTTCGGACTCACCAACGCCCCAGCAGCATTCATGGATTTGATGAACCGTACATTCAGGCCGTATCTTGACTTGTTCATCATCGTGTTTATCGACGATATCTTGGTGTACTCCCGGAGCAGAGAGGAGCACGAGCAGCACTTGCGGATTACGTTACAGACTCTGAGGGAGCACCAGCTGTTCGCGAAGTTCTCCAAGTGTGCATTCTGGCTGGACAGCGTCGGATTCTTGGGTCACGTGGTTACGAGAGACGGCATTTGTGTGGACCCGAAGAAGATTGAGGCTGTTCAGCAGTGGCCCCGACCTACATCGGTTACTGAGATCCGTAGTTTTCTAGGCTTGGCGGGCTACTACAGGTGTTTTGTTCAGGACTTCTCCCGTATAGCTGCACCGTTGACCGGTTTGACCCGGAAGGGAGTTCCTTTCGTTTGGACAGAGGAGTGCGAGCGCAGTTTTCAGCAGCTACGGACTTGTTTGACTACGGCGCCGGTATTATCTTTGCCTTCGGGATCAGGCGGATTTGTTGTCTACTGTGATGCTTCGCGAGTGGGATTAGGATGTGTATTGATGCAGCATGGCCGGGTGATCGCTTATGCTTCTCGGCAGTTGAAGAAGCATGAACAGAACTACCCCACTCATGATTTGGAGATGGCTGTAGTGGTCTTTGCACTGAAGATTTGGCGACATTACCTGTACGGCGAGTCGTGTCAGATATTCACCGATCACAAGAGCTTAAAGTACATATTTCAACAGCGAGACCTGAACCTCAGACAGCGTCGTTGGATGGAGTTGGTGAAAGACTACGACTGCGAGATCTTATATCACCCCGGCAAGGCAAATGTGGTGGCAGATGCGTTGAGTAGGAGGCCCGGGGGTAGTCTATCCTTTTTGCGCGCAGTGCAGAGGCAGTCGTCAGCAGATTGGCAGATGTTATGCGACAGCCGAGTTGAGTTTGAGTTCACTCAGACAGGGGGACAGCTCGCGCATGTTCGTGCACGCCCACAGTTGCTTGACCGTATATGTGAGGCACAGCGCAGTGACGACCGTTGCTCAGAGATCATGGCACAGATGGGACAGGGCAGATTTTCCGAGTTCGTGGTTGACGATCAGGGGATTTTACGATATGGATCTAGACTGTGCGTACCAGATGCTGATGGATTGCGGCGTGACATTCTTGAGGAGGCACACCGATCAGTGTATAGTGTCCACCTCGGTTCCACCAAGATGTACCATGATATGAGAGAGACCTACTGGTGGGACGGGATGAAGAGGGACATTGCGGAGTTCGTTTCGAGATGCCTGACTTGTCAGCAAGTCAAGGCCGAGCACCAGAGGCCCGCAGGAGAGCTACAGCCGTTACCCATTCCAGAGTGGAAATGGGAACAGATTTCGATGGACTTCGTTGTGGGTCTACCCAGGACCAGTCGAGGGTACGACTCCAACTGGGTGATCGTGGATAGATTGACGAAAGCGGCTCACTTCCTGCCAGTGAAGACGACTTTCAGCTTCGCTCAGTATGCTCAGCTCTATATTGACGAGATCGTGCGACTACATGGCGTACCGACTTGTATCGTGTCAGATCGAGGCACTCAGTTCACCAGCCGACTTCAGGAGGCTTTGGGCACTCGTTTGAGCTTCAGCACAGCGTTTCATCCGCAGACAGACGGACAGTCAGAGCGGACCATTCAGACTCTCGAGGACATGCTCAGAGCGTGCGTTTTAGACTTTGGTGGTAGCTGGGATCGTCATTTACCTCTAGTGGAGTTCTCCTACAACAATAGCTTCTAGGATACTATTCAGATGGCACCTTTCGAGGCATTGTATGGGAGGAGATGCAGATCGTCCGTTTGTTGGACAAAGCTCAGCGAGAGCAGCATTTTAGGGCCGCAGCTTGTTGAGGAGACGACAGCGAAGATACAGTTGATCCGAGACCGGATGAGAGCGGCTTAGAGCAGGCAGAAATCGTATGCGGACAGGCGCCGTCGCAGATTAGAGTTCGCAGTTGGCGACCATGTTTTTCTGAAAGTCTCTCCGATGAAGGGCGTGATGCGTTTTGGGCGAAAGGGGAAGCTTAGCCCTAGATTCGTAGGTCCCTTCGAGATCCTCGAGCGTGTCGGCGCTGTTGCATATCGTTTGGCTCTTCCTCCCAGCTTTCCCGATGTTCACCCCGTCTTCCATGTTTCGATGCTCCGCAAGTACCTTCACGACCCTTCGCATGCGATTCAGCACCCGACAGTCCAGCTAGAACGCGACCTTTCTTTTGCAGAGCAGCCGGTGGCCATCCTGGATCGGCAGGTGAAGAAGTTGAGGTCGAAGATTATACCAACCGTCAAGGTCCTTTGGCGTAGCCCGAGCAGCGAGGAGGTTACCTGGGAGACCGAGGGCGAGATGAGGAAGAAATATCCCCATCTCTTCGAAGGTACGCGTAGCTATATTTTTAAATTCGGGGACCGAATTTCTTTAAGGGGGGAAGATTGTAGCGTCTTGAAAAGTCGTTTTGGTGTTTTCCTGAAATTCGGTGAAAATTCGGTATTTTTCCGAAAACCGTCTTTCTCGTTATTTTGCAGTTTAGGGCTAATTATACCTAAAATGGATAGGTAATTGCTTGTTTTTAGTAGCTAATGAGTTACTTATGAAATTCTGGTTTTTTAAAAAAATTTCCCTATTTTTCAATTTTTTAATATTATTTTAAGCCGGTAAGAAAATACATTAAATTAGCGATAAATACAAATTTTTCCGGGCTAATTTTAATCTTTAAAATTATGATAATTAAAATCTAGTTGTAACATAAATTTTTTAGTATTTTATTTTGATTTTTAACAAATTTTTATGATAGGAAACGAATTTATTGACTTTTAAGCTAAAACTTGCAATTTTTGACTTGTAGGGGGTCTTTTTGCATAAAATTTCTTTTGTAAAACCCCTCTCTCTCTTCCCTCAGCCCTAGGACAGCCCCACCTTGATCAAGTCCAGAAATTTCTGGCCTCACCTTGCTTTTTCTTCATGTGTGGAATTGTTTTGTTTAGGAATTTATTTTTAAAATAGTTGTTGAAGTATGGTGCTTTGACTTTTGGGAGAGTTGACCAATGACTTTTCCTACACACCCACACCCTCCCCTTCCCCCTAATCTGGCCGAAACCTGCACCCCCTCCTCTTCATCTCTTTTCTTTTCATTTCTTCAAAATTCTTCATGTTTAATTCAACAAAATTGCAATTTCAAGCTTACAAATTAAACCCATCCTTCATCTTTCTTTTCCTTCACCTCCCTAGCTTGGATCTTGATGCTTGAGGCCATCATTTGGAGCAAATTTATTCTTGCTAGATCTCAAATTGAGGTATAATTTCCATCAAGTTAATTTCTTTTGGCTAAATTCCTTTAATTATATGGTTTTAGTGTTAAAAGTTTAGTTAATTTCTAATCTAGTTTATAAAAGAGTAGTTTGTTTTAAACTAGGGTTTGTTAGCACACCATTATGTGGTTAATTAAATTTATTTTGCTTGCTAGTTCCTACACAACCAAATCAAAGAAGTTACCTTGTTTATGTGGTCTTCAAATTATGCTAATTTAGTTAATTTTAAAAGTTTGATTTTGGTTGTAAATTGTTGTTTTAGGAAATTCAAGAGAGGGTTTATGTATGGAAAATGGGTTGTGAAGCATGATAAATGAGTTGAATTAGGGTTTAGAAACCATTATTTAGTTGATTAAATCTAATTTGTTATCTAGTTGTTTTGCTAACCTAATCTAGAAGGTTAACTTGCTAATTGAGTTATAAATTAGTGTTAATTTAAGGTTTTCATATATAGTTTGGATTAAGAATTGCTAGGTTATATAATTCAAGTAATGGTTGTTTATGGAAAATAGGTTTTGAATCTTTGCTAATGTGTTGTAATTATAGTGTTTGTAGATTGCTTGTTGTGTGGTTGGATTGTGATAACCGTATCGCTAAGTTTCGATTTTTGCACCAAAATTGCTAGTTTGTGCTTACTAGGTTTTTATTAAAATTATTTGGTGAATTATTTGTGATACCTTGGGGATATTTTTAGCATCTCCTATGACGTTTAGGATGCGTGAGTGCGGATTTTTGGGTAGTCGGGTTTTAGTTTTGCCGGGCGACCAAATCGGCGTTTTTTTGGCAGTTTTTGCGATTTTCGCGTGTGTTCCGCGCACTTTGTGCACGTTGTACCTAGCTAGCGAACATTAGTAGTTTCGTTGGGGTTTTGCGTCGTTCTTGATATATAACCTTATGTTTGGTATTGATGTAAATTCCAGGTTCGGTCGCGGAGACGTCAGACGCGGCGCGAAAGGGGAAGGCGGTGATTGGACACAGCTAGCCAGGGATTCCGGTGAGTAGATGTAACATCTACGGGGGACTATCGTTGGATGGCGCAAGCCGCCCGATAGTTTTAGTAACTTACAAGATCCTTAGTGATGTTAGTAATTAGGGGTGAAATACTTATTTGACTATTTGCTGCATCCATGCATTATATTGACATACCTATACGAAACCATTTTATAGGACACCTGCACCATTGCCAGGGTTTTTATATGCAGCACGAGCACTATTCATGCTTACACACACACCCTGGTAATTGCCATTCCACCACACTAGATAACCTTTAAATTTAAACATTTTACTAATTGATACTTAAACTTGTGCTATTGCCTTTAATTCCTTAAAATGAAACCGTAGGATTGCTATTCATGTGCATGTACTTCATCATATTAATTGTTCATGCTTAATCCATTAATCACACATCGCAACTTGATTATTGATACCATATGCATTCATTATCACTGATATATGCACTTATGAGGATTTCTTGAGATTTTATGATATTGCTGGATTTCGGGGGAAAGCCGCAAAATTTCTAAACTTATTATATTTTTAAAATATGTAAATTGCGGTTTTCTAATGATGTAAGTGTCGTCCACCATGAGTTTGCTGTGGTTTTGGAAATCCGTGTCGAGGAGTGGAGGAACCGGTACGGGTACATGGTGGGCCCGGTAAGGTACCCCGAGGCAAGAGGAATGTGGTGTTGACGTTGAGCCTGGCAGGGGACGGATTACTTACCGGTGACTGTTTGGGACGGCGGATATCCAGAGGATACCGACCGTGGCCGCTAGATGATGAGATATTGATATTTGAGATGGGTCAGCCGGACGGCTGAGGCCAGAGATACATTTATGAGATTTGAGACAGTTTTTGGGTGTCGTTGCTGGACACCGGTTCTCGTCGATTCTTTGAGTATTATGCTGGCATTCTAAAAGAGTTTCAAAAACAAAAAGAGATAAATGTTTCTTATATATACCTATTGAGACCTCAGATATTCATGTTGCATACATATTCGTACACTGATGTTGTATACACACCTGCTAGTGCACCCATTCATACCTGTATTTTAGATGCTAGGATGCTTGTGTGCATGCATACGATAGCCTTTGTAGGTGTTATTTTTTACTCACGAGTTGGCAACTCACCCCCGTTGTGCCACAGTCTTTTGCAGGTCCGCTCCGTCAGTTCAGTAGCGGCGGGCGCACTTGTTTTTTTGCCTCCTTTGCCTGGACTCGAGGTTTTGCTCTTAGGTGGGTTAAGTTACTATTTTTGTACCACCTTGTATATTCTTTGTATCTAGTGCACTCCATCTACTGTATCTACCAGTATTGTTGTATATTGACTTAGAGATGAGACTGTGAGGTTTGTGGACTTTTATGCTGTATTTTGGGGTCGAGCTCACTTGAGTCGACATGCTGTTTTTCTTATGCTTCATTATGATTATTTTGCATGCTGTCGTTTTATATTGCGTGGGATTTGTGACCGCCTTGTGGCGAAGAGCTAGCTCCCGCTTGGGGATGCCCTATTTTGTTGGATTCATATATATTTTGTTGTACCCATTTTGGGGGCCAGTATTTACAAAGGAGACTCTGCCGAAATTTTCGGAAAAATTGGTATTGTTTTTAAAAAGGGTTTTACATGACTTATTTGATAAACTCGCTTTCAATTGATTGGGTTTTCTTCACTCTTTTGCTTAATTGGTTTTGTTTTCTGGGCTTTGGCTTACTTATTTTACGGACGTCTTTAGACGTTTCGTAAACTTAAGTGCCAGTCACGTTCCGTACCCTGCGGGTCGTGACAGTTAAGGGTCGTGCGGGTGGGTTTAATTCAATCGGGAAATGACGGGTTGAACTTAACTAGCACTTATGATTTGTTGACTATGTTAAGGTCATATAGCTGCTAGGGGCAAAATTATCGGGAATTTCAAGTGTTGAAATTTGCAATGAGATTGCATACCTTCTATGAGATAGTTGGATCCCGATACCCACTGCGAATAAGAGTTACTCCTGGGAGAGTTTTACACATTACAATTAGCCGATCAAGGAGGTGTCTAGAAAGGTGTTAACGAGGTTACGCCTCTGGGAAAACGAGGTTTACTTTAATTAGGTCTGTGCGAAAGCACGGGGCACCTCCCTCAAAGTACCGACACTGGCCTGGCTGAAAGATTGGCGAACTTGTAGCGTGTAATTAATCCCGGCTAGTCTTTCCATTTAGGGTTTGAAGGAAGATTTGATTAAAAAAACAGTGGGAGCCATCCTGATTAGATAAAATAATAACCAATCTATTCTTGCAAGAGCGCACGCTGAGTGTTTTCTTCCCTCTCTCTCCAGGTAGCGACCATATCACGCCTTAATCAAGATAATAATACGGAATATTGACCGAACCCGCTTGTTATACTGAGCTGGGGAACGTTAGTCCCGCTCCAACTTATAATTGTTATAAGACAGAGCAGGAAATTGGGGATTACCAGAATTCCCGTACCGCCCAAACGAAGAAAGTGCATACTGATGCATCATCTTCGGGTGTGTTCATTATACAGAACTGTTTCTCAGTATTCTTTACGTCCTGGATATGAGGTACCGGATCAGGATCCCGCATGTGTAATTTGTTACATGGGCTACAGATAGGTAAAGAACTGAGAACGGGTGATAAGTTTCATGAGACAGAAAACGGGGCAAGTGTTGCAGCCAAGTCTGTTGGTCACTGTCACCCTGTATTACCAGTACATTGATTCTGAACGAATGTTATTAGATACCGAACCTGATATACAAAATCATATCAGTCTCTTTATTAGTAAAGAAATGATAAAATTTTGTATTGTTGGATAATGTTTTGAACATTTCCTATATCAAAAGTTGATCGGTTCAGGCACATTATCTAAAATCATTGATGTTCTAAATCAAACTACAGTTCTTAGTATACGGAACATACACAAGAGGAAGAGTTCAAAATGAACGAATCCTTCTTAAGGTATTGTAGACTTGGTCATATCAACGCGACCCGACTAGCTGAAGTTACATAAAGATGCATATTTAAATCAGTTTGAATTTACATCTTGTGAAACTGGCTGGTCATGTCACAGAGATAAAATGACCATAGCTCTGTTTATTGGAAACAGAGAAAGAGTTAGTAAACTCTTGGGATTGATACAAGTTGATGTATGTAAGGTCCCCCGTCTACACATGCCAGGACCGGTTCTTTGTACTTCATTACATTCTCTGATGATCTCTCAAGATTCAGTCATATGTTCCTGTTGAAACACAAGTCCGAACCTTTTGAGATATTCACAGAATATAAGTTAGAAGTAGAGAACCAATACGGGTATAAGTATTATGTCCTTTGATGTGATCAGGGAAGAGAATACTTAAGCACGGAAATCCTGGACTATTCAAAAGGAGAATGAGATTCTCTCTCAGCATTACTCCTCCGTATACACCATAGCACGATGGTATATCGGGGTGGAGCAATCACACCCTATATGATAAGGTGTGCTCTATGATGAGTACTACTGAATTACCTATTTCCTTTTGGGAGTTATGCACTTGAGAAGCTGCATACCTATTGAAAAGGGTTCAAATCAAATGAAGTTTCCTACTACTTCATATGTGATATGGAAAGGGAAGAGCCCATATCTTAAGTTAGTTAAGATTTGGGGTTGTCCAGCCTATGTCTGAAAAGCAAAATCCGGACAAGCTTGAGGCAAGATCTGTTATGTAGAACTGAAAATGTTTCAGCTATACAAACTGCAGCTGATGATTTGATAGAACCAAAGGATTCAGTAGATTCCAATGAACCTCTGCTACTCCGCCGATCTAGTAGGGTTCCTCACCCACCTGAGAGTTACTTCGGTTTCTCTATGACAGTGGGAGCGAGGATTGCATCATGAGATGATGACCCAACTAGTTTCGAGCTGGCCATCAGGAGTGGGACTCTGTAAGAATGGCTGGATGCTTAGCGATCTGAGATGGAATCCATGTACACCAACAAAGTATGGACTTTGGTTGCTATATCTGAAGGGTTAAATCCCCATCAGGAGCAAGTATATCTTGAGAAGATCACTTGGTGTAGATGGAAAAGTTGAGACTTTCAAAGCTAGACTTGTTAAAGGCTTTTCGTCATCGACCAGGCGTAGATAATGATGAAACCTTTTCTGGGGCCTATACTTAAGTCCATCCAGATCCTACTTGCCACGGCTACATACCATGACTACGATATCTGGTGGTTGGGTGTCATGACAGCTTTTCTAAATGATGTTTTAGAAGAGGGCGTCTATAAGTACACAGCCAGAGGGCTTCGTAAACAGTGGGAGCAGCGGAAACGTGTACAAGATGCTTTATAGGATAAAGCAGGCATCGCGGAGTTGGAACATCTGTTTTGATGTAGTAGTCAAAGAGTTTGACTTCATCAAAATGGTAGATGAACGTTGTATATACAAGAAGGTAGTAGGGAGTATGGTGGCGATCCTCGTAGAGTACGTGGATGACATACTCTTGATAGGGAAGGAGTTTCCTATGCTACGCTCGATCAATCTCCGCTTATCACAATGATTCTCTACATAGGATCAAAGTGATACATACTAAATCCTGGGTTTTGGATCTATGAGATAAATCTAAATGGATGTTAGGATTCTCACTAGTTGAAGTGAGATGGTATCAATTGATCCTGGGGAGAATCACTGGAAGTGTTCCAGGGTGATGAGAACGACTGAATGTCAGTCACAGGAATTATCTTTACCCTTAGTAATGGGACGGTATGTTGGAAGAGTTCCAAGCTAGATACCGTGGCATACTAGACGATAAAGGCTGGATACATCGCTACTTAAGATGCTACCAAAGAGGCAGTCTGGATGTATATTTGTTCATGAGATGAACTCAGTTCATCCCATTGTGTGACAATGGAGTTGTGGCTTATGCCAAGGAACGTCTGTCCCATCAGTGATCCAGACATATTCTAAGGCAGTATCACCTGATCATGGAGATGGTTGATCTCCAAGAGATCGAGGTCAGGAGAGTAGACTCAGAGGACAACACGGCGGATCCACTCACAAAGGCCTTTTCCCAGAGAGAGACTTTTAAGGGATGGTTGAGTATGAGATACTACAACTACTGCTATCAGATGGCCCTATTGCAAGTGGGAGATTGTTAGTTATATGTATGCCCTAGAGGCCATTGCTATACATAGGATGTATATTGTAGTGGATGCTTGGACATATATAGGGAGGACTTTCTTGCTCGACATGATAGTATGCTATCTGGTTGCTCTTTACCTTAACGTGTACACTGATTGTCTCTCTGTTACATGTTGGTAAAGCCCTTAGGATGTGTACTTGACTACCTGGATAATGATGCGGATCATACTAGTGGGGACATGGTAGTCCATAAGTACATCCTTCAAAGTCCCTAGTCGTGGGTATATCGAGACGGGGCATCGATATACCAGAGTAGACTAGCGTGTACCTTCTCGACCCATACAGATGGGCGATGGATGATCCCATATCCATTGGTGTTTGACATCAGAGATGATATACGGGTGCTCAGTGGAGACTGGGTACACTGGACGGACTCGCCGAGAACTCCCAGATGGTATTATACCTTACGTCAGATGGCAGTTCTCTGGTGACACTGGTACAGGTTAGTCTGTAGACCCGAGATCGTCATAGAGTCTTGTGTGGTTCCCACTGTGCTTTGATTTCCACCATACCACGTCCAAGAGGGCATGCAAAACGGTGGTTTTTGGGTACAGTCCCGAATCACATGGAGGCAATGAGTGATAGGAGGGGATTCGTCTCTCCCGGTATAGGGAGTTGATGTTGCGCTGTGTTCGATTGGCTATAACCGGAAATCCCTGGCCAGGGTTGCTGAGATTTACTGGTAAGTGTTACCAGTAGTTTCTCGAACTGTTATAGACCTCATATCGACACGACTTATCGAGCTGCTGGGGTCTGACGTTTACCACCCCTAGGCGAGATATGCGACATATCAGACGAACAGACCGGACTGTACGGTAAGTGTTGCCGGTTGGATTCACAGGAGTGTGAGCGGGCTTGCTTGTTGATCTTCTGATCGCTCAATACCCGGGTGGCCGTTACGTTTAGCAGACCGCTTGCGGCTTGTGGGTGTTTGATATGATCATCACCTGCTGCCGGCGTATTGACGAGTCTTTAGAGTCCTACATAGAGGTTTCCTGGATCAAGCGAAACGAAATAGGAGCGCATATGAGATATGTGCGGGACCGAGAATAATACCAGTATGTGATACTGTATTCTATTCTCGCGATTTGTATCATCGGCAGGTTATATGTGATATAGCCGGCTTACGGAATCAAGTGTTGATTCGGTACATTGATACACTTGATATTAGTCGGTTATATGCAGTATGACCGGATCATTAAATCAAGTGTTGATTTAAGGATTTAATGTATAATTATATATTTGATATATTACTTTGCATTAACTAATATTGGTTCACTTAAGATGGATTTTCTCACTTGATGTGCACATTGTATATGTGATATATTTTTGTGCACTTGATTGTATCATGTTTGATGATGCATGCAAACTTGGGTGTGTATGCTTTAAACCATGGTTTAGGTTAATGGTTAAGGTTTATATATAATTTATTTATTCATTTATTTATTCATTATGGTTAAAATAAAATGGTGGCTTTCTTGTTTTATTCATGAAGCTTCATGAAGCTTTGAAAGTCTTTGCCATTTTTGTTTTATCCTTAACCTAACCATCAAACTAAACCCTAGTTTATTCTCTACATGAGTTAGCCTCACCTATGATTGCATTATGATAACTCTTCACTTGATTTTTCATTTTAATTGATATTCTTTTCTTCTTCTTCTTCTTCTTGAAAAAGAAAAGAAAAGCTTGCTTCAAAAATGTCAAGTGATGATTTCAAGTGAGAAATCCAAATCCAAAGTGAACCCACTTCCTATTTCTTCATCCTCTACCACTTGCCAAGTAGTATAGGGTGTTTTCTTCACAAGTTTCATGACTTGGTGAAGTTGGAGCTTGATCTTGAGTTGCCTCGACGTAGATCATCTTCGGCATCGAAGTCGACGACCTAGCCCGATCATTTCTTCGACGAATCCATCGCTAGAGTCCGGGATCCGATGATCGCAGCGGAGGGACATCATCACGGAGCTAAGGAAGTGGAGGACCGGATCAACAAAGGTTGTAGCCCCTTTCACTTAGTAGTTAAGTTGTTAACTAGCTTGTAGTTTCGCCTAAAACTCTAGTTAACGATCGCATTAGGGTTTCTCGGCACCGGAAAATTTTGAAATTGGCATGGTTGATGCCTTGTGAGACCTTATTAGTGTGCCTAGGAACCCTACAGGATCAACAATGGTAGGAACCACCTGAAGCTCCGTGAGGAACTTCTTCATCCAGGCAGCTTCCTTTGCGGCATCTGCAGCAGCGATATATTCCGCTTCCATCGTCGAGTCAGCAACGGTTTCCTGTTTGGAACTCTTCCAACACACCGCCCCTCCATAGAAGGTAAAGACATAACCCGACATGGACTTGGAATCATCCTTGTCACTCTGGAAGCTGGAGTCAGCAAAGGCCTCGATCTGGAGGTCTTTTCCGCCATACACCAAGAATATCTCCTTAGTCCTTCTCAGGTACTTGAGAATGTTCTTCACCGCTATCTAGTGTTTCTCCCCAGGGTTTGACTGATACCGGCTTACTACACTCAGTGCATAAGCTACATCCGGTCTGGTACACAACATCGCATACATTATAGAGCCTACCGCAGAAGCGTAGGGTATAATAGACATGCGATCTCTTTTCAAATCAGTCTTGGGAGACATCTCTTTGGAGAGGGTGATCCCGTGACAAGCCGGTAGATTACCACGCTTGGAATCTTCCATACTGAATCTTTTCTGTATGGTGTCGATGTACCTGGACTGTGAGAGTCCTAATATCCTCTTGGATCTGTCACGATAGATCCGGATCCCCAGAATGTACGAGGCATCACCCAGGTCTTTCATGGAGAACCTGTATGACAAGAACCCCTTGACAGATTGTAGCATAGGAATATCATTTCCTATCAGAAGAATGTCATCCACGTATAGAACGAGGAATACGACAGTTCTTGCTCCAAATCTACTTTAGATGCATGGTTCATCTGGATTTTTGATAAAGCCAAATTCTTTGACCGTCTCATCAAAACAGGTGTTCCAACTCCGCGATGCCTACTTTAGTCCATAGATGGACTTAAGCAACTTGCACACCTTTCCGATGCTCCCACTCTGAATGAAACCCTCTGGCTGGTCCATATAGACACGCTCCTCTAAATTTCCATTTAGAAAAGCGGTCTTTACATCCATTTGCCAAATCTCATAATCGTGGAAAGCAGCAATGGAAAGAAGGATCCGAATGGATTTCAGCATAGCCACTGGAGAAAAGGTTTCGTCATAGTCCAAACCAGGTCTTTGACAAAAACCCTTTGCAACAAGTCTAGCCTTATAGGTCTCAACCTGTCCATCTACACCAATCTTCCTTTTGAAGATCCACTTGCATCCTACGGGTTTTACCCCATCTGGAGCAATGTCCAACGTCCATACTTTGTTGGTGTACATGGACTCCATTTCGGTCCGCATTGCATCCAGCTATTTTACCGAGTCGAAGCTCTGAACGGCCTGCTGGAAGCTAGTAGGCTCATCATAATCAATGATGCAATCATCTCTATCCCCGTCTATGAGAAAACCGTAGTATTTCTCGGGCAGATGAGACTGCCTACTACTCCTGCGGAGCGGCGTAGGAATGTCATGTTCTTTCGAACCCTCTGGTTCTACTAAGCTTTCAGTAATAGTCTGTGGTTCTGAAATTTCTTCCAGTTCTATTGCGCTCCCACTTATTTCTTTTTTAAGAACTGGTGTTCCAAGAAGTGGGCATGACGAGAAACAAAAACCTTTTGTTCCTCTTCGCAATAGAAGAAATATCCCTTGGAGTTCTTTGGATATCCCACAAACTAGCATTGTACTGAGCGTGCCTCAAGTTTGTCCGCATGCTGCTTTTTAACAAAAGCTGGACATCCCCGTGTCTTAATGTGATTAAGATAGGGTCTCTTCCCACACCACATCTGATATGGTGTAGTAGGCACAGTCTTAGTTAGAACTCGGTTCAAAAGGTATGCAGCTGAATCTAGTGCACATCCCCAGAATGATCGCGGTAACTCAGCGTTACTCATCATGGACCGTACCATATCCAATAGGGTTCGGTTTCGTCTCTCCGATACACCGTTATATTGCGGAGTGTATGGAGGAGTAAGCTGAGAGAGAATTCCATTCTCTTTTAGGTAATCCAGGAACTCGGCACTCAAGTATTCACCACCTCGATCAGATCTCAGTGTCTTGATACTTTTGCCGGTTTGTTTTTCTACTTCATTCTTGTATTCCTGGAATTTTCCAAAGGCTTCGGATTTATGTTTCATTAAGAAGACATAACCGTACCTTGAAAAGTCATCCGTAAAAGTAATGAAGTAAGAATAACCGCTTCGTGCATGCGTAGACATTGGACCGCACACGTCGCTGTGTACGAGTCCCAAGAGTTCGCTCGCTCTCACTCCGTGTCCAGTGAACGGAGTCTTTGTCATCTTTCCTTTGAGACAGGATTGACAAGTTGCATATGATTGATATTCGAACGGATCCAAATATCCTTCTGTATGTAACTTCGTCAACCTTCTCTCATTGATGTGACCCAGTCTACAATGCCATAAGAAAGTCTGATTTATTTCCGGAGACTTTCTTTTATGTGTATTCTGGACATTGAAAATCTGTGGTTGGTTTAATACATATATACCATTGCTTAATGTACCTGACCCAATCAGAACTTGATTAAGGTAAATGTTCACAACATTACTTACAAATGCAAATTCATAACCTTCTTTAGATAATAAAGATACAGAAATGATATTACAAGTTGCATTAGGTACAAAATAGCAATTACGCAAAACCAAAACGTGTTCATCTGACAACCCTAGGTGATAGTCCCCCACGGACTCAGCATCCATGCCAGCTCCTTTTGCAACTCTGAGGGTCATATCACCTTCCTTCAAAACCCTACGCTTTCTCAACGCCTGCAAAGAATTACAAATAAGAGATCCTGATCCGGTATCCAATACCCAGGACGTAGAGTTTATTGAAAGACAGTTTTCAATAACAAACACACCCGAAGCTGAAGCCGCAACCTTCTTCAGATCCTGTGTTCTGGCTTTCCAAGCCCTGCAATCTTTCTTCCAGTGTCCACTCTTATGACAGTAGAAGCATTCTTCCTTATCCACAAGCTTTCCCGCTACCTTTGTTGCTTTTGTCTTTCCCTTCGTATCCACTTTACTAACACCGCCCCTTGGTTTGGCAGGGGCTTTCTTCTTCTTTCCCTTAGCTTTCGCCTTGGACCTAGAAGAGGAAGATCCTCCTACAAACAAAGTGGATGTTTCCCTACCTTTCTGTAGGGTGCCCTCTGCACTCCTCAGCATGTTGAGGAGCTCTAAAAGTTCAAGTTCTTTTTCTTGCAAGTTGAAATTCAGGATGAACTGGGCGTAAGTGGAAGGAAGGGACTGAAGAATCAAGTCCGTATAGAGCTCATTCTCCAACGTGGTCCCAAGGTCCGCGAGCTCCTCTATGTAGCCAATCATCTTAAGCACGTGTTCCGCTACCGATGATCCGACGGCCAATCTTGCCGAAAACAACTTCTTCGACACTTCGTATCTTGCGATACGAGATTGCTCTCCATACAGTTCTTTTGTATGGAGAAATATGGATTCAAGGTCCATATTCTCGTGCCTCCTCTGATGTTCATTGTCCATAGAGGCAAGCATGAGGCACTTGGCCTTCGCACAATCGATTTCCCAGGTCTTACGGATTTCCCTATCCGCGACGCTGGTTTTGGGACCTGGGACAGGGGGAGCTTTGGTGGTAAGGAGATACCCCAACTTGTCATAAGTGATTGCCATTTTGACATTCCTGAGCCAATCTTTATAGTTTGGCCCTGTCAGTATGTTTTTATCTAGAAGTAACTTAAGTCCGGTCGTGTCGATTGGTCGCTGCAATTAGGAGAGAGAGAAGAAACACTCAGCATGATGCTCTTGCAAGTTTAGAGTGGTTTTTAGTTTGTCTAAACAGGATGGCTCCCACTGTTTCTCGAATCCCTCCTCAAACCATAAAGGAAGAATTAGTCGGGATCAATCCCACCGCACAATACTTGCTTAACCGTTCAGCCAGGACAGTGTCGGTACTTCGAGGGAGGTTTTCCAACGCTTTCGCGAAGTTCCTTAATTCAAGAACCTCTTTTCCCTGGGGGCGTAGCCCCGCTAACACCTTTCTAGGCACCTACTAGGTTTATAGCATTGATCGTTTAGTGAGAAATTTCCCGAGGAGTAGCATATACTCACAGTAGGATCGGGATCAAAATATCATTGCGTGACGAAACTGAAGGAATCCTACCAGAATCATCACACTCTAAATGGTATGCAACACTAGCAAGTTTCAGTTCTTTTGAAATTCCCGATGTGGATTTTTGCCCCATGCTCTTATGACCTTGACTTTGGCCAAAATATCATAAGTCACATGTCAAGTTCTACCCGTCATTCTCCAGGTTAATTTGAACCCACCCGTACATATCCTTGACTTTGGCCAACATGGCAGTACGACTGTCCCAAACCAACGCATCTATCTATGCTGCACATGATTACCCAATAGCTACCAATCACTATGCCTTGACTTTGGCCAACATACATAACTTGAATACTATTGACTATTCATGTGAAACGACGGAAGGCTACGAATGGTTTTGGCGAAACCGTGAACGTAGTAAACTTGATATAATCGATGGAATGAGATAGCTTTTAAAAGGAGTGGCTCAAGCTCCGCATTTAAAAGTTGGTTTTTGAAAAGAACCGAGTGGTTTTGAAAATGTTCCAACGACTTTACTTTGGTTTATTTTCTTGCATTAATTCTTTTTAATGTGTCCCATCATTTAATCCTACCATTGCAGAAAATAACCAAAATATGACGTACGCTTATGCCATCCGCATTCGCCACGGGGCCCCGTCATTACCCGTTAGGTTACTTAACTAACGACAGAGCGGGGGCTGGACTAGCGCGGATGCAAAACATAAGCAACGCCTAAATAGTTATCATATATAGATATATTGCAATGATAGCCATTTCAGATCACAGATGAACACATTGGATATACTAGGAATCCGCAATTCGTACGAGCCTGTAACGAAAAGCGGATTACACGGTCGCGGTGAATAGCCAAACCCCACCCTAGACCCCTACGGGTGCGGCAAACTACCCGCCAAGTACCCGAAGCGAAGCAACCTCCCTCAACTCGTGAGTAGGCCACTCGGCACTTCGAGATACCCTGTAGTTTGTGCACCCCACCTTGGGTCTATCCTAGGAGCAAAAACAGTAAAAAGAAATTATACAATGACGGCTACAACCCCGACCCGGTTGTGCGGCCATACTAATAATATTACATCAATTTACAAATTTACATGAATTGAAAGAAAAGAAAACTCTCATCTCACAACCCCCGGCTATTCACCCGCGACAATCCAATGAATTCATATACACATACCATCAACATTACAGATCACAGATATGTATAACCCCCACTAATCGACGTATAGCGATTAGCGGACGTTCAATACATATAACACATCACAGATATAAACCCGTCAGCTTAAGTCTTTAGAAAATCGATCAAAATACGGTTTTTTAAGCCCCAAAAACAAATTTTTCTTTATGGAAAATCTGGGCTGAAAAAACATACTCCAAAAATCCCAAAACACCCCAGAGACACTCTGCAGGAAACCAGTGCCACGACCGAGTCAACTCGGCCGCGGATCCGTGGCGGGAGCATGCTCCTGCCGCGGCTCTTTGACCGAGTCAGTGGACCTGTTTTCTTGGGTGTCTTAACAAAAGCCTAAGTCGATTTTTGGTGCAATATTTATTAATTTTGGAACAGAATACAGAATCGACAGAAACTTGATTTTTCGGGGATTTTTCGTGACTTTTTCTCCGATCGAATTTCTATTTACTTTGCTAACATGTTAGATAGTGTTTAACTTGGCTCTGATACCACTGTAAGTCCATGCTACCTCTCCCGGTACTTACGGGCTTGCGGAAATGATGAAAAACGATTTTTCAAGAGGTGGTAACATGGACTCATAATACGGATCTTTGTTAAACAACTATCTAACAAACCTAACAAGAGTTTTACCTACTCGGTTAGAGGGTTATACCTTTCTTGAACTCCTTCGTCTTCAACTCTTTGCGGTGTACGGATCGGCCTCACCTCGTCGTCTCTTTGCGCCGAAGATGGATCCACCTGAAAGCTTCTACCTTTGGCTTCTCTTCAAACTAGAAGAAACTAGAACACTTGGTTTGCTAAACCTTATGAACTAGGATGAGTAGAGGAGTGTGTTGGGATTTATCTCTATGGTTCTTGCTTCTCAACACATGAGACAAGTGAACCATAGACTAGAGAGAGAGCAAGAGGAAGAAGGAGAGCTCAAGCAAGAGAGAGAAAGCAAATGAGAGAATGAGTAACTCTTTTGCCATCCAAGCTCTCATAATCCAAAATCATCATAACAAATAATAGTAATCAAGTATTGTGTGATGGTTCAAGTCAAAATGGCTATATCATTTCATGCACTCATTTTGCAAAAACAAACAAGCAAGCAAAAGTCTTTGCCATGAAATGATAGCCATTGTCATGATGATGGTCAACTAGTCCAACCTAGTCAACCGGTCAACAAAGTCAACAAGTCAACAAAGTCAACCCCTCAACAACCATGTCACTATAATACTTAATTAATATTATTGTTAATTATATTTCTTATTCTCATTAGGGTTTAGCAAAAAGTCAATAGTCAACAGTCAACAGTCAACAACCCCAATGAGAATCCTCTGCCTCCGTCTCTCTGTCAACTGTGCATACACACCCGCATCCGCGTTCCGAGGAACATGAATACAAACGAGATAAAACCAATCCCAAAATATACACTAGGATCTGGCTTAAACCAAAGCCCGCTAGTATTAACTGTCCGGACACCAAACGTGCACAAGTGCATGGATGTGACCGAACCCTGTCGCAAAACCATGCGACCTCTACTCTTTTGCCCAAAGGCGAATAGCTTTCTGTGTGGGACTCTAAAGACTCGATACTACGCTGGCAGTGGATTTAACCACAGACCGCAAGCGGCAATAGCTGTGCGTAACGGTCCCCAGGTAGATGCCGACAAGAAGAGTGACGAGGTGAAACCCATCTGAACTCCTACTGAGCCTGAATGTGACAGTCTTCGTACAGTCCAGTCTGTTCGTCTAAGAACATCGCATAGCGGGCCTAGGGGGCGGTAAACGTCAGTCCCCTACTAGCGGTACAAGTCGTGTCGGAGTGTAGCCCAGAACACCTGAGATAACACTGGAAACCTACCAGTCTATCTCGCTTGCCCTGGCCAGGGACTTTGTGTAATGGCTCTCCTAGACACAGCGCGATATCAACCCCCAATACCGGGAGAGACGAATCCTGTATAACCGTCACTGCCTCCAAGTTCTTCGGGACTGCACCCAAAAACTACCTGTTTGCACGACTCCTTTGAGCCGTGGTAGGGTAGTAATCAAAGTACAGTGGGAACACACTCGAGGCGAAGTGACAGTGTCAAGTCAGCGGACTAAGCTGTACTCATGTCACCTGGGAACTGATAACTGACGATAGGTATAATACCAACCAACAGTTCCCGACGAGTCCTGTCCAGTGTACTCATAACCTAACGAGCACCTTCATACTATCTCAAGTACGACGTACTGATGGCTGTGGGACAGACCGTCTCCCAAGCTGGGATAAGAAGCGCATACGCTAGTCTACTCCGGAGTATCGATGCCCTGTCTCGATAGTCCTGCGACTAGGGACCTGCATAAGGATGTGCTTATAGATTACCCAGCCCTCACGAGTGTGACTGCCATCACAACGCTGGTAATCAAGCAAGGATCTTAAGGGCTCCACTAATGTGTAAAGGCGATATGCTAAAAGAAACACATGCACACATTAAAGCAGAAACAAACCAAGTAGCATACTACCATTTTGAGCAAGATTGTTAATACAAGGTGAATATCCCAAGCTTCCATTAAGTAATATACATACTAGTATGATACAGTAATGGCCTCTAGGGCATATACACTAACAGTTGCTAGTGGGGGACTGCCAGTTGTAGGTGGAGGACAGGCACGGGTTTTCGCGTTGACGCATCAGGATGCGCAGGCGTCTAATGCGGTGGTCTCAAGTACCTTATCAGTATGTTCTGTTGATGCACACGTGTTGTTCGATCCCGGATCCACGCACTCGTACGTATCCACACACTCCGTGCCGAGTTTGGGTAGAGAGTCCGGTCTGCTTGATCAGCCGCTTGTTGTGACCACTCCCGTGGGAGAGTCGTTTGTTGCTAGGCACGTGTTCCGATCCTGCGTTGTCCGTATTGGCAAGAGAGATCTACCTATCGACTTGATCCTTCTTGAGATGTTGGACTTCGACGTTCTTTTGGGCATGGATTGGTTAGCCACGTGCTATGCGTCTGTGGACTGGCCCGAGAAGACAGTAAGATTTTGTTTTCCCGGCGAGTCGGCTTTTGTTGTGCAGGGTGACCGTGGTGTCACCCCTCACATTCTGATTTCTTCTCTTCGCGCTGGACAGCTGTTGAGGAAGGGATGTCAGGGATTCCTAGCCTATGTTTATGACACTAGAGCTACGGATGTTCCATTGGACCAGGTTCCGATTGTATGTGAGTTCCCTGATGTATTCCCTGACGAGCTTCCTCGGCTACCGCCTGAGCGCGATATTGCCTTCTGTATTGATCTGATTCCCGGCACGGGGCCTATTTCTATACCGCCTTATCGGATGGCCCCGGCGGAGCTTTGTGAGTTGAAGAGTCAGTTGCAAGATTTGCTGGACAAGGGACTTATACAACCCAGTGTTTCTCCTTGGGGTGCTCCGGTCCTGTTTGTTAAGAAGAAGGACGGCAGTTTGCGTCTGTGTATCGACTACCGCCAGCTGAACCGGGTGACCATGCGGAACAGATATCCGTTGCCACGCATCGACAACTTGTTCGACCAGCTTCAGGGCGCAGGATATTTTTCGAGGATCGATTTGCGATCAGGATACCATCAGCTGCGGGTTCGACAGGAAGATGTACCGAGGACAGCTTTCCGCACGCGCTACGGCCATTATGAGTTTTTGGTGATGTCGTTCGGACTCACCAACGCCCCAACAGCATTCATGGACTTGATGAACCGTATATTTAGGTCGTACCTTGACTTGTTCATCATCGTATTCATTGACGATATATTGGTGTATTCCCGGAGCAGAGAGGAGCACGAGCAGCACCTGCGGATCACACTGCAGACTTTGAGGGAGCACCAGCTTTATGCAAAATTCTCCAAGTGCGCATTCTGGCTGGACAGTGTAGACTTCTTGGGTCAAGTGATTACACGGGATGGTATATATGTAGACCCGAGGAAGATCGAGGCCGTTCAGAGTTGGCCCAGGCCTACATCCGTTACTGAGATACGCAGTTTTCTAGGATTGGCCGGCTACTACAGGCGATTTGTTCAGGATTTCTCCCGCATTGATGCATTCTTGACCGGATTGACCCGGAAGGGAGTTCCTTTCGATTGGACGGAGGAGTACGAGCACAGTTTCCAGCAGCTACGGACTTATTTGACTACAGCGCTAGTGTTATCATTGCCTTCGGGATCAAGCGAATTTGCAGTCTATTGTGACGCTTCACGAGTGGGGCTAGGGTGCGTATTGATGCAGCATAACAGGGTGATCGCGTATGCTTCGCGGCAATTGAAGAGACATGAACAGAACTACCCTACTCACGATTTGGAGATGGTCGCAGTGGTCTTTGCACTTAAGATCTGGCGACATTACCTCTATGGCGAGTCGTGCCAGATATTCACTGATCACAAGAGCTTAAAGTATATATTTCAGCAGCAGGACCTGAATCTCCGACAGCGCCGATGGATGGAGTTAGTGAAGGACTA
Organism: Agapanthus africanus; assembly: GCA_030015575.1. Taxonomy (NCBI): domain Eukaryota; kingdom Viridiplantae; phylum Streptophyta; class Magnoliopsida; order Asparagales; family Amaryllidaceae; genus Agapanthus; species Agapanthus africanus. Next base: position 418,900,569 of record CM057337.1, read on the forward strand.
CGATTGCGAGATCTTGTATCACCCGGGCAAGGCTAATGTAGTGGCAGATGCTTTGAGCAGGAGGCCCGGGGGTAGTCTATCTTGTTTGAGCGCAGTGCAGAGGCAGTCGTCGGCAGATTGGCAGATATTATGCGACAGCCGAGTGCAGTTCGAGTTCACGCCGATCGGGGGACAGCTTGCGCATGTTCGTGCACGCCCACAGTTGCTTGACCGTATATATGAGTCACAGTACAGTGATGACCGATATTCAGAGATCATGACACAGATTGGAGAGGGCAGATTTTCCGAGTTCGTGATCGATGATCAGGGGATACTGCGATTTGGGACTAGACTGTGCGTACCAGATGCTGAGGGACTGCGGCGTGAGATTCTTGAGGAGGCACATCGATCGGTGTACAGCGTCCATCCCGGTTCCACCAAGATGTACCATGATATGAGAGATGTTTACTGGTGGGACGGAATGAAGAGGGACATTGCAGATTTCGTGTTTAGATGCCTGACTTGTCAGCAAGTCAAGGCCGAGCACCAGAGGCCGGCGGGAGAGCTACAGCCGTTACCTATTCCGGAGTGGAAATGGGAACAGATTTCGATGGATTTCGTTGTGGGTCTACTCAGGACTAGGCGAGGGTATGACTCCATTTGGGTGATCATGGATCGTCTGACGAAAGCGACTCACTTCCTGCCAGTGAAGATGACTTTCGGATTTGTTCAGTATGCCCAGATTTACATCGACGAGATTGTACGACTGCATGGAGTCCCGACGTGTATTGTGTCCGACAGAGGCACCCAGTTTACCAGCCGACTATGGCAGAGGCTTCAGGAGGCTTTGGGCATACGCTTGAGTTTCAGCACCGCATTTCATCCGTAGACCGACGGCCAGTCAGAGCGGACTATTCAGACTCTCGAGGACATGCTCCGAGCGTGCGTTTTAGACTTTGGTGGTAGCTGGGATCATCATTTACCCTTGGTGGAGTTCTCCTACAACAATAGTTTCCAGGATACTATTCAGATGGCACCTTTCGAGGCTTTGTATGGGAGGAGATGTAGATCGCCCGTCTGTTGGACAGAGCTCAGCGAGGGTAGTATTTTGGGGCCACAGATCATACAGGAGACGACTGAGAAGATACAGCTGATTCGAGACAGGATGAGGACAGCTCAGAGCAGGCAGAGATCGTATGCTGACAGGCGCCGCCGCAGATTAGAGTTCGCAGTTGGCGATCACGTGTTTCTGAGGGTCTCTCCGATGAAGGGAGTGATAAGGTTTGGACGGAAGGGGAAGCTTAGCCCCAGGTTCATAGGTCCCTTCAAGATCCTCGAGCATGTAGGCGCAGTAGCTTATCGTTTGGCTCTTCCACCCGACTTCCCAGATGTTCACCCCGTATTCCACGTGTCGATACTTCGCAGATACCTACATGACCCTTCGCACATGATTCAGCATCAGACCGTTCAGCTCGAGCGCGATCTTACGTTCACCGAGCAGCCAGTCGTGATATTGGACCGGCAGGTGAAGAAACTCATATCGAAGGTCTTGCCATCAGTGAAGGTGCTTTGGCGCAGCCCGAATGGTGAAGAGATCACTTGGGAGGCCAAGGGCGAGATGCGAAAGAAGTTCCCTCATCTCTTTGAAGGTATGCGTTGCATTATATTTTAAAATTCGGGGACGAATTTCTCTAAGGTGGGAAGATTGTAACACCTGAGAATGTGGTTAGTAACTAACTATATTTTAATATGAGAATTTTAAAAAAAAGTTTACAAAATTGGTTTTCAAATAATTTTTCAAATTTAATAAATATTTTTCTTGAATTTTCCTAAGCTTGCACAAACTTGTGCATGTAAACTAGGGTTAAAATTTAGGCTAAACCATGTGTAACAACCATGGTGGATTAAACCCTCCTTGTTAAGTTAAATGATTTTAATTAAGGTCATTTTTTTTTGTTAAAAATAAAAAGGGATTTAAAATGTATTTTGGTTGACTTGAGAAAATGAGAGAGAGTGTGCATCATGGCTAAGCCATGCTTGCATTAAATGAGAGAGAGAGAGAGGGAGTGCATCATGGCAAGCCCATGCTTGCATTTAATGTGGCAAGAGAGAGAGAGAATGGGGGCTTGACTCTCTTGTGTTATTATTTGCTTTTGGTTGCAACACACTCTCATTTCTCACGCTCTCACTCTCTCACACACACACACATTCAGCCCCAGCAGAACAAGCAGCAGCTGCAACAACAACAACATCAGCAGTTCCAGCTTCAGCCTCAGCAGCAGTTGCCAGCAGCAGCAGCTCCATGAAGCAGCAGCAGCAGCACATGTAGCAGCAGCCCCAGCAGCATCAGCTTCAGCCCAACAGCTTCAGCACAGCATCAGCAACATCATCAATAGCAACAACAAGCAGCGGCATCAGCAGTAGCAGTAACAACAGCATCTGGAGCAGCAACAGCAGTAGCAGCTTCTTCTTCTTCTCTTCTCCCCCTGACCCAGCCTCGTAGGGTCAAGTGAGGTATAACCTCTGAGCTCCACTTGCTTGTATGCTAAACTTGTGTGTCGGTTTAGCTTAATTAGTATAAATTGGTGGTTGTTAGTGCTAGATTGTGTGTTTTTAGTGATATTTATGGTGTTTAGTGTAAACTTTGCTTAGGTAAGGTTAGTTTTGGTTGGACAAGGTTAGTTAGGTGTTGTTAAGGCCAAGTGAACCTAGGTAAACCCCAGATTACACAAAAATACCCTCAGTTTCCTTTTTTGTGCAAAATTGACGTTTTTAAGCAAAATCTTAGCTTTTTAAAATCTGCTTTAGACCCGGGCAGTGCAGAATGAAATTGAGTGGACTGTAGCCTACTGGAGATGCCCTGACCACACCACAAGAGCCCGACCCCACCACCCCAATCCCAGGCCGCCGGAAAAATCGTTCTGGCCGTAATTTGCGGCCAGACTTGAGAGGTAGGAGCTAGGGTTTTTAGGGTGGGTGTCTGCTATATTTTTTAGGTCCATGGTATATATAGTTTTGTAATATTTTAACCTGGGTAGAATCTGGGACGATATATCGTTTTCTGGTGTTTTTAGTTTGCGCGATACGCGTGATACGCGAGTGGGTTCTGTGATTCAGCGTATCGCGGCGTGTCGGGATGAGTCGTAGACGCGTACACACACGTTTCAGTGTATCGTACACACGCGCGTTAATTCGCGACGCGAGTTCACGTTTTGATTCGATATCGCGTTTTGCGAGATTTTGATTATATTTGGTTTCTTGTGCAAATCCCAGGTTCGCAGGCGGGTACGTCAAACGCCGCCAGGAAAGGGAAGCAGGTAGTTGGCTATACTTAGCACTCGACCAGATGAGTAGATTTAACATCTACGGGGAAATCGCCCGTATGGCGTTAAGCGTCAGGGCGTAATAGGATATTTAGTCATGTGTGGTCATATAGATATACTTGTAGCATACTCTCTTGATATATATAGAACTGGTAGGATAGAGCACTGCACTGTCACTAACGGTTCCAGTTGCACGAGCACGACTTATATGGTACACTCACACCGTTAGTGATTGCCATGACACTCACATTATAGGATTGCTATAAATCATATATCATATCGATTCCGTTCTATTGATGTTTGTCAGGATTTGCCGCATATTACCACATGTTATATTCGTACCATGCACATTGTATACTTACTTTTGTGCATACCTTCATTGATATATCACTACCTGTGCACATGTACCCTTTATATACATCATATATTCATACTTGGGCACCTATACATCACATATCCATACTTGTGCCATATACATCATATATCCTTATTTGGGCACATATGCATCATATATCCTTATTTGGGCACATATACATCGTATGTCCACATTAGTACACATGTACATTGCCACATTCATTTTGCGTACTTATCCTTTCACATATCCATACCTGTACACATATTCATATGATACATACATGGATGATATTGATTTGATTTAAAAACTAAGGGACCGCAATATGATATTTTCAAAACTGGATCTTTTAAGGAGCGGTTTTCCTTTTTTTTTTTACTCTTAGTGTCATACGACGCATTGCATGGATTTTCGCATTTGATTTGATTTATGTGATTTCTGGATTTGGGAACCGGAGTACTATTTTAAGATAATACGCACTGTTTAAAAACCCGGTTTCCCTCGACATGATATTTCAGTGCGTCCACCATGTGTTTTCTCGGTGCTAGAGTGATGTATGTAACCCGATTCGAGGAGAAGACGAGGCCGATTGCGGGTACATGGTGGACCCGGTATGGTACCCCGGGACGAGAACGGATCTGCTGTGTAGCTAGACGGTGAGCCTGGCAGTGGGACCACTACCTACCGGTGATTGGTTGGACCTGGCGGTTATCCGGAGGATACTGACTAGAGTCGATAGATGGATACGGGACGACTCGTACTGCCGGGGCCGAGGGCCGATACCGCAGACGGAGCCCATGGGCTGACCCGGACTGACGGATACCCGATATATGAGGATTTGCGTGTCGATACTGGACACGAGTGTTTCTTGATATTTTGAGTGCCGGTGTTGGGCACTCACGATTTCATGGGATTTACAGGATTTGAGGGCCGGAGGATTACGGCGCCTGAGTTGTATTGGGATTTGGGTGCATTGATGGGCACCGATTATATTTTCCATGATGACATTCCGTGTAGATGTTATATTTTCCCATGCTCAGCATTAGTATATGATATCTCATCCTGTATCTATTATACTGATATAGTACACATGCTTGTATGCTCATTGCATACCCTGCTTATTCTATATAGGGTTGTTAGATTGCATTGCCATACCTGATTATCACATATCTTGCTCATCACATGGAGGTGTCATTAGATCGCACTTGTTGCACGATATTGAGCATCCAGTTCATTATATAGATGTTACCTGTTGGTATAGGTTAGAGTATCGCAGCACGTACATATTCGCGATTACCTTTATATGTTATCTACTATTCACGAGTTGGCAACTCACCCTCGTTATGCCACAGTGCTTGCAGGTTGCCCTTTGGAGTAGTCGCGGCTGGCTGTTCATCGTATCTTTTGACACAGATACCACTGCGGAGGCGTGCTAGCCTTTTGCTATTAGGTGGGTTTTGTGCGGTATCTGTTTACTTTTCAGTTGTACATTGATGTATCTAGTATTCTCCATCTACCTTCATGTATTGACTTAGAGACAGTTGTGAGGGCGATGTATGTTATTTTGTACTCTGGTGTCGAGCTCGCTGTGAGCCGACTTTATTTTTGCAGTCTTATCTTTTATGATATTTGTCTTTACTTTACTGCTCATTCTTCGCTACGGCGTCGTATATCATATCGTGGTGATTGTTCCGCCGTTGGGCGCGATTCTCCCATTGTGATGCTCTATTCATTTCACATGTTACTTCTACTACACCTTGCCTTTTACCCGATTTCCGAGACAAATTTTTATAAAGGAAATGTTGCCAAAATTATAAAAATATAACTCTTGAACTAAAAAGGATTTCTACTAAATTACTTAAGGTTTTATAAACATTTTGCAAATTCTTCTACTAAAATGCTTTAACACTCTATATTTTAAATGGTTTTGATTTTTGGGTTTCGGCTTACTTAGTCGCGTTACGCCTGTAGACGTTACGTGGTTAAGTGCCGGTCACGGGCCGAACTTTGGGTCGTGACATCAAGTCTGCTAAAAGAAATGACCAATATGAAGTAGAGAACGAGAAGAATATTTTGTCTCAAACACCCTAGGGTTCTCATCACATGAGAGGGTTAGGGTGGAGCTTAAAAAAGATGCTTAGGAGTTAGAAATGGTGAACTCAAGAAACACTCAAGAGAGAGAGAGCTCAAGCATAATGACTTGTTCTTCTCTTGTGAATAGATAAATGAGGTTATATATTCTAAACCCAAAAGAAAAATATATTATAAAAATATCTCCTCAAATATCTATCCACAAAACAAAACTCATTAATTCTTAATGACTCACTAGATGACTCATTACATGAGTCATTAGTGAACATTCTAGAATTGATGAGTCACAAAGAATGAGTCACCCTTTTCAAAACCTATTTAATCATTTAAACCAAAATGATTAACCAAAAGAAATACATCTTCTAAAGTATTCTCGTAACAGATTACGAAAATACCCCTCACCTGTATATACATACCTGTATCCGTATTCCGACCGAATACGAATACGAGAGACTAAAATATTCCGACTCAATATAATACATGGATCCGCTTAAATCAAAGCCCACCAGTATTATCTGTCCGAAATATGACACGTGCACAAGTGCACGTGCATTTTCGAACCCTGCCATAAAACCATACGGCCTCTACAACGTTTCTCCCGAACTTGGGAAACTATCTGTGAGGGACTCTAAAGACTCGTCGTACCCTGGCAGTAGGTTTAACCACAAGCACGTTAGCGGTACTAGTTGTGCGTAACGGCTGCCCATATACTGACCTCAAGAGAAGCCGATGAGCGAACTCATCCTGGAACCCTACTGAGCCTATCAGTGACAATATACATACAGTCTGGTCCGTTCATCTATGAGTATCGCATATCGGGCCTAGAGGGCTGGTAACGTCAGACCCCCAATAGCGGTATAAGTCGTGTCAGAGTGTAGCTCAGAACACCTTGAGATACTACTGGAGTACCTACCAGTAAATCTCCTGCCTCGGCCGAGGGCTGTGTGTAATGGCTCTCCTAGACACAGCGCGATCTCACCCCCAATACCGGGAGAGATAAATCCCCTGCCGATCCGCTCACTTGCCTCCATGTGGCTCGAGACTGTACCCAAAAAAACCTGTTTGCACGACTCCTTTGAGCCGTGGTAGGGTAGAAATCAAAGCACGGTGGGAACTCACACGAGACAAATGACGATCTCAGGTCGATGAACTAACCTGTACACATGTCATCAGGGAACTGCTATCTGACGCTAGGTATAATACCAACTAGCAGGTTCCCGGCGAGTCCTGTCCGTTGTACTCATAACCCAATGAGCACCTGTATACATCTTAGGTAATCCAACTGACACCAGTGGCTTGTGAGACCGGCCACCGCCCCTCGTCGGGGTCTCGACTGTATACACTAGTCTACTCCGGAGTATCGATGCCCTGCCTCGAAACTCCCACGACTAGGGACCACTTTTAAGGATGTGCTTATGGACTACCCAACTCTCACGTATATGATCGCTATCATACTGTTGGTAGTCAAGCAAGATCCTAAGGGCTCTATCAACGTGTAATAGTGAACAGTCACCTAAAACTGTACACAATGATAAAGGCAAACTAGATAGTATACTATCATCTCGAGTAAGACTGTCCTACCGGTATAGGTCCTCCCTCAATCATTGCAATCACGTATCTGCGATCCAATAATTGACTTTGAGGGCACTACATCCAACAAATACCATCTAGAAGTTCTCGGCGAGTCCGTTCAGTGTACTCACCTCCAGTGAGCACCTGTATACAATTTTAAGTGCCACAACACCAATGGCTTGTGAGACCGGCCACTGCCCCTCGTCGGGGTCTAGAAAGTATACATTAATCTACTTTGGAATATCGATGCCCAGCCTCGATACTCTCACGATTAGGAACATTTAAGGATGTGCTTATGGACTACCCAGCTCCCATGCATATGATTGCCATCATAATGCTGGTAATCAAACAAGAATCATATGAGTTTTATCATTATGTATTAGCGACACATAATAAAAAGTAAAACATATACACATAATGATAAAGACAGACCACATAGCATACTATCATCTCAAGCAAGACTGTTCTGCATGTATAGGTCCTCCCCCAATTACTACAATTGCCTACCTGCAATTACAATAATTTCCTTGAGGGCACTATATCCAACATACTAGAAATGATTTCCATCTCTTTTTCACATGGCATTGTAGGAAGCAATGTTAGTTGAATTTTGCCTTCCAATTCTCTTCTTACCTCTAGGATTTGTGGTTAAAATATTAGAGATTAGCTATTAGAGATCAGAGAAGTAGAGATGGTTTATTAGTTTAAAAATGACTAAAAGACTTTTTTTTAAAATAAATCAAAGATAGATAATTAGTTTATTTTCTTTTCTTTTCTTTTTTATGAACCAATGATTGAGATACAGGGACCACTACACACTACTTATTTCTGCTACTTTAGTATTTTTAACTCAAAGGAGAGACGCTTTAAAATCAAAATGTCAACTTGATTTCTAGCATGGCACTTGACAAGCAATAACCTCATAATTATAAAAATAAATATAAATATTATATCCAACTGTTCGAATCTTCTTAGATTAATTTTTTTTTCCTATTTTGAGTATAAAAAAAACTCCATAGGTTTTTCAAATATTTTTGCATGTTATCTAACTTAAATACACGTGCATTGCATGCTCAGAGATACTAGGGTAGTATAAGTAAATAGTCATGCTTTATAATAATCTAAAATATTTGTTTATTTTACATCTAGATCTTCATAATATTATATAGTGGTGCAACAATTTTTTATGCACTTTTTTACAAACTTTTAATATTTGCATATTGTTTGCACATAAAATAGACAGAAAAACAAGCTAACACCTATAATGGGGGCAATAAAGCACTTTAAAAACCAGAATCAATGCAATAAAAAATATTCAAATCAATAGAATTGATAAACTCGTATAAATCATGAAGATCAAAATGGACAGTGTGGAATATCCAATTTAGTGGAAAATATTAGTCATTATAAATTTTCTCCATAAAAAGATTATTACCATTGGTCCATAAGGGCATAACTAGTGCACAAAGTAAAAGTAGCGTGCGATGGAAATATTGGGCCTCAAGTTTAAGCCGGAAAATAAAACAATTTTAATTCTCTATTGCATAACAATTTTTATGCAAAAGAAGTTGACAAAGACATTTTGTTTTATGCAAGTCCATTATACCCTAGTGGTAAAGTGACTAAAGTCTGTTTGCTCTTAAGTAAAAGGCCACGATTTCGAACTGTACTTGCATAAGTTACCATCTATTTATCAAAAAGAAGAAAAAAAATCGGTTATCTTTACAATTTATGCTCAAGTGTGGCACATCTTAGCCTTCTGGTAACTGGTGTTCGGGCATGGGTAACGTGTGTGTGTATTAACGTCATCAAAAAATAATTGTGAGGATTTTAAAATAATTTTAGTTAAAATAATATTATATTTTTAATGGATTTTACTAGATTTTTAAAAGAAATGTGAAGAACTAAAAAGTTGGTTAATGATTTAATATTTTTCCCAAACTAAGACAACTTTCCTTACCATCACTATTGTAGTTGGGTTTTACAAAGTTGGTCTTTTATGTGTAAGAAACTCAAGAATGAAAGTTTGGCTCCTTTTTGATGTTTGAATTTGAATTATATAGTTGGTACTTTCCTTTTGTCCTTGAGAGATCAGATGGCATGTTTTAGTTCATTATAAATAGCAATCTCGTTTTTCTTTGTCTTTATATACTATTCATACATATTGTATGAGCTACAATTCAATTTGAAATCTCATATGGGAGTTGCTGTTATCGAGATTCATGGATGTAAGAAACTACAATATACAACAGACATAAAGACGGGATTCAACCAGAGCTTTGATTCAACCAGAGCTTTGATACCAGATAATTTGTGTTGAGTTGCCGAGCAAATAAGCAAGTTTGTAAACATAGCTTGTCTTAAATAATTGAATGAGAACCACTAGGATTATGTGGTCGAGTGAATTGATTATAATATCTTATCCATGGTCTTTCTTATTCAATTTATATTAAATTTCATGGTAATGTAATGCAGGTTCAGCATACTACCTTTCTTTATATTGAAAACTAGTACAAAAATTAAAACCATTTTAAGAAGAAATTCTCTACAAAATTCTCTTTTATTCTCAGCTAAAGCACGAAACCAAAATGTTTTCTTGTAGACTCAGGGAGAAAAAGCTTAGGAAATAAACCGAGTGATCAACTACTTGAGCACTTCACTAGAACTGCGATTCGCATGCCACACGCTCAATTCAATTTCATTTCAAACAGTTTACAAAGCAAATAATGTTGGGACATATATAATCACTAACTTGCTTAGATTTATGTTTGCATATACTTTTTGAGAGGAGCTAAAAAAGATCATGCAGACTTCAAACTTCAGAATTTTAATGAGAAGTTAGAAGAAAGTGCCTTCAGGAGGCTGGACTAGTTTGCGATTGTGAGGCGCGGCCATTTCTTTCTTCAGTTGAGTCAATATCGTCTCCATTGTGTACTCTCGCTGCCAATTTGCTAGCATGCTGAATTTCTTTGGCTCTACCTGTATTTTCAAATAAATAAATAAATGATAAAGCATTATTAAAAACCAACATGATCAACATTAATTATATATTAATTAAAATACCAAAATATATAAATACCAGCTAAATCGCCAAGTAATAATTTAAAGAGAGAAGTTCGAATATCTCAGCATTTGCATTAGGTCTATAGTCAACGATTAAGATGACAACAAAAAAGCCTTTAGTCAAACTTTTATAAGGTCCACTGCTTGATATTAATCTTCCTGCTTCCAGTAGGTTTCATCAGGGTTACCTTCTCGGTTAATTTAGCAACTAATATATCCTTTATAAAATCCTTCCCTCTACACATTTTACTCAACCACTATCCCTAGTCCTTGTTGTGTTTAGTCAAAAGGCATGTAACAAAAGACATGTTAACGCACTTAATTGCATAAACACTCTTCTTGATACTTTGTCTAGCACTTACCATCCTAAGACGTATTTATTAGGACAGAAGACTCATGAGGCAGTTTCAATAAGGTTTACAGGAGTAAATCTGAACTGATTGTTGACTAACTCCTGGGTTTCATAAAAGATAAACTAAATCAGTTGGGTGGTTCTCAAGTTGACACAGGAGCAAATTTGGTCTGATCATTGACCCAGGAATGTCGTGCTAACAAATCAGCTGAGAAACAATAAGTGCTAGAAGAGGAATACATAAAGGGTGCTATGCAATTTCCCCAGTGAAATAATAACTCAATTGTTGCTCTCTGGTCAAACACATTAATCATCAAATATTCACAAACTCAAATCACAATGGCGATACCACATATATTGAAAATTTTGCATATGAATGTGATCATAAATGCGTGTGTGCGCGCGCGCGCGTGAGAGAGAGAGAGAGAGAGAGAGAGAGAGATTATTACCACTCCTGTCTCATGATTAACACAGGTCATGTTTATTCGTGAGTGGAATCGAACACTGGGTGGTTTCTCCGGATAGTCCTTGTCACAAAACAACTTCAACTGATAGATACGCCCCTCATGCACAGACTGCAGGAAGAGTGCAACCACAAGATATCATTAAGGGAGTGTTTTTTAGGTCTCAAGATAGTTAACGAGCAAAATTCATTTTACATTGTGAGGGCCAATTATTGTGCCAGTCCAGGATCGCATATAGATGTCATCTCCATCATCCATTCCATAACTAACAGTCCCATCACCAATGCCCTTCTCTCCTCGTTCAAGTTCTTCTAGCAATCGGAAGTTCCGAGGAACTACACATAAAATAAACCAAAATACATAAGCAATGTATCAATGCTTTTTAAAGTGAGGCATGAGAAACTTGATCATTAAAATTTCCTAGTCAGTGTACTTGGGATGTGTTTGAATCTAAAGAAAATCTTTTCAAACAAGATGAAAAGAATGAAAATGCCAACAAACTTATCAATACGTCCAAGTTATAACGTTTTATAGTACATCTTCAAAGGGACCATATTTCTCCCAATTGTCTATGTTATTGAGGACATTAAAAATATCAAACAACGGTTGGTACTTCATCCTCAAATTCATAGGTTTTTGAACTGGAAACCGCACATGCATGCACATATTTGAATCAGGCATACAGACCCATAAAGAAATTTTTAAGCCACCAAATTTTTTTAGCAACTTATGTTATGCATGCATATATACAGATGAACTTTTGTTATATGTATGCAGTCTTGGAGAGAGATTGCACCGATCAACATGCAACCCCCCCCCCCTTCCTCCTTTTTGCAATGTGAGTTGAATTTCCTTTACATCAGCTTTTTTTTAATACTATCATTGAAGTATCAGTTTACACACAACCCATGCATACACAAACACGGAGACTTTCAGGAAAATCAGACATGTTGGTGAATATATTGATCATTTAGCAAAATACAGATCTAAGGATACCACCAACAACACGACCCACAAGAAGCCTTTATCCAAAACTTTTGCGGCTGCATCTATTATAGGCCATTTACACAATTAAATTACCAACATCTCGTCTCCATATACATAAATTCATGCTGGATACCTCTAATTTTGATGCTCACGTTGTAACTTCTCCTAACTTCCTAAGATGTAGTTTGACCTCCACACATGTCCAGGCTATATCAATCGTTTTTCCATTATGTGATCATCCATGGAAGCTATCCCTCATTTCTAATAGATCAATTCAGTTCCTATCCTGTCTCTTAGAGTGTTTCAGAATCATGATTAAATCAATTTCTGAATTGCTCGGACTCTTTTTCATCTTTAATACCTCTTGGACTCATCCCATTCAAGCAGATCATCTATTCTTAATTGAACCTATATTAGACACAGAAGGTCAAGTGATTGTAGCCTCGATGGGGGCAACTTATAGGTTTAATTTTCGGTTCGGGAACTAGATGGTCTTCTTATCGAGGTTGGAAGCAAATAATGGTTTGTGTGGAAAGCATCATCATCTCAATACCATCTTGCTATTATTCATGTACTTTAATTGATGGTTTTATTTTATTTCATCGTTTGTCTTCTTTAATATGGACTGTAAAAGTCGAACAATACCGTAAAACCTTCAACCTTATTAAATGCCAAAGAATTATACGCCAAAAAGTCCAAAACATCACACATTTATTTGCCTTAGTTCATAATGAAAATAAATAAAAACCAATTATTTTACTTTGCTTTAACGTTACAGGGAATTAACCAGTTATATAATTATAAAATAAACTTGAAGAAATGTATTACTATTTAATTATTATTGCTTCATTCAAATTTGTGCTATGAATTTTAACGAATATAATGCACAATCCATTATATCCTATATAGAGTATATGTTTCCAATTTATATGATTACAATGTTAGCTGAGCACATAAACAAGCTAAACCACTCCTATTGCAAGTAATATCACGGATCCATTTCTAATGGGATAATGCGCTAACTATCCCCCACTGTGCAAGCATCCTCAAGAAGCTATCATGATAAAATAACCACAAAACAGTTTTTACATTGTGTAAAGATATAAAAATAACCAAAAGGCAAACTTGATTTAAGATGACATGTTCCACCACATATTATGAAAAGTGCAAGCATGTGATAAAGATTAAAGTGAGCAATCAATTAATCTAATTTTACTTCTTAAAAAAGACTAAATCCTATTAGAGTATAATTGACAAGGATGGAAGCTAAAATCTAAAAGTAGCTTTATTTGTTGACAAGGTTTTATCTAGTGTTCTAAATGTCGGCCGACGTTGCCGTAATGTCGGTGACATGTCGTTTTGAGAAGAAAACGACACGGATATGCAGAATTATTTCAGTAACCGATATTTTGTAAATGTCGGCCGACATGTCGTGATGTCGGCGTTTTACCCGATATTTACCGATATGTGGAACAAAAAATTTAGGTAATTTTCTTTCCGGCTTTGGGCTTTGTATATTAAGTTAACCCGGTCTATTGCAAAAATAAAGAACAAAAGATATCGCCATTGCGTACGAATGTTCACTTAATAGGCGACCGTTCAACCATGGAGCTAATAATGCTTATATAATTTTAATAAAACTAAAAATCTGAATAAGTTAATATTTTTTTCAAAAAAATAAGTTATATAAATGACGTTTACATTACAAAAATGTAGAACCCAGCATTTGATAAAACCATCCGACATTTCACGATATCCGCAATCCGACATCAAAATCTTCATGCCGACACGACACCAACATCCAAAATTTAGAATATTGGCTTTATCCCTAACTTCTGGGAATGGATATATTCATCTTATAAAGTTCCCCTTAAATGTCATGGATTATTATCATATAGTAATCAATGACTTCACTTAAGTCTTTAACCATCTAGTTTTTAGCTTCTTGAACCACATCCTGTGATCTCAGTATAATAATGAAATATTAACCCTCGGTAACAAGAAAACTCACTCTTAGGTACTCCTTAGCAATCAATATGTGATCTGCACATATTCCTTCATAGACTTTTGCTATAACCGGTTATGTATTGACATATGTTATGCTATTGTTTTGCCAACTCTCAACCCTTTTGATTCTAAAGTTGATATCCACCTTTCTACTCTGGAACTACTCTTTCTAAAACTTCATTAGCTAAAACAGTATCCCTGCAAACAAAAGGATCTAGGGGACTTTATCATGAACTGCCTATTAACTTTATAATAAGTAATGCACAGAGAATAAAATCTTAGGTGACCATTGTTTGTAAGCTTAAGAGATTGGGAATGGTATATCTGTCATCCAGTTGTTGTTATCCTCGTAATCTTAAATATTACTAATCCATCAATACAGTTGCATGATGCCCCCCCCCCCCAAGCCAAAGCATTATCTTCATAAAGACCTTAGATTCTAAAGCTTCTTTACACCTTTCTACCTTGAATAATACTTTCTCTACCCTCATCAACTAAAACAATACCATTGACAAACCACAAGAACTGTCGGACTAACATATGATAGAGAATGAAAATGTCCAATTGTCCATTAAGTTCATTAGTACTAATAGAAAGAAACGGACTTGATGACATCCCCTGGTGTATGCCTAAAAGATAGAGAATGATCATCTCCCCTCCGACATTCCATACAAAGTAACAGCCCCACCATAAATGTTTATGACTGAGCTAACATCAGGATATAGCTATATCTAGGAGATACTTGGTTCTTTTCCATTGCTTTTGTAATCTACAAACCAATAAAAAGGCAAGTTTTTGCGGCTTTTGCCTTTTTAATATTCATGGCCGTTGAAGTCAAGGTTAAGCTGCCAACTTTTTCACATTTGGTTGTAACCAATGATATCTAAACATGTCTTTAAATTCCTAATTCTACCTTATTTGGTTTCATTTTGAGGCTGAGTAAGCTAGAGCTATTTTAAACCAACACTAAGGTCATCCAATTCAACCTCATTTGTCTTATTTCCAAAGAAATGGATAGTTAAGAAACCTACAAATCCAAGCGCAAGCTGTATTTTTAAGATCTGTGGGTGATTTCTAAACTACAACATGCATAACCTATACCTTGACCAGACAAACTAAGGCAGCTGTGGGGGCGCAGGCTCTATGGATTTTTTTTTTGGGGGGGGGGGGGGGGGGAACTACTCTCTCGCTCTCTCCTAGTGCTATCTAAGTTTTAGTTTGTGGTATTTTTTTCCAGATATTGAGTCGATGAATTTTTGTTTTAGTTGAAAATTGGATCCGCCAAGTATATTCTTCTTCTTCTTCCAATTTTGAAAGGCATGTATCCCTTCAACTCTGTAGCGCACCAGCCTCTAGTATTAGGTCACCATGCAAGCATGGCTTAACATTCAGATTTGAGGAAAGTAGATCGAAATTTAAAGTTCTGCAAGCTATTTCAGAGTGTAAGGACCCTAGCGCTCGAGCCTCAAGACTCGCGGCGAAGACGGAAGCGAAAACAAAAATTTAAAGTGAGCGCGACCTATACCCTGGAATCGATACCAAACACTGACTAGATAACTTAAACAAACAAGATTAGGGGGCTAGCTATCTTTGTAGCGTGTCCACGCAATTGCGGAAGACCCCTACACCGCTCCATAGACTCTAGCTTGGTTCCGAAGTCGTCGGTCTTCCTTGTCAAAGATGATCAACCCGAGGGAGTTCGATTCAAGCTTTAGCTTCACATCCAAAAACCAAGTGAAGCAACTCACAAACAAAACTTGCTAAGAATTGTTTGTGAGATTGATGTAGTGGTGTAATCTCAAGTTAATCTCTTTGCAATTTTTCCTCCCAAAATGGGAGCTCAAAAGAGAAGAACTAGTGTACGAATAAAATAATTCATTAGCCATTCTCTTCTTTCATCTCTCTTTTTCTTACTACACCAAATGTAAAAGCAATATCTGGTCTGATATATAACATTGCATGACTGACCTCACTGCCGAAACATGTAGAATGTCATTCATGCGAGTCCCTCTTCATCAGTCCCGAAAAACATCTCTTTAGAGAGGGTAACCCCATTACTTGCGGGTGCATTATCTCGTTAGGAGCCGTCCATTCTAAACCCTTTAAAATGGTGTCATTATACCTGAATTGGGATAATCCCAAAACCCATACTAGATCTAAATATATAGACCTAGTCACCAGAATCAATGATATAGGTGCCCTTATGGAAATTACTTTGTGTGACTCACCACATGAGTCATCTCATGCGTCATGAGCCCATACACAAAAACAAGCTTCCAAATACAAAAGAAAAAGGGGTGTATCAATACACACATGCATACATACATATATATACATATACATATATATAAACCATGTATCCATATTCTCATCAAAATATGAATACCATATTCATATAAAAATACGAATACATGTATTCGTATAAAGATAAAAATACCCGTATTCGTATTAAGATACAAATATCCGTATTTATACAAATAATCGTATTATTTATTGTGAGGTTATATCAACTCAAGAAAACCCTCACCAAAAAATATCTGCCACAAATATCTGCCACAAAACAAAACCAAGCATGGCACATGATGCTTCATGAGTCACTACATGATGAGTCACCAAATGCACATGCTAGATTCAATGCAAACAATAAGTCGCTCTTTCCACAATATTAAACATTTAACCTAAATGTTTAATAGCAAAAAGAAATGGCAACTTCTAAAGTAATCTTGTAAAGAATTACAAGAATACCCCTCATCCGTATATACATACACGCATCCGTATTCCGAAAGAATACGAATACAACGAGACGAAAATAATCCAACAATATAATACTAGGATCCGGCTTAAACCAAAACTCACTATTATTATCCGTCCGAATTATGATCCGTGCACAAGTGCACGTATATGATCGAACCCTGCCATAAAACCATACGGCCTTTACAACGTTTCGCCCGAAGCAGGGAAACCCTCTGTGTGGGACTCTAAAGACTCGTCAATACACTGGCAGTGGGTTTAACCAAAAACACGTCAGCGGCACTAGCTGTACGTAACAGCTACCCAGGTATTGATCGAAAGGGAAGCCGACGAGCAAACTCATCCTGAAACCCCTACTGAGCCTGACAGTGACAATATCCGTACAGTCTGGTCCGTCTATGAGTATCGCATATCGAGTCTAGGGGTGGATAAAGTCAGACCCCTAATAACTTGACATTCAGTGTCGGTATGAAACCCATCACCGCCTGAGAAACTACCGATCCTAGATCAGTAATTCCCGATTACCTAGGCCAAGTATTCTGGTGATGGCCACCCGTGCACAACGCGACATCAACCCCCAATACCGGAAGAGACGAATCCCCTGACGATATGCTCACTGCTTCCATGTGGCTCGGGACTGTACCCAACTAAAACTTGTTTGCACGACTCATTTGAGCCGTGATAGGGTAGTAATCAAAGCACGGTGGGAACTCACACGAGACAAATGACGATCTCGGGTCGATAAACTAACCTGTATGTTGGATTACCTAGCAGGCCACAGGGTTTCGGGAGGCATCGACCATACCATTTTCAAAAATTAGCCATGCTAAAGAACCCTAGACCTAGAATCTTAACTAGAGAATTAGACGAAACAAGAATATAAACATATTGTTAGTTATATGTATGCCCTAGAGGCCATTACTATACATAGGATGTATATTGTAGTGGATGCTTGGACATATATAGGGAGGACTTTCTTGCTCGACATGATAGTATGCTGTCTGGTTGCTCTTTACCTTAACGTGTACACTGATTGTCTCTCTGTTACATGTTGATAAAGCCCTTAGGATGTGCACTTGACTACCTGGACTATGATGCGGATCATACTAGTGGGGACATGGTAGTCCATAAGTACATCCTTCAAGGTCCCTAGTCGTGGGTGTATCGAGACGGGGCATCGATATACCAGAGTAGACTAGCGTATACCTTCTCGACACATACAGATGGGCGATAGATGATCCCATATCCATTGGTGTTTGACATCAGAGATGATATACGGGTGCTCAGTGGAGACTGGGTACACTGGACGGACTCGCCGAGAACTCGCAGATGGTATTATACCTTACGTCAGATGGCAGTTCTCTGGTGACACTGGTACAGGTTAGTCTGTAGACCCGAAATCGTCATAGAGTCTTGTGTGATTCCCACTGTGCTTTGATTTCCTCCTTACCACGTCCAAGAGGGCGTGCAAAACGGTGGTTTTTGGGTACAGTCCGGAATCACATGGAGGCAATGAACGATAGGAGGGGATTCGTCTCTCCCGGTATAGAGAGTTGATGTTGCACTGTGTTCGATTGGCTATAACCGGAAATCCCTGGCCAGGGTTGCTGAGATTTACTGATAAGTGTTACCTGTAGTTTCTCGAACTGTTATAGACCTCATATCGACACGACTTATCGAGCTGCTGGGGTCTGACGTTTACCACCCCTAGACGAGATATGCGACATATCAGACAAACAGACCGGACTGTACGGTAAGTGTTGTTGGTTGGATTCACAGGAGTGTGAGCGGGCTTGCTCGTCGATCTTCTGATCGCTCAATACCCGGGTGGCCGTTACGTTTAGCAGACCGCTTGCGGCTTATGGGTGTTTGATATGATCATCATCTGCTACCGGCGTATTGACGAGTCTTTAGAGCCCTACACAGAGGTTTCCTGGCTCAAGCGAAACGAAATAGGAGCGCATATGAGATATGTGCGGGACCGAGAATAATACGTGTATGTGATACCGTATTCTATTCTCGCGATGAATGTATCGAATGGCTGTATGTGATATAACCTAGTTATCGAATCGAGGATTGATTCGATAAGTCGATACATTGGATATTAGTCGGTCATATGCGATATGACCGGATCGTTAAATCAAGTGTTGATTTAATGATTTAATGTATAATTATATATTTGATATATTACTTTGCATTATCTAATATTTGTTCACTTTAGATGGATTTTCTCACTTGAAGTGCACATTGTATATATGATATAGTTTTGTGCACTAGTTTGTATCATGTTTGATGATACATGCAAACTTGGGTATGTGTATGCTTTAAACCTTGTTTAGGTTAATGGTTAGGGTTTTGTAATCTTTAAATGTTTTATTTATTTTCTTTAATTCATTTTTGGCAAAAAGGAAAATGGTGGCTTGCTTTGTTTTATAGTTGAAGCTTCATGAAGCTTTGAATAAGTCCACCATTTTTGTTTTATGCCTAACCTAACCATTAAACCTAAACCATAGTTTATTCTCTACACTAAACCATGGTTGCTAAAATGATAAGAATCACTTTATTTTCTTTTTCCATTATTCTTATCATATTCCTTCTTCTTCTTCAAGATGAAGAAAACCTTTGCTACCTTCAATGGTGATTTGAGAAAAAGAGTGAGAAATCCAAATCTAAAGTGAACCCACTTCCTATTTCATCATCCTCTACCACATGCCAAGTAGTATAGGGTGTTTTCTTCACAAGTTTCATGGCTTGGTGAAGTTGGAACTTGATCTTATGTTGCCTCGACGTAGATCATCTTCGGCATCAAAATCGACGACCTAGCCCGATCATTTCTTCGACGAAACCATTACTAGAGTCCGGGATCCGATGATCGCAGCGGAAGGACGTCAACGCGGAGCTATGGAGGTGGAGGACCGGATCTACAAAGGTTGTATTTCCGTTCACTTAGCACTAAAGTAGTTTAGTAGCATTTCGTTTCGCCTAAACTCTAGTTAACGATCGCATTAGGATTTCTCGGCACCGAAAAAATTAGAATTTGGCATGGTTGATGCCTAGTGAGACCTCTTGAGCGTGCCTAGGAACCCTACACATCTTTACATCTAAGTGAACAAGAAATACAACCTTTGTAGACCGGTCCTTCACTTCAAAAGCTCCGTGTAGTAGTCCCTTCGCTCCAAGTAGTGATCTCCGGGACTCTAGTAAGGCTCCACAATATGAAATGAACAATCTTTCTTGAAGTTTTCGAGGTCGAAGACGATCTACGTCGAGAAGACACTAACTCAAACTAGCTCTTCACTAATTAGGAATTAGTGAAGCAAACAATCTAAACTAAATGGCTAATCTAGCGTAGGTTGATGAAGTAAGAATTTTGCTCACTTTAGAAATATTTTTCTCACTAATTTTCCTCACCTCCTCAAAACCTAGAGAGCTCTCTCTTGATGAAGAAGAAGATGAAGCCAATAATTGTTATGGCAACCATGGGTGAGAAATATCTCATATAACTCATGTCGAGACTTAACCATGGCTTAAGGTAATGGTTGGGTTAATAAATATCTAATGTAAAACAAAACTAGTGGACTAAGTCAATGGTTCTACAAGCTTCCACTAAGCTCAAACCATGTGACTAATTTCCATCTAATTTTGTTTTATTTTAAATAATTAAACCTCACATTACCATAAGCATGGTGTGAGTCTCATACACCCATGCAGCATGTAGCAACAAGCATGGCACAATAATATATATCACACATATATATATATATTAAGTGTACACGTATGAGAACATATATATATATATATATATATATATATTAAGTGTACACGTATGAGAAAAAGAAATACTTAAGTGGGCTAATATTAGTTAATGTATGTTAGTATATCAAATAATAATTATACATTAAATTATTAAATCAACACTTAATTTAATAATCCGGCTATATCACATGTAACCGACTAATATCATATGTATCATCTTATCGAATCGATAACCTGGCTATATCACATATAACCGACAGATATCACATATCGCGAGAATAGAATACGGTATCACATACACGTATTAATCTCGGTCCCGCACATATCACATATGTGCTCCTACTTCGTTTCGTCTGAGCCAGGAAACCTCTGTGTAGAACTCTAAAGACTCGTTAATACGCCGGCAGTAGGTGATGATCATATCAGCCACCCACAAGCCATCAGCGGTACTAGCTGGACGTAACGGCTACCCGGGTATTGAGCGATCAGAAGATCAACAAGCAAGCTTTTCGAAACTCCCGCAAAGCCTGTCGGTAACACTACCGTACAGTCCGGTCTCTTCGTCTGATATGTCGCATATCTAGTCTAGGAGTGGTAAACGTCAGACCCCAGTAACTTGATAAGTCATGCCGATTTGAGGCTCATAACGGGTCGAGAAACTACTGATAACACTTGCCAGTAAATCTCTGTATCAGCCCTGGCCAGGGACTTCCTGTTATGGCCAATCAAGCACAGCGCAACATCAACCCCCAATACCGGGAGAGGCGAATCCCCTCCTATCGCTTATTTCCTCCATGTGACTCGGGACTGTACCCAAAAACCACCGTTTTGCACAATCTCTTAAATGGTAAGGTGGAAATCAAAGCACGGTGGGAATCACACAAGACTTTATTACGATCTCGGGTATACAGACTAACATGTACCAGTGTAACCAGAGAACTGCTATCTGACGCTAGGTATAATACCATCTAAGAGTTCTCGACGAGTCATGTTCAGTGTACTCAGTCTCCGCTGAGCACCCGTATACCATCTTTGATGTCAAACACCAATAGATGTGGGATCATCCATCGCCCATCATATGGGTCAAGAAACGTATACACTAGTCTACTCTGGAATATCGATGCCCCGTCTCGATACACCCTCGACTAAGAACAATTAAAGGATGGGCTTGTGGACTACCCTGGCCCCACTAGTATGATCTCAATCATAGTCCTAATAGTCAAGTACACATCCTAAGGGCTTTATCAACATGTGAGAGCAAGACGGCATCACAATACAAGTCTATATGTTAAGACAAAGAGCAACTAGATAGCATACTATCATGTCGAGCAAGAAAATTCTCTATATATGTCCAAGTATCCACTATAATATACAATCATGTACAATAATGGCCTCTAAGGCATACATATAAATAACACGGTATACATGTCACCAGGGAACTGCTATCTGACAATAGGTATAATACCAACTAGCAGCTTCCCGACGAGTTCGTCCGGTGTACTCATAACCCAATTAGCACATGTATACATCTTAGGTGAACAAACTGACACCAATGGCTTGTGAGACCGGCCACCGCCCCTCGTCGGGGTCTTGATCAGTATACACTAGTCTACTCTGGAGTATCGATGCACAGTCTCAAAACTTCCACAACTAGGGACATTTAAGGATGTGCTTATAGACCCCAGCTCCCACATATATGATCACCATCATACTACTGGTAGTCAAGCAAGAATCATATGGGCTCTATCAACATGTAATAGTGATCTGTAAAGCCACCTAAAGCAAGTACATGATGATAAAGACAAACCAGATAGCATACTATCATCTCGAGTAAAACTGTTCTATCGGTATAGGTCCTCCTTCAATCATCGCAATCGCGTGCCTGCGATCCAATAATTAACTTGAGGGCGCTATAGCCAACAATCTCCCACTTGCACTTAAAGCTAATTATTGCGGTGTCGCATACTCACAGCCCGTGTGATTCCGAACACCCAACTTCTCTACTAATCAGTTTCACAAAGCTCTTTTGTGAAACTATTGCGTTCGAGAAATAGTCTCAGTGAGTGGATCCGCTCCAATGTTTCTTTCTATATCTCTCCTAATCTCAAATTCGCGGAGAAACCATCTCCCGAAATGAGCAATACCTGTCTTAGAATATGTTTGGATATCTGATGGGACCCAGTTCACAAATGAACTCCAAATCCAGTAAACTTCTTAGACTGTAGCTGTTGGGGTAAAAATTTACACCCTGATTGACCAAGTCAAAATCAAAGTCAACCCCAAGCCAGGTGAACTCAAGCCCAGGTCAAGCGAGCCCATGCCCAAGTCGAGCCCGCAGCCAGCCTCCCCATGCCAACAACAAAATCATGTAATAAATAATTTTTATGTAATTGTTTATGCATGAATGTAAACAAAATGGGCATAAAGCCAATATTTTGTAAGCCCATGGCTTATGTGCAAAAATGACATGGCACATGAGCCATGGGATGGCTAAAATGCCATTTTTGTAAAGCCCAAGGGGCTATATGTAAATATGTAAGCCTATATAAGGCAACATGATGAATAAAAAAAGAACACTTTTCATTCTCTCCAAAAAGTTTCAGATCTGAGATCTTTCTTCCTTCTTCAAGGTTCCAAAACCTTCTTCTTTCTTTTGAATTAAATCAAGAGTTTTACTCTTCCTTTTTCAAAACTAAATAGTTTTCCACCACAAAACCCATTAAGGGGAACTCAGATCTGCCATCAGATCTCAAAAAGAAAACATTTTTAAAACTCACATCTCTTTATCTCCAAGATCCGACCAGCAAAAGAAGAAGAAGGACCCATTTCCTTAACCCAAAGCATCTTAGGAGTTGAACTCCACCCTATTTTCTCTTTAAAGAATTTCCGGGGCTAAAAACCCCCCTTTTTCCTCGCTGGTGCGCTAGCGCTCGAGCGCAAAGCGCCCACGTGCCGACACGTGGCGCGCTTGCGCTCCAGCGCACTGCGCTCGAGCGCAAAACGCCCATGTGCCGACACGTGGCGCGCTTGCGCTCCAGCGCCTCGCGCTCGAGCGCAAAGCGCCCACGTGGCGCGCTTGCGCTCCAGCGCAAAGCGCCCACGTGCCGACACGTAGGGCGCTTGCGCTCTAGCGTGCTTGCGCTCCAGCGCTCTGCGCTCGAGCGCAAAACGTCCACGTGCCGACACGTGGCGCACTTGCGCTCCAGCGCTCTGCGCTCGAGCGCAAAGCGCCCACGTGCCGACACGTGGCGCGTTGCGCTCCAGCGCTCTGCGCTCGAGCGCAAAGCGCCCACGTGCCGACACGTGGCGCGCTTGCGCTCAAGCGCTGGCTCCATGCATCCTTTGGATGTCCTTTTCCCCCTTTTTTTATATGTATACATATGTATACAAATGTGCACACACACTCCACGACACTGTCCCTGTTAGAAAAAAATTTCTAACGGGGCGCTGCCCCGCACCCCGCAAGGGAGCTGCTAGCCCCCTTGACCCCCAGCCCGCTCTCCGGGTAGCGAGACCCCCGTAAAAAAAACTCTGCGTGGCTCCCGATATATCCAAACCCCCCTTTCAAAACACAACACACGTACACTGCACATTGAGTTCGCATGACCAGTTTAACCCGTTAATCGGAGGTTCCCTCGCCCCAAAGGCGAGGGGTAATTAACGGCAGCTTAGTCCGCGGCTGCCGGAGATTCGGATCCCCACAATCAATAAACCCCGGCCTACCCTAGGCAGGGGGAATTTGTAGTACGCCTGACAAGCGTGCGCGTATTCCCATCTCAATGGGGTGACGAAAAACACCCTACAGATTCTGGCACGCCCGGTGGGACCAATCTCTCCTCCCATATTTCGGGTTAAGCGTTCATACGAACTCAATAAATATACTTACCTGTATTTATACTAAAAATAATGCTTTTTCATGCAGATTTTCAAGCAATCACCTTCCGACGATGTCTTCGATGATGAACTCATCTCCCGTCTCCTACACGATGAGGATAGACTCTAGGACGGTCCTTCCGGCCAGTCTCGGGCGACAATGGGAGGAACCGCTGCTACCATTCGGCTCTATTGTGTTCATGCTAGTTGGCGCCATCCCAGCTCCTCAAGCCCCGGTGGCAGACAAACCGGTCTCGAAAGGCAGGAGACCAAATGTGGTGATCTCAAGGGCGCCCCAACCCAAACGCAAGTCGGTGTCTGAACGAATTTCCTTGGCCCCAGCTGGGGGCAAGGCCATCAACACCAATAAAGCTACAACGCGTCCCGAGCAAGCTCCAGCGGTGCCCTTGACCACTGCTCGATCGGGTGTCTTCTCTAAGCTCCCCTCTGATCAACTCACAATGGCTTCCCGGGTAGCAGATGCCCGCCAAGCCTTCAAAATCGAGAAGCTGAGGGAGAAAAGGCTCAGATATAGAGCCAACAAAAGGGCTAAGGCTACGGCCAGGCTAAACCTCATGAGGTTCGAAGAACAGGGTTACCCCGCTAAAGATGAGGGGATGGCTGAATGTGTTATCCACACTGTCTATGTGGTGGGCACGCGCAGCAAGAGCAAGGACGGGGCCACCACATCTCAAATCCAATCTGGCTTGAATGTGGTTGCCACTTCCCAAGAACAGCCGCCTCCGCTGGATGATGAAAACCCTCTCGATGAGGCTGATAGGCAGAGAGAGCCCTCAATTCATGAGGAGTCAGGCTCGGAAAGCGAAGATGAGCCAACTTTCCGTCCTAAGACCGCAGAGCAGCAACTTCTCCAAGAGCTCCGAAAACAGCTCAGAAGCAAAGATAAGGAGATGGCCAAGCTCTACTCAAAGATCGACGACTTGACAAATGTCGTCTTACGGCTTACGGCCCAACTTGCCTCTCAGCCACCCAATCAAGCACAGGGCTCAGCTCATGAACCGGGAAACGGTGTCCCGAGACAGCCGACGCCCGTTCCCTCAAATCCAAAAGTGGGCGGACCGCATGAAAATCAGTCGCATCCTATCTCAACAAATGTCTTGGCTACCGATGACAGTAGCCCGCTAACTCAAGATCAAATCATGGATTTGGTTGCCAAAAAAGTCAAAACCTTGGTAGCCGAAGCCGAAGCGCAAAAAGATATCAGCAGTAGTGGGAGACCATATCCTGCTCAGTATGATCTGGTAGAATTTCCTAGCGGCTATGTCATCCCCAAATTCGGAAGATTCGATGGGACAGGAAATGCGAATCAGCACATCGCCCACTTCAAAGCCTCATGCGGGAATACTGGGGGCAATGATGCGCTTCTCCTTCGCCAGTTCGTTAATAGCTTGACCGATGTTGCTTTCGACTGGTACGCGAGCATACCGGATGGCTCCATTACTACTTTCGTCCAAATGGAATCTCTGTTTCGGCAGAGGTTCATGAGCGTCAGCGATAAGATTACCATTGCCGAGCTCGTAAGGACCAAGCCCAAGAGCGACGAAAGCAGCACGGATTTTATAACCCGATAGCGTAATCTCGCCGTCAAATGCGAACCGCCGATAGAGCGGGACCAATCTGTCAGTCTCCTTATCGGAAATCTCAACAACTGGATGGCCCCGTTTCTATGTACCGCGGGTCTCAAAACATTCCAAGAGCTGACCAAAAAGGTCCAAACGTTGGAACGCTCAAAGCCCGAGTCCGCTCAGGATCTTCAGTTCACAAACAGACCGAAACCTTGGAGGGACGACAACCGAAAAGGCGGAAGTTCTAACATCACCGATTCTCCAAATAAGCAGAGAACGAGCGGAGCAAAAACTGACCAGCCTCGAGAGCCAACTTTGGAGGAAAGAAGAAATAAGGTCTACTCATTCCGAAGGGACAAGGTCCATAAAATTTTTAAAGATGCTCTGAAGAATGGCCTGCGGCTACCAGAACCAAGAAGGCTAAGTGAAGCGAACAGGACCGATCATCCTAACTTTTGCCCATACCACCGAGTGCTGGGGCACACTATTAAAGACTGTTGCATCTTCAAGGATTGGGTCGAGAAACAATATAAGGCGGGAGAAATATCGTTGTCCCCTGGCGTGTTAACAAACAATCAAGCTGCGACCGCCAACTTCATACATACGGGGACCGATGTCCTTCAGGGACCTGTTTCTCTCAAACACCCGCCTTTCTCTGGGAACAGTCGACCACCACGTCATTAAACTGGGAACAGTCGACCTCTAAGTCGTTAAACTGGGAATGTAAAAAAAAAATGTAAATAAAAAAAATGTGTAAATAAAAGAAAAATAAAATAAAGCCGAAATGATGGGGCAACCGCGAATAAAAGCCGAAATGATAGGGCAATCGCGATCTTCGCGATAAGAAAAGCTGAAATGATAGAGCAATCGCGGTAAAAAAAATGAAAACAAAAAAACAAAAAAAACGGCGAATGATGAGTCGCTCCTGGTACCATATTCCAGTGCAGCGATGCAGACGCCAACAAAAATTCAAATTTCCAAAATTCTCCCAGCCCTACGGCCAGTCCCCAAAATTGACTACCGTATACAATCCACGGGCTCAAATAATTCTCAGCATACCCATGCCCCACCACAATCACCAGTTACGTGGCTGGTCTCCGCCTTTGGAATTATGCTCCATTGAGAAGACCCACTCATGTGTCCTCACGATACATGAGGAGAACAAACCTTTGTGGGATCCTTACGACTCACAAAGGAAAAGCACACTTAAGAGTCCTCACGACTCCTAAGGAGAACATACACCTGCGGGATCCTTACGACTCGCAGGGAGAAAATACCTTTATGGGACCCTCACGGCCCATAAAATTGAAAAGTCTTAGGTGATAGGGATCCAAACCTGTCTCCTAAGCCATCGCTCCCCAATCCCCAAGTGGCGAATGATGAGTCGCTCCTGGTACCATATTCCAGTGCAGCGATGCAGACGCCAACCAAATTCCAAATCCCAATCCCCAACGGCGAATGATGAGTCGCTCCTGGTACCATAGTCCAGTACAGCGATGCAGACGCCAACCAAATTCCAAATCTCATACCAATGGCGAATGATGAGTCGCTCCTGGTACCACATTCCAGTGCAGCGATGCAGACGCAAACCAAATTCCAAATCCCAATCCCCAACGGCGAATGATGAGTCGCTCCTGGTACCACATTCCAGTGCAGCGATGCAGACGCCAACCAAATTCCCAACTCAAATCCTAAGTGGCGAATGATGAGTCGCTCCTGGTACCATATTCCAGTGCAGCGATGCAGACGCCAACAAAGTCCCGAAATTTTTCTGGCCCTACGGTCTGGATCATACATCCTGCAAAACCGTATACAATCCACGGGCGTAAAACAATCCCGATTTAAAAAAAAAACGGATGTCCACAAGCAAAATGGGCACGGATGAAAACCCGAAAGGGCTCCGTGAGTAAAAACAGCAGGACTGCCGGCGAGTTTGTGAAAACCCGAAAGGACGCAAACTCGTAAAAGAAAAAAAAGAAATGAAATGCACTCGCAAAGTCCTCTCGACTTTGTGAGGAGAAAATTCCCGCGTGAGATCCCTACGACTCCCAAAGGAGCAACACACTTAGGAGTCCCCACGACTCCTAAGGAGAAAATACACCTACGGGATCCTTACGACCCGTAAGGAGATAATGCTTTGTGAGACCCTTACGGCTCACAAAATGGAAAAGCCTTAGGTGACAGGGATCTAAACCCGTCTCCTAAGCCACCAATTCTCAAATCCTCTCGGGGCACATGATGAGTTGCTCCAGGCATTATTCTAATGCAGCAATGCAGATGCCGACAGAAAACCAGTCCCAAAATCCTCTCAAAGACAGAGGATGATTCGCTCCTGGTACCATATTCCAGTATAGCGATGCTGATGTCAACTCAAATCCAACAAATCAAACCAGCCAATTCCAACATCGACCTCTGCGTCAACAAGCGACACTCCGCATCGGGGAAACGTCCAACACAGACACTCCGCATCAGGGAAACGTCCAACGACACTCCGTAACGGGGAAACGTCAAGCAGACACTCCGTGCCGGGGAAAAGTCAACCCGACACTCCGCGCCGGGAAAAAGTCGATCAGGCACTCCGTATCGGGGATACGCCCTACAACAGGCACTCCGTATCGGGGAAACGTCCTACTACAGGCACTCCGTATCGGGGATACGCCCTACAACAGGCACTCCGTCTCGGGGATACGTCCTACCACAGGCACTCCGTCTCGGGGATACGTCCTACCACAGGCACTCCGTCTCGGGGATACGCCCTACCACAGGCACTCCGTATCGGGGATACGCCCTACAACAAGCACTTCGTCTCGGGGAAACGTCAAGCAGACACTTCGTCTCGGGGACACGTCAACCAGCCGATACTCCGCCACGGGGAAACGTCGACCAGCGACACTCCGTGCCGGGGGCACGCCAAAGAAATCACTCCGGGCTA
Organism: Agapanthus africanus; assembly: GCA_030015575.1. NCBI lineage: Eukaryota > Viridiplantae > Streptophyta > Magnoliopsida > Asparagales > Amaryllidaceae > Agapanthus > Agapanthus africanus. The sequence continues at coordinate 418,929,657 of CM057337.1, forward strand.
GGGAAACGTCTACCACGGACACTCTATCTCGGAGACGCGTCAAGCGTCGACCGTCCACGTCGTAAAAAGGGCAGTACATCCCAAAAAGTGGGAACCAAAGCAAGTCGCCTCCACGTGAAAGAAGATCCATCAATTTCATGCACACGACCCACATATGCTGTGTACATTTATTGATGGGGGGCAATTTGTTGGGGTAAAAATTTACACCCTGGTTGACCAAGTCAAAATCAAAGTCAACCCCAAGCCAGGTGAACCCAAGGCCAGGTCAAGCGAGCCCATGCCCAAGTCGAGCCCGCAGCCAGCCTCCCCATGCCAACAACAAAATCATGTAATAAATAATTTTTATGTAATTGTTTATGCATGAATGTAAACAAAATGGGCATAAAGCCAATATTTTGTAAGCCCATGGCTTATGTGCAAAAATGACATGGCACATGAGCCATGGGATGGCTAAAATGCCATTTTTGTAAAGCCCAAGGGGCTATATGTAAATATGTAAGCCTATATAAGGCAACATGATGAATAAAAAAAGAACACTTTTCATTCTCTCCAAAAAGTTTCAGATCTGAGATCTTTCTTCCTTCTTCAAGGTTCCAAAACCTTCTTCTTTCTTTTCTTTTTCAAAACTAAATAGTTTTCCACCACAAAACCCATTAAGGGGAACTCAGATCTGCCATCAGATCTCAAAAAGAAAACATTTTTAAAACTCACATCTCTTTATCTCCAAGATCCGACCAGCAAAGGAAGAAGAAGGACCCATTTCCTTAACCCAAAGCATCTTAGGAGTTTAACTCCACCCTATTTTCTCTTTAGAGAATTTCCGGGGCTAAAAACCCCCCTTTTTCCTCGCTGGTGCGCTAGCGCTCGAGCGCAAAGCGCCCGCGTGCCGACACGTGGCGCGCTTGCGCTCCAGCGCACTGCGCTCGAACGCAAAACGCCCGCGTGCCGGCACGTGGCGCGCTTGCGCTCCAGCGCCTCGCGCTCGAGCGCAAAGCGCCCACGTGCCGACACGCGGCGCGCTTGCGCTCTAGCGTGCTTGCGCTCTGCGCTCGAGCGCAAAGCGCCCACGTGCCGACACGTGCCGCGTTGCGCTCCAGCGCTCTGCGCTCGAGCGCAAAGCGCCCACGTGCCGACACGTGGCGCGCTTGCGCTCCAGCGCTCGAGCGCAAAGCGCCCTCGTGCCGACACGTGGCGCGTTGCGCTACAGCGCTCTGCGCTCGAGCGCAAAGCGCCCACGTGCCGACACGTGGCACGCTTGCGCTCAAGCGCCCAGGCGCTGGCTCCATACATCCTTTGGATGTCATTTTCCCCCTTTTTTTATATGTATACATATGTATACAAATGTGCACATACACATACTCCACGACACTGTCCCTGTTAGAAAAAAATTTCTAACGGGGCGCTGCCCCGCACCCCGCAAGGGGGCTGCTAGCCCCCTTGACCCCCAGCCCGCTATCCGGGTAGCAAGACCCCCGTAAAAATTGTTAGTTATATGTATGCCCTAGAGGCCATTACTATACATAGGATGTATATTGTAGTGGATGCCGGGACATATATAGGGAGGACTTTCTTGCTCGACATGATAGTATGCTATCTGGTTGCTCTTTACCTTAACGTGTATACTGATTGTCTCTCTGTTACATGTTGGTAAAGCCCTTAGGATCTGTACTTGACTACCTGGACTATGATGCGGATCATACTAGTGGGGACATGGTAGTCCATAAGTACATCCTTCAAAGTCCCTAGTCGTAGGTGTATCGAGACGGGGCATCGATATACCAGAATAGACTAGCGTGTACCTTCTCGACCCATACAGATGGGCGATGGATGATCCCATATCCATCGGTGTTTGACATCAGAGATGATATACGGGTGCTCAGTAGAGACTGGGTACACTGGACGGACTCGCCGAGAACTCCCAGATGGTATTATACCTCACGTCAGATGGCAGTTCTCTGGTGACGCTGGTACAGAGTAGTCTGTTGAACCGAGATCGTCATAGAGTCTTGTGTGGTTCCCACTGTGCTTTGATTTCCATCTTACCACATCCAAGAGGGCGTGCAAAACGGTGGTTTTTGGGTACAGTCCCGAGTCACATGGAGGCAATGAGCGATAGGAGGGGATTCGTCTCTCCCGGTATAGGGAGTTGATGTTGCGCTGTGTTCGATTGGCTATAACAGGAAATCCCTGGTCAGGGTTGCTGAGATTTACTGGTAAGTGTTACCAGTAGTTTCTCGAATTGTTATAGACCTCATATCGACACGACTTATCGAGCTATTGGGGTCTGACGTTTACCACCCCTAGGCAAGATATGCGACATATCAGACGATCAGACCGGACTGTACGGTAGTGTTACTGGTTGGATTCACTGGAGTGTGAGCGGGCTTGCTCGTCGATCTTCTGATCGCTCAATACCCGGGTGGCCGTTGCGTTTAGCAGACCGCTTGCGGCTTGTGGGTGTTTGATATGATCATCATCTGCTGCCGGCGTATTGACGAGTCTTTAGAGTCCTACACAGAGGTTAACCTGGCTCAAGCGAAACGAAATAGGAGCGCATATGAGATATGTGCGGGACCGAGAATAATGCGTGTATGTGATACCGTATTTCATTCTCGCGATCAATGTGTCGGATGGTTGTATGCGATATAACCTAGTTATCGATTCAAGCGTTGAATCGATAAGCCGATACATTGAATACTAGTCGGTTGTGTGCGACATGACCGGATCATTGAATCAAGTGTTGATTTAATGATTTAATGCATAATTATATATTTGATATATTAGTTTGCATTAACTAGTATCGGTTTACTTAAGATGGATTTTCTCACTTGGATGTGCGCATTGTATATGCGATATATTTTTGTGCACTTGATTGTATCATGTTTGATGATGCATGTTAACTTGGTTAAGTGTAAAGTTTAAACCATAGTTAAGTTAATGATTAGGGTTTTCCTTATCTTATTTATTTATTTATTAAGGAAAAGATTAAAGAGAAGAATGGTGGCTTTCTTTGTTTCTAGTTGAAACTTCATGAAGGTTTGACCAAAGCTACCATTCTTGTCTTATTCTCCTAACCCTAACCATTTAACTAACCTTGGTTAATTCTCTACACTTGACTATAGTTAAAGTTATGATAAGTATTGATTTACTTTTGATTTAAAATTAACTTATCATAATCATTTCTTCTTCTTCTTCCTTGAACTCAAGAAAAAAACCTTTCTTCATCAATGGTGGATTGATGAAACAAGTGAGAAATCCAATTCTAAAGTCTACCCACTTCCTATTTCTTCATCCTCTACCTCTTGCCCAGTAATAGAGTGTGTTTCCTTCACAAGTTTTCATGGCTCGGTGAAGGTGGAGCTTGATCTAGTGATGCTTCGACGTAGATCATCTTCGGCACGTCGTCGATGACCTAGCCCGCCTATTCTCCGATGAAGCGAACGCGAGAGTCCAAGATCGGATTTGTACAACGGAGATGACTTCTTCATGGAGCTATGGAGGTGGACAAACGGATCTACAAAGGTTGTATTTCCGTATCTCTTAGTTAAGTGTTAACTAGTTTATTGTTTCGCCTAGATTTCTAGCCGACGATCCGTAGTCGGGTTTCTCGGCACCTAGATTTTTTGAAATTGGCATGGTTGATGCCATTTGAGACCTCTAGGGAGTGCCTAGGAACCCTACAGTGGTATCAGAGCCTAGCTAGAGCCTTAGGCGAAGTCTAGACGACATTTGAAGTCCGATCGAACCCGAAAGTCCAAAATTTCCATGCTCTCTGTACTTTTTCAAAAATCGTGCATTTTTCCAAATTAAAAATATGCAGAAAACCCAGCAGGGAAATATAAGAATTACGGCGCAAAAATTTTTGGATGAACAGTGTAAATGGCGGCGGAACCGCGGCATAAGCCTAGCTTATGCGGCGGTTCCGCGGCATAATCATGACGTCACCCATAACTGTTTGCACAGTAATTTATTGTTTCAGGTGCTGAGTTCTCTGGGTATTTTTAAAATTAATTCAAGAGTTGAATTTTCTGGGGTTATTTTGGGGATTCGTATATTCGATCTGAGTATCAGATTTTGTCTATTTGGCTTTCCGGATAAATTTTTTGAATATGTTAAAAAGTTCGACCGGATATTAATACCCAATTTTTCCCCTGTCGGGAAATTTCCAAGTGTTGGATTTTTCCGAAGTTTAACGACGTTCTAAGTAGTGCAAGTAACGCGATGGACACTCTAGAAGACAACAAACCTTAACTCGATTATGTGACCGTCTTGAACTGCCCTTTGAACCTTCGGGTTTGGGGCAGTACGGCGTGCCACATGTGATGCGTTGGCTTGACCCTTCTACGGCTGGACCGTTGGTACTGAGGCACGAACTGAATGTTGTTAGACTAATATTTCATGTGTTGATCTGTATCGGGAAAACTTGGGTGTTCGATTGTTCGATCGGAAAGTTTGACATTTTCTATTTATCCGGAATGGGATACAATAATTGGAATTCACAAGAAGTTATGAGATAACTGAATGAATGTTATAAACATAGCACTTTAGTCTCACTTGATCGGTTGCCACGGAATTTTGATGAGATCAAAAGTCCGTCGCAATCACGTAGCGTACGCGGATACTCGCCGGGTAAACTTAATAGACAGCCTCACTCCATAGCCCTGACCAAGTGACTGTAGGAGAACCCCGTCGCCGAAAGCATCCGTTCGGGTGCTCGCGGTAGCGGTGTTCCGCCTTGGTGCACTTCGTCGACGGCATCGGGGATGCAGCTGCCTACTGAAGTTTGCGACGAGCATTCGATCAACATGTCGGGAATCTTGTTGAATTGCCCGACTTGATATTGAAAAGAGTTTTCGATTTTGAGACTAAAATGCGGGGTTTATAATTGTTAGGCATGCGATGTCTAAGGAATTCATTTGGTCAGGCATGTGATGTCTGAGGTGGTTGCGGATTCCAACTGTTGTAGTTTTACACTTTCTTTTCTGTGACCGTAAGTGTAATATGTGATATCGCCGGTTTCGTTGCTATATGTCAACGACAATTGGGATGCGCATATTTACTTACGTTGATGACATGTGATGTTATGTGTTGCTGGATATGTTATATTGGATCGTCGTGTTTGAATAGCCGGGGGTTTTTATGTGAGATGAGTGTTTTTCATTTTCATTCATGTAAAAACTTGTATGTAATATTCTTTTATTGGGGCACTTCCAGATTGCGGAAGTTGTCACCCTTTGTATATTATTTACTTTTCTGCACTAGGATAGACCCAAGGAGGAGGGCACAAGTAACCGGGTTCTGGAGTCCAGTGGGAGACCAACTCGAGGAGTCGAGTCCGGGTCTCCTAACTCCAGAATTGGTAGGGATGCTTGCCGCTCTCATAGGGGTCTAGGGGTGTGGGTTTTGCTATTCATCGCGACCGTGGAATCCGTGTTTTATACTGGCTCGTATTGAAAACACGGACGTCCTAGTATATCCAATATTTCATATATGTTTCTTCTGCTGCGATATCTGTGATGTGATCATGTGATGTTTCTGTGATGGATATATTATATAGACGTTACTTATGTTTTACACCCGCGCTAGCCCTGCCCCGCTCTGCCGTTAGTTACCTAACCTAACGGTGCACGAGGGGACATCGAGGCGAATGCGGATGGCATAAGTGTACGTCATATCTATCTGTGATGTTTAGGTACTTAAATGATGGGACATCATTAATGTGATTAATGAAATAAAAGAAACCTAAGATGTTGTAGAATCGAATTTCAAAATAAAACAGGTAGCTACAGTTCTTGCTTTGCACAGCGGTATATGTGATATATCCTGCACCTCATTCGACGAGGAAAGGACCGAGATCCCTTCACCGGGAGTGACTCCTTTAGCAATAACTGGCAGATGCTACACACTCGGTTTGTCTTTTGATTGCTTTTAAGAGTTTTTGCTTTGCACAGTGATATATGTGATATATCCCGCACCTCATTCGATGAGAAAAGGACCGACGATCCCTTCACAAGGAGTGACTCCTTTTGCAAAACTAGAAAAGCCTCAAAATCACTCCATTTTAAAATCATTTGATTCTACAACGATATCAAGTTCATTACGCAATAGGTTTTCAGAAAAACCTGTCGTAGCCCTCCGTCATTTCAGATATGTACTGGTTAGTATTCGTGCTGCGTTTGTTGACCTCTGTCAAGGCGTAGTGTGCGGTAGCTGATTAGTGCTTATCTGCATAAGCATATGATGTGATTGATTTAGGGTAGTCGTGCGACCTTGTTGACCTCTGTCAAGGGTCGTGCGGGTGGGTTTACTTCAATCAGGAAATGACGGGTTGAACTTGACTAGCAGCCTATGGTTTGTTGACCTCTGTCAAGGTCATAGGACGCTAGGGGCAAAATATTATCGGGAATTTCAAGTGTTGAAATTTGCAATGAGATTGCATACCTTCTATGAGATAGTTGGATCCCGATACCCGCTGCGAGTAAGAGTTACTCCTGGGAGAGTTTTACGCATTACAATTAGCCGATCAAGTAGGTGTCTAGAAAGGTGTCAACGGGGTTACGCCTCTGGGAAAACGAGGTTTACATTAATTAGGTTCGTGCGAAAGCACGGGGGACCTCCCTCAAAGTACCGACACTGGCCTGGCTGAAAGATTGGCGAACTTATAGTGTGTAATTAATCCCGGCTAGTCTTTCCTTTTAGGGTTTGAAGGAAGATTTGATAAAAAGCAGTGGGAGCCATCCTGATTAGATAAAATAATAACCAATCTATTCTTGCAAGAGCGCACGCTGAGTGTTTTCTTCTCTCTCTCCTGGTAGCGACCATATCACGCCTTAATAAAGATAATAATACGGAACATTGACCGAACCCGCTTGTTATACTGAGCTGGGGAACGTTGGTCCCGCTCTAACTTATAATTGTTATAAGATCGAGCAGGAAATAGGGGATTACCAGAATTCCCGTGCCGCCCAAACGAAGAGAGTGCATGCTGATGCATCATCTTCGGGTGTGTTCATTACAAGAATTGTTTCTCAGTATTCTTTACGTCCTGGGTATGTGATACCAGATCAGGATCCCAGATATGTAATCTGTTACATAGGGCTACAGAAAGGAAGAAAACTGAGAACGGGTGATAAGTTTCATGAAGCAGAAAACGGGGCAAGTGTTGCAGCCAAGTCTGTTGGTCACTGTCACCCTGTATTATGAATACATTGATTCTGAACAAATGTTATTAGATACCGAACCTGATATACAAAATCATATCTATCTCTTTATCAGTAAAGAAATGATAAAATTTTGTATAGTTGGATAATGTTTTGAACATTTCCTATATCAAAAGTTGATCGGTTCAGGCACGTTATCTAAAAGCATTGACGTTCTAAATCAAACTACAGTTCTTTAGTATACAGAACACACACAAGAGAAAGAGTTCAGAAATGAACGAATCCTTCTTGAGGTATTGTAGACTAGGTCATATCAATGCGACCCGACTGGCTGAGTTACATTTTAGATGCATATTTAAATCAGTTTGAATTTACATCTTGTGAAACTCGCCAGTCATGTCACAAAGATAAGATGACCATAGCTCCGTTTACTGGAAACAGAGAAAGAGTTAGTAAACTCTTGGGATGATACATGTTGATGTATGTAGGTCCCCAGTCTACACATGCCAAGACCGGTTCTTTATACTTCATTACGTTCTTTGATGATCTCTCAAGATTCAGACCTATGTTCCTGTTGAAACACAAGTCCGAACCTTTTGAGATATTCACAGAATATAAGTTAGAAGTAGAGAACCAATAACAGGTATAAGTATTATGTCCTTTGATGAGATCAAGGAGGAGAATACTTGAGCACGGAATTCCTGGACTATTCTAAAGGAGAATGAGATTCTCTCTCAGCATTACTCCTCCGTATACACCATAGCACGATGGTATATCGGGACGGAGCAATCACACCCTATATGATAAGGTGTGCTCTATGATGAATACTACTGAGTTACCTATTTCCTTTTGGGTGTTATGCGCTTGAGAAGCTGCATACCTATTGAATAGGGTTCCAATCAAATCAATTGCCTACCACTTCATATGTGATATGGAAGGGGAAGAGCCCATATCTTAAGTTAGCTAAGATTTGGGGATTGTCCGGCCTATGTCTAAAAGCAAAATCCGGACAAGCTCGAGGCAAGGTCTGTTATGTAGAACTGGAAATGTTCCAGCTATACAAACTGCAGCAGATGATTTGATAGAGCCAAAGGATTCAGTAGATTCCAACGAACCTCAGCCTCTCCGCCGATCTAGTAGGGTTCCTCACCCACCTGAGAAATACTTCGGTTTCTCTATGACAGTGGGAGCGAGGATTGCATCATGAGATGATGACCCAACTAGTTTCGAGCTGGCCATCAGGAGTGGGACTCTGTAAGAATGGCTGGATGCTTAGCGATCTGAGATGGAATCCTTATACACCAACAAAGTATGGACTTTGGTTGTTATATCTGAAGGGTTAAATCCCCATCAGGAGCAAGTATATCTTGAGAAGATTACTTGGTGTACATCGAAAAGTTGAGACTTTCAAAGCTAGACTTGTTAAAAGTGTGCATCATAGACCAGGTGTGGATAATGATGAAACCTTTTTCAAGTAGCTATGCTTAAGTCCATCCAGATCCTACTTGTCACGGCTACATACCATGACTACGATATCTGGTGGTTGGGTGTCATGACTGCTTTTCTAAATGATGTTTTAGAAGAGTGTGTCTATAAGTACACAGCCAGAGGGCTTCGTAAACAGTGGGAGCAGCGGAAACGTGTGCAAGATGTTTTATAGGATAAAGCAGGCATCGCGGAGTTGGAACATCTGTTTTGATGGATAAGTCAAACAATTTGACATCATCAAAATGGTAGATGAACCTTGTATATACAAAAGGGTAGTAGGGAGTATGGTGATGATCCTCGTAGAGTACGTGGATGACATACTCTTGATAGGGAAAGAGTTTCCTATGCTACGCTCGATCAATCTCCGCTCATCACAATGATTCTCCACATAGGATCAAGATGATACCTCCTTAATCCTGAGTTTTGGATCTATGAGATAGATCTAAATGGATGTTAGGATTCTCACTAGTTGTAGTGAGATGGTATCAATCGATCCTGGGGAAAATCACTGGAAGTGTTCCAGGGTGATAAAGACGACTGAATGTCAGTCACAGGCTTAGTCTATACCCTCAGTAAAGGGACGGTATGTTGGAAGAGTTCCAAGCTAGATACCGTGGCATACTAGACGATAAAGGCAGGATACATCGCTACTTAAGATGCTACCGAAGAGGCTGTTTGGGTGTATATTGGTTCATGAGATGAACTACGTTCCTACCATTGTGAGACAATGGAGATGTAGCTTATGCCAAGGAACACCCGTCCCATCAGTAATCCAGACTTATTCTAAGGCAGTATTACCTGATCATGGAGATGCTTGATCTCCAAGGAGATCGAGGTTAGGAGAGTAGACTCAGAGGACAACACAGCGGATCCACTCACAAAGGCCTGTTCCCAGAGAGAGACTTTTATGGGATGGTTGAGTATGAGATACTACAACTACTGCTACAGATGGCCCTAGTGCAAGTGGGAGATTGTTAGTTATATGTATGCCCTAGAGGCCATTACTATACATAGGATGTATATTGTAGTGGATGCCGGGACATATATAGGGAGGACTTTCTTGCTCGACATGATAGTATGCTATCTGGTTGCTCTTTACCTTAACGTGTATACTGATTGTCTCTCTGTTACATGTTGGTAAAGCCCTTAGGATCTGTACTTGACTACCTGGACTATGATGCGGATCATACTAGTGGGGCCATGGTAGTCCATAAGTACATCCTTCAAAGTCCCTAGTCGTGGGTGTATCGAGACGGGGCATCGATATACCAGAATAGACTAGCATGTACCTTCTCGACCCATACAGATGGGCGATGGATGATCCCATATCCATCGGTGTTTGACATCAGAGATGATATACGGGTGCTCAGTAGAGACTGGGTACACTGGACGGACTCGCCGAGAACTCCCAGATGGTATTATACAACACGTCATATGGCAGTTCTCTGGTGACACTGGTACAGAGTAGTCTGTTGACCCGAGATCGTCATAGAGTCTTGTGTGGTTCCCACTGTGCTTTGATTTCCATCTTACCACGTCCAAGAGGGCGTGTAAAACGGTGGTTTTTGGGTACAGTCCCGAGTCACATGGAGGCAATGAGCGATAGGAGGGGATTCGTCTCTCCCGGTATAGGGAGTTGATGTTGCGCTGTGTTCGATTGGCTATAACAGGAAATCCCTGGCCAGGGTTGCTGAGATTTACTGGTAAGTGTTACCAGTAGTTTCTCGAATTGTTATAGACCTCATATCGACACGACTTATCGAGCTATTGGGGTCTGACGTTTACCACCCCTAGGCAAGATATGCGACATATCAGACGATCAGACCGGACTGTACGGTAGTGTTACTGGTTGGATTCACTGAAGTGTGAGCGGGCTTGCTCGTCGATCTTCTGATCGCTCAATACCCGGGTGGCCGTTGCGTTTAGCAGACCGCTTGCGGCTTGTGGGTGTTTGATATGATCATCATCTGCTGCCGGCGTATTGACGAGTTTTTAGAGTCTTACACAGAGGTTTCCTGGCTCAAACGAAACGAAATAGGAGCGCATATGAGATATGTGCGGGACCGAGAATAATGCGTGTATGTGATACCGTATTTCATTCTCGCGATCAATGTGTCGGATGGTTGTATGCGATATAACCTAGTTATCGATTCAAGCGTTGAATCGATAAGCCGATACATTGAATACTAGTCGGTTGTGTGCGACATGACCGGATCATTGAATCAAGTGTTGATTTAATGATTTAATGCATAATTATATATTTGATATATTAGTTTGCATTAACTAGTATCGGTTTACTTAAGATGGATTTTCTCACTTGGATGTGCGCATTGTATATGCGATATATTTTTGTGCACTTGATTGTATCATGTTTGATGATGCATGTTAACTTGGTTAAGTGTAAAGTTTAAACCATAGTTAAGTTAATGATTAGGGTTTTCCTTATCTTATTTATTTATTTATTAAGGAAAAGATTAAAGAGAAGAATGGTGGCTTTCTTTGTTTCTAGTTGAAACTTCATGAAGGTTTGACCAAAGCTACCATTCTTGTCTTATTCTCCTAACCCTAACCATTTAACTAACCTTGGTTAATTCTCTACACTTGACTATAGTTAAAGTTATGATAAGTATTGATTTACTTTTGATTTAAAATTAACTTATCATAATCATTTCTTCTTCTTCTTCCTTGAACTCAAGAAGAAAACCTTTCTTCATCAATGGTGGATTGATGAAACAAGTGAGAAATCCAATTCTAAAGTCTACCCACTTCCTATTTCTTCATCCTCTACCTCTTGCCAAGTAGTAGAGTGTGTTTCCTTCACAAGTTTTCATGGCTCGGTGATGGTGGAGCTTGATCTAGTGATGCTTCGACGTAGATCATCTTCGGCACGTCGTCGATGACATAGCCCGTCTATTCTCCGATGAAGCGAACGCGAGAGTCCAAGATCGGATTTGTACAGCGGAGATGACTTCTTCATGGAGCTATGGAGGTGGACAAACGGATCTACAAAGGTTGTATTTCCGTATCTCTTAGTTAAGTGTTAACTAGTTTATTGTTTCGCCTAGATTTCTAGCCGACGATCCGTAGTCGGGTTTCTCGGCACCTAGATTTTTTGAAATTGGCATGGTTGATGTCATGTGAGACCTCTAGGGAGTGCCTAGGAACCCTACAAAAAAAACTCTGCGTGGCTCCCGATATATCCAAACCCCCCTTTCAAAACACAACACACGTACACTGCACATTGAGTTCGCATGACCAGTTTAACCCGTTAATCGGAGGTTCCCTCGCCCCAAAGGCGAGGGGTAATTAACGGCAGCTTAGTCCGCGGCTGCCGGAGATTCGGATCCCCACAATCAATAAACCCTGGCCTACCCTAGGCAGGGGGAATTTGTAGTACGCCTGACAAGCGCACGCGTATTCCCATCTTAATGGGGTGACGAAAAACACCCTACAGTAGCGTCCACTGAATTTAATCAGTATCCTGCGCCATACCTCTCTCAGTATCCGTTTGGACCACCTGTCCAAACTACTTCCCCTTAAAAGAAAGAAAACTATAACTCTGACAATCACTCTGTCATCCAGGTCATTTTGGAAGCCTGGAATGATAACAGTCTCCCGAAAGAGGCCGCTGTTACCAAATCCCTATAACATCCACTTATATTCATAAACTGCTTCCGAACGTTTCTCCAGGATTGGATTAATATATAAACTTATTGCATCTAGTGCAAAAAACATCGGGTGTGGTACTTGACATCTCATGATTGACTCAATTGCCTAAGCAAGTGATATGCCAATCATGCACATCCCTCTCCCCTTTAGTCTGTAAGACACCTTTAGAGAGGATGAGTCCATCACCTGCAGGTACACCACCATGCCAGGAGTCGTACATTCTAAAACACCTTTAGAATAGTGTCAAAGTACCCAGATTGGGAAACTACCCAAATCTTAATCTAAAACCATAGATCTAGTAACCAGAATGCCTGATATAATATCCATATCCTATGTGGAGAAATCACTGTGTGACAACCACAGTATAACCGATCGCAGTATAGGAATTTCACTTCCTATAAAGTACATGTCATTCAAATACCAGGACATCACACCCTACTACCTTCTTAACAGATCCATCTTCTATTCTGATGAAGTCAAAGCCTATGACTGTCACATCAAAATCAGATGATCTATCTCCGCTATACCTGCTTTAGTTTATAAATAGACACAAGCTACTTGTCCACTATGCTTCCGCTGCTCCCACTGACTATAACAACCCTCTGGCATAGTCATATACACGTGCACTTCAAAAGCTAGTTTAGAACTGTAACGTTCTGAAAAATCGTTTAGGTGAAATTTCCGATGATCGGTAAAATAACTGGTGTTTTCCGTAAAAACCAAGATATAATTATTTTTCGACATAGACTTAAATATACATATTCTAGCTATGTAATGGCTAGTATTGATATTTATTTGGTCACTTATAAATTTGCTAGTTTACTAAAATATTTTCCTTAATTAATTATTTTAAATATTATTATAAGCTTTCACTAATACATTTAATTAGTGATAATTACAAATAAGAGTGGGTTAATACAAATGTAGTGAACCATGACCCCCCCTTCCCAACTTCTTTTCTACTTCTAAGATTAAATGAAAAAGAAAAAAAATGAAAGAAGATAACTAATTAATAAATGAAGCATGGTGTATTGTTATAAGGTATGGTGTGCTTTGACTTCTACCCATTCACGTTGACCCTCCCTTTCAACACTTGGCCGAGCCCCTTGCCCCCCCCCCCTCTACATTCAATTCACTCCTCATCAAATAAAAGAAAATTTAATAGTTAAGGGTATAAGTGAAAAGATGTATTAATTAAAGATGTTCTACACACACCCATACATTTTCTCACTCTCCTTCCCCTCACACTTGGTCGAGCCCCCCATGAGCAGCCCCAAAATTTCTCCACCTCATTCTCTACAGAAACTCATCAAAAAAATTCATCAAAAATTAATACAAAACCTCACCAATTCCTAATTAAATCTCTACCCTTTATTCCTTGTCCAATTTAGCATGGATCTTGGAGCAAGAGAACCATTTTGGAGACTAAGTTTTCATGGTTGATCTCATGATCTTAAGGTATAAAGCTTCATCCAAATTTGTTACTTGTTAATTGTATGCTTAAATCTAATTTTAATTAGATGTTAATATAAACTTAATTGCAAAATGAAATTTTAAAGAGAAGGGTTGAATTCAAGTTAAGGTTTTTATCGCATCATTAAGGTTGCAATGTGTAGTTTAACACTTTAAGACATGTAAAATCTAATCTAATTGTTAGTTGCTAATTGCTACTTTTAAAATTGTCTCAAGTAAATAATCTTGCAAACTAGATTTTTAGGATTTATATAAATAAGTGAAATTAAAATTTAGTTATGGTTTGGATGACTTAATTAATCTATTTAGCGAGCATTGTGGCCACTAAAATTGTTAAAACATTTAGATTTGTGCTAAAAAAGTAATTGGTCGCTTACTAGGTTTTTTTGGATTTAATCGTTTGAACTAAGTTTGAGATTTTGGTGATTTACAACCTTTTCCATATAATATTCAGAGTATTGTGAATGTGCAATTGGTACGAGTGGGTACAAGGATTGGTGGTTGCCACATATAGCGACCCTAGTTGTGGTTTGTGGCGTGGTCGCGTTGCGTTTCGTACAAGTGTGTGCGCGTTTAGTTAGTGCGTGTGGTGAAAGGTTCCTAGGCACACTCAAGAGGTCTCACAAGGCATCAACCATGCCAATTTCGAATTTTAGGGGTGCCGAGAAACCCTAGACTAGATCGTTAACTAGATATATAGGCGACAAAAGCAACTAGTTAGCAAATTAACTAAGTGAACGGAAATACAACCTTTGTAGATCCGGTCCTCCACCTCCATAGCTCCGCAATGAAGTCCTCTCCGCTGTATAAATCGGATCTTGGACTCTAGCGTCGGCTTCATCGGAGAAATGGGCGGGCTAGGTCGTCGGCTTCGTGCCGAAGATGATCTACGTCGAGGCATCACTAGATCAAGCTCCCACTTCACCAAGTCATGAAACTTGTGAAGAGAACACCCTATACTACTTGGCAAGAGGTAGAGGATGAAGAAATAGGAAGTGGGTTCACTTTAGAATTGGATTTCTCACACTTTTGCTCAAATCACCATTGATCAAGCAAGCTTTTCTTCTTGTGAAGAAGAAGAAGAAGAAGATGATAATGTTATGATAAGTTATTCAAAATAGAAAAAGAATTGAATACTTATCATAATCCAACCATGGTCAAGTGTAGAGAATGAACTAGGGTTAAGTGAATGGTTAGGGTTAAGCATGAAGATAAAAATGGTGACTTAGTCAAAGCTTCATGAAGCTTCAATATCCATCCAAAGAAAGCCACCATTTTTCTTTATGCTTATTATTTTCCATAAAGAATAAATAAATAAATAAGAAAACCAAAACCCTAACCATTTAAATAACCATGGTTCAATCTTTACACATGCTCAAGTCAACATGCATCATCAAACATGATACAATCATTTGCACAAAAAGTATATATCACATATACAACTTGTACATCCAAGTGAGAAAATCCATTTAAAGTGAACCAATACTAGTTAATGCAAAGTAATATATCAAATATATAATTATGCATTAAATCATTAAATCAACACTTGATTCAATGATCCGGTCATATCGCAAATAACCGACTAGTATCCAATGTATCGGCTTATCGAATCAACCATCGATTCGATAACTAGGTTATATCGCATATAACCATTCGATACATTCATCGCGAGAATAGAATACGGTATCACATACACGCATTATTCTCGGTCCCGCACATATCTCATATGCGCTCCTATTTCGTTTCGCTTGAGCCAGGAAACCTCTGTGTAGGACTCTAAAGACTCGTCAATACGCCGGCAGCAGGTGATGATCATATCAAACACCCACAAGCCGCAAGCGGTCTGCTAAACGTAACGGCCACCCGGGTATTGAGCAATCAGAAGATCGACGAGCAAGCCCGCTCACACTCCTGTGAATCCAACCAGTAACACTTACCGTACAGTCTGGTCTCATCGTCTGATATGTCGCATATCTCGCCTAGGGGTGGTAAACGTCAGACCCCAATAGCTCGATAAGTCGTGTCGATATGAGGTCTATAACAGTTCGAGAAACTACTGGTAATACTTACCAGTAAATCTCAGCAACCCTGACCAGGGATTTCCGGTTATAGCCAATCGAACACAGCGCAACATCAACTCCCTATACCGGGAGAGACGAATCCCCTCCTATCGCTCATTGCCTCCATGTGACTCGGGACTGTACCCAAAAACCACCGTTTTGCACGCCCTCTTGGACGTGGTAAGGTGGAAATCAAAGCACAGTGGGAACCACACAAGACTCTATGACGATCTCGGGTCAACAGACTACTCTGTACCAGTGTCACCAGAGAACTGCCATCTGACGTAAGGTATAATACCATCTGGGAGTTCTCGGCGAGTCCGTCCAGTGTACCCAGTCTCCACTGAGCACCCGTATATCATCTCTGGTGTCAAACACCAATGGATATGGGATCATCCATCGCCCATCTGTATGGGTCGAGAAGGTATACGCTAGTCTACTCTGGTATATCGATGCCCCGTCTCGATATACCCACGACTAGGGACCTTGAAGGATGTACTTATGGACTACCATGTCCCCACTAGTATGATCCGCATCATAGTCCAGGTAGTTAAATACACATCCTAAGGGCTTTACCAACATGTAACAGAGAGACAATCAGTGTACACGTTAAGGTAAAGAGCAACCAGATAGCATACTATCATGTCGAGCAAGAAAGTCCTCCCTATATATATCCCAGCATCCACTATAATGTACATCCAATGTACAGTAATGGCCTCTAGGGCATACATATAACTAACAATCTCCCACTTGCACTAGGGCCATCTGTAGCAGTGGTTGTAGTATCTCATACTCAACCATCCCATAAAAGTCTCTCTCTGGGAATTGGCCTTTGTGAGTGGATCCGCTGTGTTGTCCTCTGAGTCTACTCTCCTAACCTCGATCTTCTTGGAGATCAACCATCTCCATGATCAGGTGATACTGCCTTAGAATATGTCTGGATCACTGATGGGACGGGCGTTCCTTGGCATAAGCCACAACTCCATTGTCTCACAATGGTAGGAACGAAGTTCATCTCATGAACTATTATACATCCAGACTGCCTCTTTGGTAGCATCTAAAGTAGCGATGTATCCAGCCTTAATCGTCTAGTCTGTCACGGTATCTATCTTGGAACTCTTCCAACATTCCGTCCCTTTACTGAGGGTAAAGACAATGCCTGTGACTGATTTTCAGTCGTCCTTATCACTCTGGAACCCTTCCAGTGATTCTCCCCAGGATCGATTGATACCATCTCACTACAACTAGTGAGAATCCTAATATCCAATTAGATCTATCGCATAGATCCAAAATCCAGGATTTAGGAGGTATCACTTTGATCCTATTATGGAGAATTCTTGTGATAACCGGAGATTGACCGAGCGTAGCATAGGAAACTCCTTCCCTATCAAGAGTATGTCATCCATGTACTCTACGAGGATCACTACCATACTCCCTACTACCTTCTTGTATATACAAGGTTCATCTACCATTTTGATGATGTCAAACTATTTGACTTCCACATCAAAACAGATGTTCCAACTCCGCGATGCCTGCTTTATCACATAAAACATCTTGCACACGTTTCCGCTGCTCCCACTGTCTACGAAGCCCTCTGGCTGTGTACTTATAGACGTTCTCTTCTAAAACATCATTTAGAAAAGCAGTCATGGCACCCAACCGCCAGATATCGTAGTCATGGTACGTAGCCGTGGCAAGTAGGATCTGGATGGACTTAAGCATAGCTACTTGAAAAGGTTTCATCATTATCCACGCCTGGTCGATGACGAAAAGCTTTAACAAGTCTAGCTTTGAAAGTCTCAACTTTTCCATCTACACCAAGTAATCTTCTCAAGATATACTTGCTCCTGATGGGGATTTAACCTTTCAGATATAGCAACCAAAGTCCATACTTTGTTGGTGTATAAGGATTCCATCTCAGATCGCTAAGCATCCAGCCATTCTTACAGAGTCCCACTCCTGATGGCCAGCTCGAAACTAGTTGGGTCATCATCTCATGATGCAATCCTCGCTCTCACTGTCATAGAGAAACAGAAGTATCTCTCATGTGGGTGAGAAAACCCTACTAGATCGGCGGAGAGGCTGAGGTTCGTTGGTATCTACTGAATCCTTTGGTTCTACCAAATCATCTGCTGTTGTTTGTATAGCTGGAACCTTTCCAGTTGTACATAACAGATCTTGCCTCGAGCTTGTCCGGATTTTGCTTTTCAGACATAGGCTGGACAACCCCAAATCTTAACTAACTTAAGAGATGGGCTCTTCCCTTATCATATCAAATATGAAGTGGTAGGCAACTGATTTGATTCGAACCCTTTTCAATAGGTATGCAGCTTCTCAAGTGCATAACTCCTAAAAAGGAAATGGGTAACTCAGTAGTACTCATCATAGAGCACACCTTATCACATAGGGTGTTATTGCTCCGCCCCGATATACCATCGTGCTATGATGTATACAGAGGAGTAATGCTGAGAGAGAATCTCATTCTCCTTTAGAATAGTCCAGGATTTCCGTGCTCAAGTATTCTCCTCCTTGATCTCATCATAGGACATAATACTTATACCCGTATTTTTGGTTCTCTACTTCTAATTTATATTCTGTGAATATCTCAAAAGGTTCGGACTTGTGTTTCAACAGGAACATAGGTCTGAATCTTGAGAGATTATCAGAGAATGTAATGAAGTACAAAGAACCGGTCTTGGCATTTGTAGACAGGAGACCTTACATACATCATCATGTATCAGTCCCAAGAGTTCATTAACTCTTTCTCTGTTTCCAATAAACAGGGCTATGGTCATCTTATCTTTGTGACACGACTGGCAAGTTTCACAAGATGTAAATTCAAACTGATTTAAATATGCATCTACATGTAACTTCAGCTAGTCGGGTCGCATTGATATGACCTAGTCTACAATGCCTCAAGAAGGATTCGTTCATTTCTGAACTCTTCCTCTTTTGTGTGTTCAGTATACTAAAGAACTGTAGTTTGATTTAGAACATCAATGCTTTTAGATAACGTGCCTGAACCGATCAACTTTTGATATAGGAAATGTTCAAAACATTATCCGTCAATACAAAATTTTATCATTTCTTTACTATTAAAGAGAGTGATATGATTTTGTATATCAGGTTCGGTATCTAATAACATTCGTTCAGAATCAATGTATTGGTAATACAGGGTGACAGTGACCAACAGACTTGGCTGCAACACTTGCCCCGTTTTCTGCCTCATGAAACTTATCACCCGTTCTCAGTTCTTTACCTTTCTGTAGCCCTATGTAACTGATTACATATCTGGGATCCTGATCCGGTATCACATACCCAGGACGTAAAGGATACTGAGAAACAGTTCTGTATAATGAACATACCCGAAGATGATGCATCAGCATGCACTTACTTCGTTTGGGCGGCATGGGAATTCTGGTAATCCCCAATTTCCTGCTCTGTCTTATAACAATTATAAGTTGGAGCGGGACCAACGTTCCCCAGCTCAGTATAACAAGCGGGTTCGGTCAATAATCCGTATTATTATCTTGATTAAGACGTGATATGGTCGCTAACTGGAGAGAGAGAAGAAAACACTCAGCGTGCGCTCTTGCAAGAATAGATTGGTTATTATTTTATCTAATCAGGATGGCTCCCACTGCTTTTTATCAAATCTTCCTTCAAACCTAAAAAGGAAAGACTAGCCGGGATTAATTACACACTACAAGTTCGCCAATCTTTCAGCCAGGCCAGTGTCGGTACTTTGAGGGAGGTCCCCCGTGCTTTCGCACGAACCTAATTAATGTAAACCTCGTTTTCCCAGAGGCGTAACCCCGTTGACACCTTTCTAGACACCTACTTGATTAGCTAATTGTAATGTGTAAAACTCTTCCAGGAGTAACTCTTACTCGCAGCGGGTATCGGGATCCAACTATCTCATAGAAGGTATGCAATCTCATTGCAAATTTCAACACTTGAAATTCCCGATAATATTTTGCCCCTAACGTGCTATGACCTTGACGAAAGCCAACAAACCATAGCCCGCTAGTCAAGTTCAACCCGTACATTTCTTGATTGAATTAAACCCACCCGCACGACCCTTGACGAAAGCCAACAAAGCCGCACGACTACCCTAATCCAATCGCATCGTATGCAGCAGATAAGCAGCATATAGCTACCGCACACTACACCTTGACGAAAGCCAACAAATGTAGCACGAATACTATATACAACTTATCTGAAATGACGAAGGGCTACGACAGGTTTTTCTGAAAACCTATTGCGTAATGAACTTGATATCGTTGTAGAATCAAATGATTTTTAAAATTGAGTGTTTTTTAGGCTTTTCTAGTTTTGCTAAAGGAGTCACTCCCGGTGAAGGGATCGTCGGTCCTTTCCTCGTCGAATGAGGTGCGGGATATATCATATATATCACTGTGCAAAGCAAAAACTCTTAAAAGCAATCCAAAAACAAACCGAGGGTTGTAGCATCTGCCAGTTATTGCTAAAGGAGTCACTCCCTGTGAAGGGATCTCGGTCCTTTCCTCATCGAATAAGGTGCAGGATATATCATATATATCGCTGTGCAAAGCAAGAACTGTAGCTACCTGTTTTATTTTGAAATTCGATTCTACAACATCTTAGGTTTCTTTTTCTTTCATTAATCTTATTAATGAAGTCCCATCATTTAAGTACCTAAACATCACAGATAAATACGACGTACACTTATGCCATCCGCATTCGCCTCGATGTCCCCTCGTGCACCGTTAGGTTAGGTAACTAACGGCAGAGCAGGGCAGGGCTAGCACGGGTGTAAAACATAAGTAACGTCTATATAATATATCATATATACTATATGAAGTAGCCATCACAGAACATATCACATGATCACATCACAGATATCGCAGCAGAAGAATCATATGAAATATTGGATATACTAGGACGTCCGTGTTTTCAATACGAGCCAGTATAAAACACGGATTCCACGGTCGCGATGAATAGCCAAACCCACAACCCTAAACCCCTACGAGAGCGGCAAGCAACCCTACCAATTCTAGAGTTAGGAGACCCGGACTCGACTCCTCGAGTTGGTCTCCCACTGGACCCCAGAACCCGGTTACTTGTGCTCCCCTTCTTGGGTCTATCCTAGTGCGGAAAAGTAAATAATATACAAATGGTGACATCATCCGCAACCTGGAAGTGCCCCAATAAAAGAATATTACATACAAGTTTTTACATGAATGAAAATGAAAAACACTCATCTCACATAAAAAAAACCCGGCTATTCAAACACGACGATCCAATATAACATATCCAGCAACACATAACATCACATGTCATCAACGTAAGTAAATAT
This sequence comes from Agapanthus africanus, assembly GCA_030015575.1. Classification (NCBI taxonomy): domain Eukaryota; kingdom Viridiplantae; phylum Streptophyta; class Magnoliopsida; order Asparagales; family Amaryllidaceae; genus Agapanthus; species Agapanthus africanus. The sequence goes on from CM057337.1 coordinate 418,950,845, forward strand.
GCGCATCCCAATTGTCGTTGACATATAGCAACGAAACCGGCGATATCACATATTACATTTACGGTCACAGAAAAGAAAGTATAAAACTACAACAGTTGGAATCCGCAACCTCCTCAGACATCGCATGCCTGACCAAATGAATTCCTTAGACATCGCATGCCTAACAATTATAAACACCGCATTTTAGTCTCATTATCGAAAACACTTTTCAATATCAAGTCGGGTAATTCAACAAGATTCCCGACATCCTGATCGAATGCTCGTCGCAAACTTTAGTAGGCAGCTTCACCCACGACGCCGTCGACGAAGTGCACCAAGGCGGAACACCGCTGCCGCGAGCACCCGAACGGATGCTTTCGGCGACGGGGTTCTCCTACAGTCACTTGGTCGGGGCTATGGAGCGAGGCTGTCTATTAAGTTTACCCGGCGAGTATCCGCGTACGCTACGTGATTGCGATGGACTTTCGATCACATCAAAATTCCGTGGCAACCGATCAAGTGAGACTAAAGTGCTATGTTTATAACATTCATATCAGTTATCTCATAACTACCTGTGGATTCCAAGTATTGTATCACATTCCAGATAAATAGAAAATGTTAAACTTTCCGATCGAACATTCGAACACCCAAGTTTTCCCGAAACAGCTCAACACATGAAATAAATCTAAAAACATTCAGTTCATGCCTCGGTACCAACGGTCCAGCCGTAGAAGGGTCAAGCCAACGCCTCACATGTGGCACGCCGTACTGCCCCAAACCCTAAGGTTCAAAGGGCAGTTCGAGACGGTCACATAATCGAGTTAAGGTTTGTTATCTTCTAGAGGGACCATCGCGTTACTTGCACTACTTAGAACGTCTTTAAACTACGGAAAAATCCAACACTTGGAAATTTTCCGGCAGGGGAAAAGTTGGGTATTTATATCCGGTCGAACTTTTTAACATATTCTAAAATATCCGGAAAGCCACATAGACAAAATCTGATAATCCGATCGAATCATCGAATCCCCAAAACAACCTGGAATATTCATCTCTTGAATAAATTTTAAAAATTCCCAGAAAATCCAACACCAGAATCAATCAGTTACTGTGCAAAAATTATTTTATAATTCAATAAATTGGCCGCGGAACCGCCGCAGAAGCCCTTGCTTCTGCGGCGGTTCCGCCGCACTGTAGACTCTTCAGTAAGTTATTTTTGCACCGTAATTCATAGATTTCCCTGCTGAATTTTTTAGGAATTTTTAATCTGGAAAAATCCCAGTTTTTAGAAAAAGTCCAGAGAGCATCAAAAAGTTAGGTTTTCGGGTTCGATCGGGTTTCAAACATCGTCTAGGCTTCGCCTAAGGCTCTAGCTAGGCTCTGATACCAGTGAAAGGTTCCTAGACACACTCAAGAGGTCTAACAAGGCATCAACCATGCCAATTTCGAATTTTAGGGGTGCCGAGAAACCCTAGACTAGATCGTTAACTAGATATATAGGCGACAAAAGCAACTAGTTAACAAATTAACTAAGTGAACGGAAATACAACCTTTGTAGATCCGGTCCTCCACCTCCATAGCTCCGCAATGAAGTCCTCTCCGCTGTATAAATCGGATCTTGGACTCTAGCGTCGGCTTCATCGGAGAAATGGGCGGGCTAGGTCGTCGGCTTCGTGCCGAAGATGATCTACGTCGAGGCATCACTAGATCAAGCTCCCACTTCACCAAGTCATGAAACTTGTGAAGAGAACACCCTATACTACTTGGCAAGAGGTAGAGGATGAAGAAATAGGAAGTGGGTTCACTTTAGAATTGGATTTCTCACACTTTTGCTCAAATCACCATTGATCAAGCAAGCTTTTCTTCTTGTGAAGAAGAAGAAGAAGAAGATGATAATGTTATGATAAGTTATTCAAAATAGAAAAAGAATTGAATACTTATCATAATCCAACCATGGTCAAGTGTAGAGAATGAACTAGGGTTAAGTGAATGGTTAGGGTTAAGCATGAAGATAAAAATGGTGACTTAGTCAAAGCTTCATGAAGCTTCAATATCCATCCAAAGAAAACCACCATTTTTCTTTATGCTTATTATTTTCCATAAAGAATAAATAAATAAATAAATAAATAAGAAAACCAAAACCCTAACCATTTAAATAACCATGGTTCAATCTTTACACATGCTCAAGTAAACATGCATCATCAAACATGATACAATCATTTGCACAAAAAGTATATCACATATACAACTTGTACATCCAAGAGAGAAAATCCATTTAAAGTGAACCAATACTAGTTAATGCAAAGTAATATATCAAATATATAATTATGCATTAAATCATTAAATCAACACTTGATTCAATGATCCGGTCATATCGCATATAACCGACTAGTATCCAATGTATCGGCTTATCGAATCAACCCTCGATTCGATAACTAGGTTATATCGCATATAACCATTCGATACATTCATCGCGAGAATAGAATACGGTATCACATACACGCATTATTCTCGGTCCCGCACATATCTCATATGCGCTCCTATTTCGTTTCGCTTGAGCCAGGAAACCTCTGTGTAGGACTCTAAAGACTCGTCAATACGCCGGCAGCAGGTGATGATCATATCAAACACCCACAAGCCGCAAGCGGTCTGCTAAACGTAACGGCCACCCGGGTATTGAGCGATCAGAAGATCGACGAGCAAGCCCGCTCACACTCCTGTGAATCCAACCAGTAACACTTACCGTACAGTCTGGTCTGATCGTCTGATATGTCGCATATCTCGCCTAGGGGTGGTAAACGTCAGACCCCAATAGCTCGATAAGTCGTGTCGATATGAGGTCTATAACAGTTCGAGAAACTACTGGTAACACTTACCAGTAAATCTCAGCAACCCTGGCCAGGGATTTCAGGTTATAGCCAATCGAACACAGCGCAACATCAACTCCCTATACCGGGAGAGACGAATCCCCTCCTATCGCTCATTGCCTCCATGTGACTCGGGACTGTACCCAAAAACCACCGTTTTGCACGCCCTCTTGGACGTGGTAAGGTGGAAATCAAAGCACAGTGGGAACCACACAAGACTCTATGACGATCTCGGGTCAACAGACTACTCTGTACCAGTGTCACCAGAGAACTGCCATCTGACGTAAGGTATAATACCATCTGGGAGTTCTCGGCGAGTCCGTCCAGTGTACCCAGTCTCCACTGAGCACCCGTATATCATCTCTGATGTCAAACACCAATGGATATGGGATCATCCATCGCCCATCTGTATAGGTCGAGAAGGTATACGCTAGTCTACTCTGGTATATCGATGCCCCGTCTCGATATACCCACGACTAGGGACCTTGAAGGATGTACTTATGGACTACCATGTCCCCACTAGTATGATCCGCATCATAGTTCAGGTAGTTAAGTACACATCCTAAGGGCTTTACCAACATGTAACAGAGAGACAATCAGTGTACGCGTTAAGGTAAAGAGCAACCAGATAGCATACTATCATGTCGAGCAAGAAAGTCCTCCCTATATATATCCCAGCATCCACTACAATGTACATCCAATGTACAGTAATGGCCTCTAGGGCATACATATAACTAACATGTGGTTGACTCGTATTGTTTGTGTCCGCGACTATTTATATTTATTCTCTTATTTCCTTGTGCACATTTCTAGGATCGGGTGCAGAGGCGTCGGATGTGGCGCGGAAATGACAGAGCTGGAATCGGATCAGATTAGTCGAGACGTCCAGGTGAGTAGATGTATATCTACGGGGGAAGTCGGGTGGATGGCGTATAGCACCCCCGCAATTTCGTAGGGTATGATGCGTTTATATATATACATATGTGTTGTTGCGAGATGTCTATACTTAGCAAGAAAGACTTTAGGAGACATGGGTTGGTTTTAAGTGTAATTGAAAGAAAGTGGTTTTAGTTAGTTTCTTAGTCGCGAACTGTAGAGTAAGGTTGACACACACACATGCACACACGTGATATGGTTTTGGGTGTATATATTTATATGTGTGTGTGTGTATGTGTGTGTGTGGATGCGTTGGAACATATATATATACATATACATATACATATACACGGGTGATGAGGATAGTATATCATACTTGGAGATGAGTCGATGTGATCGGGCATAATGCCGTGAGATCGGTTATGTGATTTGGGTCGTGTTATGAGATACGACATGATATTATAGTGGATCGATGGGCGATGTGATTTTATTCACACGCGGATATATGCCTGATGGTATTGACACGTACTAGACTATAGAACGGTACCCCTGATTCAGGATATTATGATAATGATACCATATGATTAATGAGGTATATGTGACATTTGACCCGTACCCCGATTTTGGGATGCCGTACGATGGATTTTACCGTACGATTTATAAAAATGATGATTGATCCGCACTCTTGACTCGAGAGTGTCGTATTATATATTTTACCGTACGTGACGCTATTGAGGCGGGATCGCCAACTACTAGATATATCGACTCGGACTTTAGGTGGATTTCCTTACCCTTTCGATTAGTCTCTTGGTGTAGTCCTGTAGTTATTAGGTAGATGTTAGACTGAGCTCGAGTCATACTTATTTTCAAAACTAACGAATCGCGAGTATTTTTAAAAACAGGCCGAGCGATACTACGGATTTTTTTCAAAAGACGTATCTTTTCTCAAAGACCCCGTAGCCCCTATTTTTCTAAAACCACGATTCGTGCTATTTCAAATACCAAAAACTGTATGACTCATACATAGAAATGTATATTCTTAGGTGTTGCGGTTACTACATCCTTTTCTGTATATTCATGCTGTTATCATCACGGTGCATGCTTATAAATGTGTTTTCTTTAGTTACTATGAAACCCTGTTGTCAGGACACCAGCACCATCACCGATGATTCGTATACTCCACGTACACTTTCTTGCCGGCTCACACACATCATCATCGGTAATTTCCATATCAGGCACACATTAGAAAAACATTACTTCATTGGTATAAAGTGCTAACTGGTAGTTTCAACATAGTACTAGTACGCTTGCTTCATGTGCTAGCTTAGATATTGCATTTCTTATTTAGATACTTCATGCACTTATACATTCATTCTGCTATGCAATATCGTGAGGCTTTATGCCGGTATTCACTGTTATTGACTCTTGATTATGGGATTCGGATTTTCCATGAGATTTCTGGATTTGGAGAAACCACAAGGATTATAAACTTATTATCATTTCTAAAAATAGAAATTTGCAGTTTTCTCGTGATATGATATTTGTGATGTGGACCATGGGTTTTCTCGGTTCTTGAGCGGTATCATACACCCGATTCGAGGTAGGGAGAGGGACCGTCTGCGGATGCATGGTAGACGCGGTGCGGTACCCCGGGACAAGAGGATCGTATAGAAAGGCGCTGAGCCCGGCAGGGGAGCACTACCGACCGGTGATTGTATGAAAACTCGACGGATATCCGGAAGATACCGTTCGGAGATATGGGCCGATCCTGACTATGCGGAGCCTATAGGCCGATCTTAATTATGTGGAGCCCGAGATTTGAGTATTATGTATCGCTGTTGGACACAGACTTCATGATGTTTTGAGTGTCGATACTGGGCACTCGGGTTTTATCATGATTTGTGTGTCGTTGCTGGACACACGTTGGATGATGCATTAGTACATGTCATGCATCGATATATTATTACTCTTGACACTGACACGAGTACTTTGGTATCACACTTATGATATACAGTCACCCTTGTTGATATATATGTGTTTTTATTGTATGACCTAAGAGAGAGTCATACATGTGATTTCTTCTCGGTGATATTTTCTACTCACAAGTTGGCAACTCATCCCCCTTGTGCCACAGTTTCTTGCAGGTTTTGCCATACAGGTTCCGTTGCGGCTTGCTGGCACACTGCTTCCTTCCGGGTGATTGCTTTGGTAGATGGGTACATTTGCATCGTGACCACCGTTATACCTTATTTACTTCAGTTGTATCTAGTAAACTCCATCAACCAGACTTGTATTATTTGGTAGGCTTAGAAGACCAGTTATATTCTTTCGACCTTAGAGTCGCGCGCTTATATTATTATGGTTCTTCTCTGGTTTTCTTGAGGATGTTGGCTTTTTTTCAGAGTTTTGATCCTCACCCTTCGGCGTTGTATATTATATTGCTTGTGTGGTTGTTTCCGCCAATTGGCGAAGAGCTAGCTCCCGCTTGGGGATGCCTTTATTCATTATTTACGTATTTCATATGTTATACCCGTTTGGGGCCAGTATTTACAAAGGAAACTCTGCCGAAATTTTTAGGAAAAACTTGATGCTTTTAAAAATGCTTGCTACGACTTTCAAAAGTGATTCTATAACTTTTAAATGAATTTTCCTTCACTCTCTTTTAAAATGGTTTAGATTTCTAGGCTTTTGGCTTACTTGAATTAGGTGGGGTCATATAGGCTTCACATGATTCAAGTGCCAGTCACGTGCCATTTCGGGTCGTGACAAGAACGACACTATACCCATCCTCCTTCCGGGTCTCATACTCTAGAACAGCAGTAATGGCAAGTCTGGGTAAACAAGAACCTCCCTGTCACCGTCTTTGAGGATACCGAAATAAATCTTAGGTGCCTAAGGTTACCCACCATATCTGCGGAGTGGCTAATGGAATGTCAAATCCGATTGAATCTTAGGTTCTATTAAATTTTCAGTAATCGTTTGTGGTTCTGGAATCACTTCCAGTTCTACCGTACTCCCACTACTATTTTCTGAAAAAGTCTATTTTACAAAAACTGTGGCGAGTCAAGAACAATATCACTATTAATCTTCCAGATGGTAGAAAGTTAACCCTCGTCATAGCCCGGGATAACCCACAAACTGCCATTACAGAAACGTGCCTTGAGTTATCCAGAATCTGATTTTAAGCATAAGCTGGACAACTCTATATACCTTAACATCATTAAGATATGAACCATTCTATATACAATATAGAAACAGAGGCACTGATTTAATTGGAACTAGATTCAAATTATGCAGCTGTCTCCAGTGCACGTCAACTAAATAGAGAGAGGCCGATCAGCATTACTCAACTAGGAGTGCATCCAGATATAAGTAACCTAAAAGAGAAGCAAGTTCTCAAAACCATTACTATCAACTGAATACCAAACACAAGTATCTATATTTTCGATCACCTTGAAGAATCCTGATACTTGCAACACATGGCTCTCTACTTTATTCTTGTACCTATAACTTCTCAAAACTTTGATCTTGTATTTTTACGAAATACTTGTCCAAAACTAGAGAAGTCACAAGTAAACAGAATATAATACGAGCACCAACCCCTTTGTCCTAATGGACACTGGACAACATACAATACTTTGTATAAATCCCCTGAGTTGAATAACTCAAACCCTATGCGCCGTAGGTTGAAAATTGTACTATGGTTAAGAAGAACTACACCGCTGTTTAATGCTCCTTATCCAATCATCAACTGATATAGGTAAATGTCATAGACATAATTTCAAAAATTTATATCTCACTTTATAAAATAAACGTACAGATATACAACAACTGAGCCTTTTATCCTAAGCATATGGGGTAGGCTACATGAACTAACATGAGAATCACGCCGGGTCCAGCACATGAATCCTCCACCTCCACTCACTCCTATCGAACACTATACTTTCATTGAGGCCTTTGGCAACCATATCATTTCGTATCACCTCCATCCATGTTTTCTTCGGTCTCCTTTTTGCCTTTTTGACATTGCCCATATCGAGAGTATCTATTCGTCGAACCGGTGCTTTCATAGGTCTGCGTCGCACATGACCAAACCATCTTAGCCGGTTTTCCCGCATCTTCTCCTCTACAGGTGCTACACCAACTTTTGCACGAATATCCTCATTTCGCACCTTATCTTTTCTAGTGTTACCGCTCATCCAACAAAGCATGCGCATCTCCGCTACGTGTATTTTCTATGTATGATGTTTCTTAGGAGCCCAGCATTCTGTACCATATAATAAGGCAGGCCGAATAGCGCTCCAATAAAACTTCCCTTTCAATTTTAACGGAAAGTTGCGATCACACAAAATCCCTGTTGTACTCCTCCATTCAACCAACCAGCTTGGATCCTTTGATTAACATCGCTATCGATCTCCCCATCCTTTTGGATGATGGAACATAGATATCTAAACTGATCGCTCGGTGATATCTCTTGCCTTTCCAATGTTATACGAAAATAAACGTACAGATATATCAGTTTGAAATTGGTGCGTAACGGATATTCAAAACCAGATATTTACCGTCAGGCAAAATCCCAGGTGATTTCCTCAAATATCACCAATTACAACGAATTCTGATATAATGAGGATATAATCACCTAATTCCCAATAACTTACTCCCACTCATCATCTGTAAAATCATACAGATGTGAGAATCAAACCTGGTAAATACATACCCTGGAGTGAGGATCTAATTAGGAAATCGGTTTTTCAATTAACAACGCATAGTGAAACTGAAACATGAAAATGTTTCGAAGGGGCAGCCGGGTATTCCGAGTAATGCCTCTTTCATTATCCAAATTCATGACTGTAACCTTATATTTTCTTGCCATCTCTCCAAATCCCCTTATTTGTCTTCACTCATTACCTTCTGTACACCACCCTTAGGTTGAATGGTTTTCTTCCTTCACTACCGTTCGGTACCAGCCTATGGTTTAGAAGAAGACTATCCAATACGCGTAATAGATGTACTCTCCTAATCCTAGGAGCCTTCGCAACCTGAGAGAATGTAAAGATAAAAAAAACAACTGAATAATCCTTATTCTATTTCTCCTGAACCAGAATCCATTCTCGAACTGGAACAAGTTCCTTCGAGTTCGTATGTAACTATACGATGGATTATCCAATAAATGTGGATTTTCGTAGTGATACGGGGTGTTCTGGAGAAATTCAAAGGTGAAGTAGGAGTGGCGATGATATACACGGTTTCGTCATGAATGATAGCAGTCGCAATTTACTTTGCTCTCTTTCTAATCCCTTTATTTTTCTTTACTTATTACCTTCTGTACACCTCACTCAGGCTAATTGGTTTTCTTCCTTCCACACCTTTCGGCACATGCCTATGGATTGGAAGAAGACTATCCAATAAGCGTAATAGGTGTACCCTCTCCTTATCCTAGGAGCCCTCGCAAGCTGAGAGAAGGTAAAAGGAAAAGACAACTGAATAGTCCTATTCAATTTCTCCAGAACCGGAAACCATTCTCGAATCTGAAACAAGTTTCTTCGAATTCATATGTAACTATACGATGGTCATATCCAATAAATGTGGATCTTCGTGGTGATACGGAATGTTTCGGAGAATAGCAAAGGGTAAAAGTAGGAGTGGCAATGATATATGCAATTCTGACAATCCAAAAGCCAATATGTAGGGAATCGGTTAACTTGGTTTATGAGTTCTAGTCTAGGGTCGGGCCATGGTCGCAGCCAAAGAGAGAGAAAAGAAACACTCGGCGTGCACTCTAACCTAGATCAGAATGGTTAATCATTTTATCTAATCAGGATGTCTCCCACTGTATCCTCAAATTCTCCTCCAAACCCTTAAAGAAGAATTAGTAGGGATCATCTAAAATCACCCGAGTAAACCAGCTCATCAGTGGGAATCGAGATCCAACTTTCGTATGATAACTTGATGGAATCTACTAAGTTTCACACTCCAGAAGGTATGCGCATGCCTGGCAAGTTTCCTGTATGATTGAAACTCCCGATGTGATTTTTACCCCATGCTCTTATGACTTTGACGAAGGCCAACAAATCATAAGTCACATGTCAAGTTCTACCCGTCATTGTCCAGCTTAATTTGAACCCACTCGTACATACCCTTGACGAAGACCAACAAAGTAATACGACTGTCCCAAACCAACGCATCTATCTATGCAACAGAAAAGTAACAAATAGCTACCATACACTATACCTTGACGAAAGCCAACAAATATAGCATGAATACTAAGTGCTACCCGTCTGAAATGACGAAAGGCTACGAATGGTTTTTGGCGAAAAACCTTTAACGTAGTGAACTTGATATCATTGAAGGAAGCGGATAGCTTTACAAATATATAGTGGCGAAAACATTTGCTAAAGAGGTCACTCCCGGTGAAGGGATCTCGGCTCTTTCCTCGTGGAATAAGGTGCAGGGTATTCCCAACTGAATACCTTGATGCAAAGCAAAAAAGTAATCGACTATAGTGAAGTTATTACCCTGACGCAAACTTCTGCCCAAGAGGTCACTCCTGGTGAAAGGATCTCGGCTCTTGCCTCGTGGAATGAGGTGCTGGATATTCATAACCGAATACCGCTGTGCAAAACAAAAGGAAACGTCCTAGTAATAACTGCTTTTGAAAATTGTTCCAACATCATATAGGTCTATTTTCCTTGCATTGATCAGAATCAACGCAGTCCCATCAATTAATCACACCAGAAAAGAACGAAAATATGATGTACGTATATGTCATCCGCAAACGCCACTGGACCTCATCATCACCCGTTAGGTTACTTAACTAACGACAGAGCGAGAGTTGGACTAGCACAGGTGCAAAACATATACAACATCTACTAGTATATATATAACAATATATAATAATCGTTCCAGGCATGATATATGCAACATCACAGATAAGCGATAAGCATCACAGAACAATACTGATAATCTGGGAGCCGCGGGTTTCCTTTGAGCCGTAAGTGAAACCCAACGTTCCCCTGGTCGTGTGGATAGCATGTGCAATGAAAACCTAGACCCCCTACGAGCGCGGCAAGTTACCCGCCAAAACCAGAAGTGAGGCAACCCCTTCATCAAAGTGAATGGGCCACCCGGCACTTCACGGAATCCGATAACTTGAGCACCCCTCCTTGGGTCAACATATACCCCTACGAGTGCGGCGAATAGCCCGCCAATTCTAGAGTGAGGCCCCCTCCGTCTCAACGCCATGAGATGCGGGCCCGTTGCCCTCTAAAACCCGGCTATCCGTGCACTCCATCGCGGGGTAATCCTAGTATAGAAAAGAAAATATGTACAACGGTGATATCGACCTCAACCCGGTCGTGCTCCAAATAAATAATATACAAACAGGCAGTGACGGCAGTCCACATGTCGGACGCTCGCCCCGCGATATCAAATTTACAAATGAAACTAAACTGTACTAATATTGCACCCAATCTATCCACTACGACGATTCCGCCACATCACAGCACAACACAGAACATCAACGTGAATGTCACGTTCGCAAACCCGTCTAAAAGACATATAGCAATTAGACAAGTTGTACCGCTCTAATGACATTCACGGTCGCAGATAGTAATGTATGTAATGTAAAACTTTAAACAGTGTTAGAAATATCGACTTCGAAACACCATGAGTTGCCCCCAAACTAAAGGATAACACCATATCCAAACTGAGCAAAACAAGCAATACCACTTAACCAATATTCCAGAGACTAAAGCACACCCAAAATTCCAAACCCAAACTCAATTCCCGGATCGACCATTAACCCTACACTGGTTATCTATAAAGGAGTTTAGAAAGGTTATACCGAATGATCCGTGTTCTTCGGTCTTCAACCTTCATCCCAAACTCCTCGTGGCTTCCTTGATCAAGTTTGATCTCCGGTCTCCCCTCATTGAAGACGATCTACCTTGAGGGTATGTAATACAGGCTCCGTCCTCAAATCCGAGGCAACTCGACCACCTAGTTCGCTACCCTAGATAGCCAAGATGAAGTAGAGAGTGTGTAGGATTACTTTGTCTCAATACACTCTAGGTTTCTCAACACATGAGACAATGAGGGTGGAGGTAGAAGAAGATGCCATGGAGAGAAGAGTGTGAAGCATTATTGGCAGGTGAAGAAAATGTGCTTGTGTTTTGTGTGTTGTTTGTTGTGAGGTTATATCAACTCAAGAAAACCCTCACCAAAAAATATCTGCCACAAAACAAAACCAAGCATGGCACATGATGCTTCATGAGTCAGTACATGACTCATCTCCATGAGTCACCAAGTGCACATGCTAGATTCAATGCAAACAATAAGTCACACTCTCCACAATATTAAACATTTAACGTAAATGTTTAATAGCAAAAAGAAATGGCAACTTCTAAAGTAATCTTCTAAAGAATTACAAGAATACCCATCATCCGTATATACATACCCGCATCCGTATTCCGAAAGAAGACGAATGCAACGAGACGAAAATAATCCAACAATATAATACTAGGATCCGGCTTAAACCAAAGCCCACTAGTATTATCCGTCCGAATCATGATCCGTGCACAAGTGCACGTATATGATCGAACCCTGCCATAAAACCATACGGCCTCTACAACGTTTCGCCCGAAGCAGGGAAACCCTCTGTGTGGGACTCTAAAGACTCGTCAATACGCTGGCAGTGGGTTTAACCACAAGCACGTCAGTGGCACTAGCTCTACGTAACGGCTACCCAGGTATTGATCGAAAGGGAGGCCGACGAGCAAACTCATCTTGAAACCCCTATTAAGTCTGACAGTAACAATATCCGTACAGTCCGGTCCGTCTATGAGTATCGCATATCGAGTCTAAGGGGTGGATAAAGTCACACCCCTAATAACTTGACATTCAGTATCGGTATGAAACCCATCACCGCCTGAGAAACTACCGATCCTAGATCAGTAATTCACGACTACCATGGCCAAGGATTTCTGGTGATGGCCACCCGTGCACAACGCGACATCAACTCCCAATACCGAGAGAGACGAATCCCCTGACGATATGCTCACTGCCTCCATGTGGCTCGGGACTGTACCCAACTAAAACTTGTTTGCACGACTCTTTTGAGCCGTGGTAGGGTAGTAATCAAAGCACGGTGGGAACTCACACGAGACAAATGACGATCTCAGTTCGATAGACTAACCTGTACACATGTTATCAGGGAACTGCTATCTGACAATAAGTATAATACCAACTAGCAGGTTCCCGGCGAGTCCGTCCGGTGTACTCATAACCTAATGAGCACCTGTATACATCTTAGGTAAACAAACTGATACCAATGGCTTGTGAGACCAGCCACCGCCCCTCGTCGGGGTCTTGATCATATACACTAGTCTACTCTGGAGTATCGATGCCCAGTCTCGAAACTTCCACGACTAGGGACATTTAAGGATGTGCTTATAGACCCCAGCTCCCACGTATATGATCACCATCATACTACTGGTAGTCAAGCAAGAATCATATGGGCTCTATCAACATGTAATAGTGATCTGTAAAGCCACCTAAAACAAGTACATGATGATAAAAACAAAACAGATAGCATACTATCATCTCGAGTAAGACTGTTCTAACGGTATAGGTCATCCTTCAATCATCGCAATCGCGTGCCTACGATCCAATAATTGACTTGAGGGCACTATAACCAACACCGTACTAACCCATTACAAAGGCCAAATAGTTGTACGACTGTCCTAAATTAATGCATCTTTATGCAGTAGAAAAGCAACACAACTATCATTCACTATGCCTTGACGAAGGCCAAAATACATAGCATAAATACTAGGCACTACCCGTCTGAAATGATGGAAAGCTACGCCTGTTTTTGGCGAAAAAACCTTTAACGTAATGAACTTGATATCGTTGAAGGAACTCGAGTGGCTTTGAAAAGGAGTGGTTTAGGCTCTGCTTTTAAAACGAGTAGTTTTGAAGAAAATCGAGTGGTTTTAAAAAATTGGTTCCGACACCATTTAGGTTTGTTTTCCTTGCATTAAATTTATAATATTATCCCATCAATCTATGTTCCTAAGCCACACAGAAACAACTAAAATAGCATGCTTTTATATGCCATCCGCATTCGCCACGGGGTCTCGGGTCTTCGTCGTAAGGTTACTTAACTTACGGCAGAGCAGGGACAGGGCTAGCATGGATGCAAAACATATAGAAGCATCTAATAGTATATATCAATATATATCAAAATCACAGGAAAGTAATAAACATCACAGGCATGCGATAAACAATAAACAAGATGGAATAGCGGACAAGCTAGGCGCTCCATATTTCATTTGAGCCGCAAACGAAAACCAACATTCTCCGGTTGTGTGGATAGCCCGTACAATCTCGAACCAAGACCCATACGAGCGCAAACGGGATACCCCTCGCTTTCAAGAATTCGATAACTTGAGCACTCCTCCGTGGGTCAAAACTACACCCTCTATAAGTGCGGCAAGCAACCCGCCAATCCGAAAATGAGGCAGCCCGGTCTCGACTCCACGAGATGGTCACCTGCTGCATTCTCGAATCCGGCTACCCAAGCACTCCGTCGCACGGTATCCTAGTACAAGTAATGAAAAATATATACAATGGTGACTACGCCCGCAACATGGACGTGTTCCAAAATGAATATACATCAAGCGGCAACGACAGCCACAATCCGGCTGCTCGTCTTGAATAACCAAATACAAATAATAAAACTTGTACAAACAAATCACACGAGGGGCAATCCGACTAAACCATACAAAATATATGTGTATATATATCTAAAACAACGTAACAGGTAACCAGTGTGTAACCCCGTTTAATCAAGCATATAGCAATTAAACGAAGTTTAAAAACATACAAATAAAGATATGGATCATAAACGATGTTTTAGTTTCGACCAAAAAGTTTTCCGAACTTTCCCGAACACAAAGATAACACATACTAAAATCTGGGCAAAAACAAACATCACCAAAAATCAAGTTTTTAATCAAACAAGCACCTCTAAAAAACCCAGGGACTAATTCAAAATTTTACCCGACGGATTTGCAGAATGGTCGGTTTTTTAGTGCCGGAAATTCCTCAGATTTCGTACCGTGGTTTTATTTCAAAAGTATAGTCCTTTGCAATTATTTAAAAAATTTCGGGTGCCATTTGAAAAACAACATAAACTTAATATTACTGTGATCGATTTCAGCTAAAATTTCGCCCTGAAACCCACCGTTGCCGGTCCCAAGTTGGTGTAGCCCTGAAACCCACCATTGCCGGTCTCAAGTCCGGATGAGAAAGGGCTAAGGTTGTGGTAGGCTTGTGACAGCCAACGTAAAACTTTATCACATTCTATGACATGAACCATAATAAGAATATCGTTGGGGGGTCCTCTCTCAGCGACGCGCTACATTGGATCCCGGGTGTAGTGTTAAGTATGCAAGGGCTTCTACGTCGTCGTCCAGAAACGGCACGCTACATCGGACCCCGGGTGTAGTGACAAATAAGCAAGGGTCGTCGTCCAGAAACGACGAGCTACATCGGACCCCGGATGTAGTGACAAATAAGCAAGGGTCGTTGTCCAGAAACGGCGCGCTACATCGGACCCCGGGTGTAGTGACAAATAAGCAAGGGTTTCATAGAATCCGTCTAGCTTCCTGGAACATAGGTTCCCTTACGGGTAGACTAATAGAATTAATGGATGTGATGATTAGGAGGAGAATTGGTATTATGTGTTTGCAAGAAACTAAGTGGGTAGATGAAAAGAGTAGAGTCATAGAGCCTTGGGGTTATAAGCTTTGGTATACGGGTAGAGATAAAAATCGTAATGGGATAGGCATAATCATAGATAGACGGTTGCTTGAGGATGTAGTTGAGATTAGGAGAAAATGTGATAGAATTTTACTGATTAAGCTTATTCTAGGTGGAGAGATCCTTAATGTTATTAGTGCTTATGCACCACAGATAGGTCTTGATAACGCCAGTAAGCGTCTATTCTGGAAGGATTTAGACAAGATGGTGCAAAGTATACCTAGTGGAGAGAAGTTATTTATTGGTGGTGATCTTAATGGACATGTAGGTACTAGTCGTAGTGGGTTTGATACTATCCATGGAGGTTTTGGTTTTGGACAAAGGAATGAAGTAGGTGACTCGATTCTAGATTTTGCCTTATCTTATGACTTGATCTTAGCAAACACCTGGTTTAGGAAAAGAGAGTCCTACCTTATCACTTTTAGGAGCGGATCAAGTGCTAGTCAAATAGACTTTTTTCTGACGAGAAGAATAGATAGAGCTTGTTGTATCAACTGTAAGGTAGTGCCAGGTGAGAGTGTAACCACTCAACATAGACTTTTAGTTTTAGATTTTCGATTTAGAAGAGGACCTAGGAAGATTAGACGTAAGGTAGAGCCTAAAATTAAATGGTGGCGATTGAAAGAAGGTAACCAAAAGGTTTTTATAGATCGTGTAGTCCAAGAAACGGATTGGCAGTCGGAAGATGATTCAGACAGAACATGGAACAAAATGGCTAGTTGTATTAAGATGGTAGCTAGAGATCTACTTGGTGAGTCGAGAGGTAGTGCTCCACCATCTAAAGACAAATCATGGTGGAAAGAAGAAGTAAACGCTGCTATTAAAATTAAAATGGATTCTTATAAAAATTTGAAGAAAAGTAGAGATATGGAGAGATTTGAGAAGTATAAAATGGCTAAAAAGGAAGTTAAGAAAGCTGTTCGGGAAGCTAAATCTAAGGTCTACAAGGAGGTGTACAAGAAATTAGACACTAAAGAGGCTGAAAATGATATATACCGGATTGCTCGGATGCGGGAAAGGAAGATTAGAGATTTATGTGCGGTGAAGTGTGTCAAAAATGAAAATCAGAAGGTTTTAGTTCGAGATGAGAATATCAAGGAAAGATGGAGAGATTATTTTGATAAATTGTTCAATGAGAGCTTTACTAAGAATTTAGATGGACTTGTCATTCAATCTCAAGATATAAACAGTGATTTCATGCGTAAAATAAGACTACCTGAGGTTAAAGAAGCTTTGAACAGAATGAGTTTAAGAAAAGCGGTTGGTCCTGACGGGATTCCTATCGAGATTTGGAGATGCTTAGGAGAAATAGGCGTTAAATAGCTGACAGATCTGTTTAATAAGATTTGGCAGACAAAAAAGATGCCAAATGAATGGAGGAAAAGTATCCTTGTACCTATCTACAAGAACAAAGATGACATTCAAAGTTGCTCAAACTACCGTGGAATAAAACTTATGTGTCACACCATGAAACTTTGGGAGAGAGTGATTGAACACGGGCTAAGAAAGGATATTAAGATAACAGAGAACCAGTTTGGGTTCATGCCTGGACGATCGACGACAGAGGCTATTCATTTGCTTCGTCAACTTGTCGAGCGTTTTCGAAAGAGAAGAGATTTGCATATGATATTTATTGATTTAGAAAAAGCGTACGACAAGGTACCTAGAGAGGTATTATGGGGGACAATGATGAAGAAGGGGGTCCCCGCCAAGTATATTGACATAATCAAGGATATGTACGATGGAGTAGTGGCAAATGTCAGAACTTGCGGCGGCTTAACGAGTGATTTTCCGATTACAATTGGCTTACATCATGGATCTACATTAAGTCCATTCCTGTTTACCATCGTGATGGATAAGCTTACTAGAACTATCCAAGATGAGGTACCTTGGTGTATGCTATTCGCTGATGATATTGTTCTAGTAAATGAGACGAAAGCAGGGGTTAATGCCAAATTGGAATTATGGAGGCAAACATTAGAATCTCGGGGATTCAGATTGAGCAGGTCCAAGACAGCATATATGCATTGCAAATTTAGTAACCAGAGAAGTCAAAACCATATTGGTATAACATTGGAAGGGCAAGAGATATCACCGAGCGACCAGTTTAGATATTTAGGTTCCATCATCCAAAAGAATGGGGAGATCGATAGTGATGTTAATCAAAGGATCCAAGCTGGTTGGTTGAAATGGAGGAGTGCAACAGGGATTTTGTGTGATCGTAACTTTCCGTTAAAATTGAAAGCGAAGTTTTATCGGAGCGCTATTCGGCCTGCCTTATTATATGGTACAGAATGCTGGGCTCCTAAGAAACATCATACACAGAAGATGCACGTAGCGGAGATGCGCATGCTTCGTTGGATGTGCGGTAACACTAGAAAAGATAAGGTGCGAAATGAGGATATTCGTGCAAAAGTTGGTGTAGCACCTGTGGAGGAGAAGATGCGGGAAAACCGGCTAAGATGGTTTGGTCATGTGCGACGTAGTCCTATGGAAGCACCGGTTCGACGAATAGATACTCTTGATATGGGCAATGGCAAAAGGGTAAAAGGGAGACCGAAGAAAACATGGATTGAGGTGATACGAAACGATATGGTTGCCAAAGGACTCAATGAAAGTATATTGTTCGATAGGAGTGAGTGGAGGCGGAGGATTCATGTGCTGGACCCGGCGTGATTCTCATGTTGGTTCATGTAGCCTACCCCATATGCTTGGGATAAAGGCTCAGTTGTTGTTGTTGTTGATTTCGGTTAAAATTTCGGTTTTGAAACGTTTGTATCGTCTACAACTGATTAAAATGTTTGGTTCGACTCTAATACCACTGTAACGACCCTAGTGCTCTAATGGCAAGACTAAGGCGAAGGCGGAAATGAAAACAAAAATTTAAAGTGAGCACTAGTGACCTATGCCTTAGAATCAATACCAAACACTAACTAGATAACTTAAACAAACAAGGTTAAAAGGCTAGCTACCTTTGTGGCGTGTCCGCGCAATTGCGGAAGACCCCTACACCGCTTCATGGACTCTAGCTCGGCTCCGAAGTCGTCGATAACGAGCTTGGTCGCCGGTATTACTTGTCCAAGATGATCCACCCGAGAGAGTTCAATTCAAGCTTTAGCTTCACATCCAAGAACCAAGTGAAGCATCTCACAAACAATTCACAAACAAAACTTGCTAAGAATAGTTTGTAAGATTGATATAGTGATAGTCATCTCAAGTTTCTCTCTTTGCAATTTTTCTTCTCGAAATAGGAGCTCAAAAGAGAAGAAAGAAGAATGAGTATGAATAAAATAATTCATTAGCCATTCTCTTCTCTCTTTTCTCTCTTTTCTCTTATCCAAAATGGAGTTATAAAAACTTTGTGTGGCTCACCACATAAGTCATCTCATGAGTCATAAGCCCACACTCAACTCCAAGCTTCTAAATAGAAAAGAAAAAGATGTGTATCAATACACACATGCATACATGCATACATATACATATATATAAACCAAGTATATATCAAAATACATGTATCTGTATTCTCATCAAAATATGAATACCGTATTCGTATGAAGATACAAATACCAGTATTCGTATGAAGATAAAATACCCGTATTCGTACAAATAGTCGTATTCGTATAAATATCGTATTTGTGTCAAAATACAAATACCGTATTTGTATTAAAAAAAACTAATACCAAAAGAGAGATAACGAGAGATATGTAAAACTAACTCATAATGATCCGGCTATCTTTCAAACCTGCCAATATTATCAAAACGCCCGATTAAAGTATATGCACTAAATACACGTATTTAATCGAACCTGAGTGCATATCAAAATACACACGTACTATATCATTTCGCCTAAACCAGGAAACTCTCTGTGTGGGACTCTAAAGACTCGACAATACGCTGACAGTGGTTTTAACCATAAACACGGCAGCGGCACTAGTTTTACGTAACAGCTACTCGGGTATTGAATGAAAGGAAGGTCGACGAGTAAACTCATCTGTATCCCTACAGAACCTAAGCCTGTATATGACAATCTCCGTACAGTCCGGTCTCTTTGTCTAAGAGTATCGCATACCGGGTTCTAGGGGATGGATAAAATTAGACCCCTAATAACGCGATAAATCGTGTCGGTACGAAGCTCATCACCTACCGAGAAACTACTGATCTACAATCAGTAAATCTCATCCACCCTGCCAAGGATTTATGGTGATATCCAACCGAACACAACACGATATCGACTCCCTATACCGGGGGAGACGAATCTCTGACGATCACCCACTGTCTTCATGTGACTCGGGATTGTACCCAACTAAAACATGTTTGCACGACTCATTAGAGCCGTGGTAGGGTAGTAATCAAAGTACAGTGGGAACTCACACGAGACAAATGACAATCTCAGATCAACAGACTATCTGTACTATGTCACCTGAGACCTGACATTTGACAATAGGTATAGTACCATCTAGTAGATCTCGGTGAGTCCGTCCGGTGTACTCACCTTCAGTGAGCACCTGTATACAATCTTAGATGCATCACACAAATGGCTATGAGACCTACCACCGCCTCTCGTCGGAGTCTAGAAACGTATACACTAGTATACTCTGTAATATCGATATGTCAAGTCTCGATATTCCCACGACCAGAGACATTTAAAGGTATACTTATGGACTGCCTAGTTCTCATAAGTGTGATCGCCACAATAACCCTGGTAGTTAAACATGAATCATAAGGGCTCTATCAACATGTAATAGTTATCTGTAATACCACATAATACATCTACATGATGATAGAGATGTAGCATATTACCATCTCAAGCAAGACTGTTCTACATGTATAGGTCCTCCTTCAATTATCATAATCGCCAACTTTCGATTACAATAATTGTCTTGAAGGCACTATAACCAACACAGAGTACTTCCCATACTTATGCAAACTGAGAAACACATGTTGCTTCCCATATTTTAGAGTACTTCCTATCAACAAGTATTTCTGACATCCAAGCATCATAGGGAAAAGCTGCTGTACATCAACAACGCCGAAAAGATGAATAAAGTACCCAAAATGAAAAGTTAAAAGGGCAGCTGGTAAAGCCTGGATTCTTATATCATAGTTTGATATGCGGCCAACCCCACCATTTTTTTATGGCAAATGACTGGAATAACTGTTATCAATACTTCTGAATTCTGATTTACAAACGTTACTATGTTTCTTCATTCTATATCCCCTTAATGGACAAAATGCTATTCACAAAAATACAATCATTGTTCCATCCTTTGAAACAGCCATTAACTTGTGCTTTTTGTTATCTTAAGCTTGCATGCTGGAAAATATATGATGAATGCAGTAAGTCTTACTTCACTATGTTCATTCAAATCTTTTATATGAATAGTGCCACTCTATTGAAGGATGCTAATTTAACAGCAATGGCACCCTAATAAAGCTCATTTAGAAAAACAATTCATATAGCAATCACTATGAACTAAGGCAGATGTGGCTGTTACGGTAGGATAAACTTTACTGAATATAAAATATACTAAATCATAATGGTATGTATCTTATGCATACTTCATGTATTTCTGAGCATATACACTTCTTCAAAAATCAGCAGGTACACAAGTAATGCCCATACACATATGATAATACGAAACTATATGAAGCTGAACAGACTTGACAGTCGAATATGTAAAACTATCCCTTCTATCATGAAATGATTTAATTGTCTCGGGTTAAAAAAGGACATAGTAGATAAAGCCCGACATGCATGGGTCAAGAACATATAGCTGCTACCAGGAATTTCTAAATAACAAGATATATTAAATATCAAATTTGATCAAATTCTTTTTTTTTTTTGGAAGCGACACCTTCGGGAATCGAACTGGCAACCTCTCCCTTTGGAGAGGAACGTTTTGCCGCATGGGCTATGCCCAATTGTTTAAAAAGGATTTTTTTTTTTCCTTTATCAAACTTCCTTCCAAGCAAATAAGTTAAAAAAAGAACATTGATTTAACCATTTAAAGAAATTTACTCCTCTATGCAGAAACAGGGAAACCAACTAAATGTGACCATTAACGTGATATTTATCCCAAAACTTTTAACATGCTAAAATGATGTGGTATTGAGATATAAGTCTCAGTATCGGACGAAATATCTACTTTTCTAATCTATTTTCTCGTACGGCTTAAAAGAAATTTGTAAAAGGAATCCTTTGAGAAAACAAACATATAGTAAAGTACAGAGGATACAGAATTAGCGTAATGAGAATATGTACAACAATAACTGAAGTTATAAATAAGAGAACGCCCACGACATGATAACAATGCATCCAAAAAAATTCAACCTACAAAACGAATATCATTCAATAAACTGAAAAAGGCTAAGTTTCTGCAATCATGCTGTTCAGAATTCACGGTAGAAATTTCGATTACAATATTTCTCCTTCATTCCATTATATTCCCTGAACTCGAAGAAGCGCTAATTCCCCAAATTTCTAGCTGGATGTATATAGCAAGGTTATATAATTGTAAACAATCAGGGTTTCTGTATTACATAAACATTATGTATAGTTTAGGGTACAAAAGTGAGATATAATCTTAAACGAACGCTAATAAACAAAAGCCATGTTAAATAAAACATAAATTCATCCAATCACACGAGCTGAAAGCTGATGAAGGCACCCAACCAAATCATACGAGCTGAATCCTTTATACATCGATTGGCAACACTAAGATTTGGGGGAAATCGGGATTGATTTGTTCTAGATCTATGGAAATTTGTGCGATAAGAACTGAAAGAATCTAAGATCAGATTGAAACCCTAATCTAGAAACTTAGGGGACAGAAAAGAGAAAGCTCACCGACGACGCTGGATCCAGCGGAACTTCCCATGGGCATCGATGATGCTTCGCTTCGATGAATGCGAGATTCCAGCTGCGCTCACTTTTTCTATAATATTTTAGCGCAAAACCCCCTGGTGGCTGCTTGAAATACAAGATAGCGCTGTTAATGAAATTGGTATTTGCATTTATCATCCTCTGTGTTATCAAATTGCAAAAAAAGGGCCGATTGATCAAACGCAGACTATTCCAGAATTTGGGGATTTGCAGTATAATTTGATTCGAAAAATATCTGAGAAGTTTGATTGGGTCCAGATGCCGCTATTGGGGCGAACCCGTCCCATCTGGGTCCAAGTTAACTAACATTATATACATGTTCAGGGTTGGATGCTTACATAATAAACCCTACATATTGCCTCACCTCGTTTTACCCGCTACCCGCTTTGCGAGTTACGAGCTGCTCCGCAAGCTACTTTCCAAATTCCAAACTCCAATCCCAATTCGTGTCTTGAATGCGCATGATAAAATATGCTTCCTCTCTCGATATCCCCTCTTCTCTTCTCAAATCTAATTCCTTAGATCTTGACTCAGCCATTGACTTTTATAGTTCCATCAGATATTTCTCATGCCAACTCGCCCTCAGCGGTCTACTTATCTTAACCTTAACAATTAATTCTAAGTTAAAATCTTCTCTGGTCTAAAATTCCATCAGGCACAATGTTTTTATTTTATTTTATTTAATTAATGGTAAAGGCTTTATTTGACATCAAAGGTAAAATACCTATGTTAATGTAAAATTTCTGATAAATTGATTTCTTTTCTTTTTTGTAATTTGTGAGAATTAATTATGATAGATATATATGGTTATCAATGTTTTTTTATATTGCAGGATACTCAATCTTTTAGGATGTGCTTAGTAGTGTTGGAGATGGGGAAGCCGTTAACAATGCTCATGACAGACCAATCACGCAATAAATAACCACGCAATTAACAACGAAAAAACAAATTAATAACGATGCGAGAATAAATAAATGAGAATCAAATAAGAGACAAGAGAGATTTCTTAACAGGTTCACCCACCGTATAGCTAGTTCCCGGCAGAGCGAAATCTGCAAATATGCACTAGAATCCTTGAATCAATTACACGAGCAATCCTGGAAGATTTCTGTAACATTTCAGAAATATAAAATAATATTTTTGGAATTTAAATAATAAAATAATATATTTCACGAAAACTATTCGAGTATGAATTTGGGGTTTTCGTAAAATGGTATAATTATATACCAATATTTGGAAAATAATTGGATATTAATATGAATTATTTATTATAAAGGCATTTATTGATTTTGACATTTTATAAATAATTCTGCAATTAATTATATACAAGTTATGTTAAACTTGATTAGTGCGCTAGTAATCATGATTAAGCCAAATTCAACTTCTTAATAACCATGGCTAGTGCACCATGGTATGATGTATTTTGTTGCATTTTGGCTTCATTTGTACTTGTTGTGTTTGGTTTTTTAAAAAAGAAAAGAGAAAAGATATTTAATGAGAGAGAGAGAGAGGGAGACAAGATGTGACAGGGAAGAGTCATGGTGTCACGGCCCGGAATTTGGCACGTGCCCGGCACTTAAATCACGCAACATTTAAAAGTATAACGTAATTCAAGTAAGACGAAACCCAGAAATCTAAACTTTTTTTCGGAAAATAGTGGAGGTGCAGTTTTGAAATAAAGATATAATAAAATCAAGTTTTTCTTTAAATGCATAGATAATGATATATATGAAAATGCAAGTGGATATATACTAATTGAAAACATTTTTCGTCCTTTAAAAATTTAGGCAGCACGTCCCTTGTATATTTTGATCCAAAATCACATACATGCAAATAAAAGGCATCCCCAAGCGGGAGCTAACTCTTCGCCAATTGGCAGAATCACAACCACGCAATAAAGCAGTAAATATACGACGCACTACGGCAAAAATCAAATACAGAAAGAATAATAAATAAAGCAAGATATCAACAACTCAAAAGAAGCGAATATACACCCATCGCTCTAAGTCTCGTAATACACAAGTCTGTTTAGGTCTACTAATATACAAAATCTAGTTTCTGATTTGATGGAGTTTATCTAGATACAATAGAATATAAAAGTACAAGAGTGGTCATGATCCAATGTGTATCCCACCTACCAAAGCAAAACACCCTAAAGGAACTGTGTGCCAGCGATACCGCTACTGATCCAAGCGGTCGAACCTGCAAGAAAACTGTGGCACAACGGGGTGAGTTGCCAACTCGTGAGTAGAAAACATCAGCAGGTAGAAATCGAATAAACAACGATTCCTAGCTCATACTGTATCATGAAGGTAATATTATAATATTTAGGATGAACATGTATGCATATATATCAACAATAGAGTCAATGCCAATAACATGTAAAAACAAACATCTGAATCATATGCCTGTATGCGTGTGAAATCAATCAAGGTGTGTCCATCAATGAAACATCAACATCATGAAAACCTGAGTGTCTAACATCGACACTCGAAACTGTTAGGAATATGTATGCCCTAGAGGCCATTATTGTATGATATAATGGATGCTTGGACATATATATAGAGGACTTTTTTGCTCGACATGATAGTATGTTATTTGGTTGCTCTTTATCTTAATATGTACACTAGTATTATTATACTGTCTCTCTGATACATATTGATAAAGCCCTTAGGATGTTTGCTTGACTACCAGGACTATGATGCGGATCATACTACCGGGACTTATGTAGTACACAAGCACATCCTTTAATTGTTCCTAGTCGAGAGAGTATCGAGACTGAAGGGTTACGGCAGCGCCCCGGCCATCGAAACGCGGCCAAAATGCAGAACAAAAATTTCTAAAACCGGCACTACCGTTACCCGATTTACGGATCGACCTTAAACCCTAAACTAGCAAACTAAGAAGAGGTTAGAATCGTTACACCGAGTTGATCCGTGTCCTTCGGCCTTAATTCCAAGCTCCTAGTGATCTTTTGATGATATTTGGTTGCCGGTCTTTCTCCATCTCCGATGATCCACCCGAGAGAAACGGCGCAAGCTCCAACCTCGTCGAACGAGGCAACCGACGTTCCAAAGTCGCTAGCGATGGAGAATAGGGGTGTATCAAAGTGTCACTACAATTTTCTCTCATCCGTGTGCTCCATGGAGCAACTCAAGAAGAAGATGATGGAGGTGAAGAAGCTTTTGCATGAACAAAGGAAAAATGGCTAAGTCCCTTTTTTGAAGCATGAGAGAGTGAGAGAGAGCTAGTGTAATGTAATGTAATAAATCATCAACCAAATGAAAAATGAGCCCACTCCCTCAAGTAGTGGCCGCCCCCCTCTCTCTCCCCCATCATCAAAAATTATCATTTTCCAATTTACAAATAAACAATGTGCAACCATACCCAAAACCCATACCTTGTTCCATGTTCATGCCACCTCACACCCTCCACCTCATCATTAAACAAATGAATTTCCATAAATGGAAAATCAAATAATGAGGTGGCAAAACTTCTAGAAGCTATCCCGTATAAAATACGGAATACTTCCCGGTACATGTACCGAAATACATATATGCGTATTCGTACAAATATACGAATAGCCAAGAGAGAAAATAAATAGTGAATAATAATACTAAAATACATATATATAAATACATATGTAAATTATTAAATCAAAAACCCAATTTAATAATCCGAATTAATCCTAAGCCGCTAGTATTATCAACCATCCGATTGAAGTCTGCACAGCATGCACATATTTAATCGGACACCTGTATGTACCAACATACGTCATGTACACCATATCACCTGAACCGTGAAAACCTCTATATGGGACTCCAAAGACTCGTCAATACGCTGGTAGTGGGTTTAACCACAAGCACGTCAGCGGCACTAACTGTACGTAACGGCTACCCAGGTATTGAGCAAAAGGGAGGCCGACGAGCAAACTCATCCTGAACCCCTACTGAGCCTAACAGTGACAATATCCGTACAGTCCGGTCTGTTTGTCTAAAAGTATCGCATATCGAGTCTAGGGGGTGGATAAAGTCAGACCCCTAACAACGCGATATATAGTGTCGGCATGATACCCATCACCTCCTGAGAAACTATCGATCCTGGATCGGTAATCCTCGTCTATCATGGCCATGGATTTGTGGTGATGGCCATCCGTACACAATACGGCATCAACCCCCAATACCGGGAGAGACGAATCCCCGACGATCCGATCACTGCCTCCATGTGGCTCGGGACTGTAACCAACTAAAACCTGTTTGCACGACTCCTTTGAGCCGTGGTAGGATAGTAATCAAAGCATAGTGGGAACTCACACGAGACAAATGACGATCTCAGGTCGACAGACTAACCTGTACACATGTCACCTGGGAACTGCTATCTGACAATAGGTATAATACCAACTAGCAGGTTCCCGGCGAGTCCGTCCAGTGTACTCATAACCCAATGAGCACCTGTATACTATCTTAGGTGAACAAACTAACACCAATGGCTTATGAGACCTGGCCATCGCCCCTCGTCGGGGTCTCGATCAGTATACACTGGTCTACACTGGAGTATCGATGACTGTAAGTCCATGTCACGCACCCCACGAACTTGCGGGGAGGCGGAATATATGAATATCAAAGCTTCGCAACACGGACTTGAGCGCATGAATCGTGTCTAAACCGTTACTAGCTAACTACGAGAGGTTTAACTACTCGGATTCGAAGTTATACCTCACGTTACTTGTCCTTCGGGTCTTCATCGATGTCCTCCACTCCTCGTAGGCTCCTTGGAACATCGGCACCTCAACGGTCTCCTCGAGTCAAAGACGATCCACCCGAGAGCTCCTACTCCAAGCTTGATCTCTAACTTGAGATAACTAGGTTGCTCAAAGTGCTAATCTAAGCTACCTAGGTGATATAGAGTATAGTTATGGATTAATAAGTCTATCTAATCCTTGATCTCAACTCATGAGTGGTAGGATTAGGGTTTCAAGAATGAGAGAGCTTGAGGAGAGAGAAGGTGATGATAAGAATGATATTGAATAATGAGCTCATTTGAATATAACAACCATAACAATTTATCAAATAAATAATTCAAATGATTAATCATCATGGTTGATGCATTCATCTTGTGTGATTCATCATATGACTCATTAGCTAATTAATGCATCATTTAATTCCATGGATGAATCACACAAATGAGTCATTAAGCAATAAATGCTTATGCCACCTTAACCCCCAAGTCACCATGCTTCTAGAAGCTTCCCGGAAAATTACGAGAACGCCCCTCCAATCCGTGAAAACACGGAAGAACTTTAGACTGTATAAATCCAATAATCCGATACTAGAATCTGGCTTAAACCAAAGCCGACTAGTAAAAAACTGTCCGAACGTCGTACGTGCGAAAACACACGTATGCGTCCGAACCCTTGTCGTAAAACCATACGACCTCTATATCGTTTCACCTGGAGCAGGGAAACTCTCTGTATAGGACTCTAAAGACTCGATACTACACTGGCAGTGGGTTTAACCACAGACCGCAAGCGGCACTAGCTGTACGTAACGGTCCCCAGGTAGATGTCGATAAGAAGGCCGATGAGGAAACTCATCCGAACTCCTACTGAGCCTGATGTGACAATCTCCGTACAGTCTGGTTTGTCTCTAAGACTATCGCATATCAAGCCTAGGGGGTGGCAAGCGTCAGTCCCCTAATAGCGGTATAAGTCGTGTCGGAGCGTAACCCATTACACCTTGAGAAACTATTGGAACTTACCAGTAAATCCCGCTTGCCCTGGCCAGGGACTTTGCGTAATGGCTCTCTGACACAGTGTGATATCAACTCCCAATACCAGGAGAGACGATTCCTGTCTAACCGCCACTGCCTCCAAGTGCTCGAGACTGCACCCAACTGCTACCTGTTTGCACGACTCCTTTGAGCCGTGGTAGGGTAGCAATCTAAGAACAGTGGGACACACTCGAGGCGAAGTAGCAGTGTCAAGTCTGCGGACTATGCTGTACTCATGTCACCTGGGAACTGTTAACTGACGACGGGTATAATACCAACCAACAGTTCCCCCTGCGAGTCCTGTCCGGTGTACCCGTAACCTAACGAGCACCTGTATACTATCTCCAGTACGATGTACTGATGGCTGTGGGACAGACCATCTCCCCAACTGGGATGAGAAGCGTACACACTAGTCTACTCCGGAATATCGATGCCCTGTCTCGATAATCCAACGACCAGGGACCTGTATAGGATGTTGCTTATAAACTACCCAGCCCTCACTAGTGTGACTGCCATCACAACGCTGGTAATCAAGCAAAGATCCTATGGGCTCTACTAAAATGTATAAGTGATACGTTACAAGAAACATATGCACATATTAAAGTATACACAAACCAAGTAGCATACTACCATTTTTAGCAAGACTGTCAATACAACTGTGAATATCCCAAGCTTCCATTAAGTAATATACAAGCTAGTATGATACAATAATGGCCCCTAGGGCATATACACTAACAATTTCCCACTTGCACTAGGGCCATGAGCTAACATATCGTAGACCTATGATCTCGAATAGCCTCTCGAACTGCGTATGAGGAATGGCCTTTGTGAATAGATCAGCAATGTTATTCTCCGTCTCTACTCTCTTTATCTCGATCTCCCGGCGATCTACGATCTTCCTGATCAGGTGATACCGCCTTAAGATGTGTCTGGACTTCTGATGGGACCTTGGTTCCTTCGCTAAAGCTATAGCTCCATTGTTGTCGCAATACAGAGGTATTGGACCAACACTGGTAGGAACCACCTAAAGTTCTGTGAGGAACTTCTTCATCCAGACAGCTTCTTTTGCGGCATCGCAAGCAGCTATGTACTCCGCTTCCATCGTTGAGTCAGCAATGGTCTCCTGTTTGGAATACTTCCAACAGACCGCCCCTCCATTGAGGGTAAAGACATAACCCTACATGGACTTGGAATCATCCTTGTCACTCTGGAAGCTGGAGTCGGCAAAGGCCTCGATATGGAGGTCTTTTCCGCCATACACCAAGAACATCTCCTTAGTCCTCCTTAGGTACTTGAGAATGTTCTTTACTGCTATCCAGTGCTTCTCCCCTGGGTTTGCCTGATACCGGCTTACAACGCTTAATGCGTATGCTACATTTGGTCTGGTACATAACATCGCATACATTATAGAGCCTACCGCAGAAGCGTAGGGTATAATCGACATGCGATCCCTTTCCAAATCAGTCTTGGGAGACATCTCTTTGGAGAGGGTGATTCCGTGACAAGCCGGTAGGTTACCGCGCTTAGAATCATCCATACTGAATCTCTTCAATATGGTGTCTATGTACCTGGACTGCGAAAGTCCCAACATCCTTTTTAATCTATCACGATAGATCCGGATCCCCAGAATGCAGGTGGCATCACCCAGGTCTTTCATGGAGAATTTCTGTGATAAGAATCTTTTGACTGACTGTAACATAGGAATATCATTTCCTATTAGGAGAATGTCATCCACGTACAAGACGAGGAATACTACAGCTCTCCCTACAATCTTACTGTATATGCATGGTTCATCTGGATTTTTGATAAAGTTGAATTCTTTGACAGCATCATCAAAACAGATGTTCCAACTCCGCGATGCCTGCTTTAGTCTATAAATGGACTTAAGCAACTTGCATACTTTACCGCTGCTCCCACTCTGAATGAATCCCTCTGGCTGATTCATATAGACGCACTCTTCTAAATTACCATTTAGAAAGGCCGTCTTTACGTCCATCTGCCAGATCTTATAATCGTGGAAGGCAGCAATAGCAAGAAGGACCCGAATGGATTTGAGCATAGCCACTGGAGAAAAGGTTTCGTCATAGTCCAAACCAGGTCTTTGACGGAAACCCTTTGCAACAAGTCTAGCTTTATAGGTTTCAACCTGTCTATCTACACCAATCTTCTTTTTGAAGATCCATTTGCATCCTACGGGTTTTACCCCATCTGGAGCAATATCCAAAGTCCATACTTTGTTAGTGTACATGGACTCCATTTCGGTCCGCATTGCATCCGGCCATTTTACCGAGTCGCCGCTCTGAATGGCTTGCTGGAAGCTAGTAGGGTCATCTTCATCAATGACGCAGTCCTCTCTATCCCCATCTATGAGAAAACCGTAGTATCTCTCAGGCGGATGAGATGGCCTACTACTCCTGCGGAGGGGTGCGGGAATGTCCTGTTCTTCTTGAACTACTGGTTCTACCAAACTTTCAGTAGTGGTTTGTGGTCCTGGAATTTCTTCCAGTTCTATTGCGTTCCCACTTATCTGATTTTCTAAAAAATTCAGTTTCCAAGAAGTGGGGATGCTGAAAAACAAAAACGTTTTGTTTCTCTTCGGAATAGAAAAGATACCCCATGGAGTTTTTTGGGTATCCCACAAACTTACACAGTACTAAGCGTGCCTCGAGCTTGTCCGTATGCTGCTTCTTTACAAAAGCTGGACATCCCCATGTCTTAAGATACTTAAGACAGGGTTTCTTCCCACTCCACATCTGATATGGGGTGGTAGGCACAGTCTTGGTTGGAGCCTTGTTCAAGAGATATGCAGCTAGTACTAGTGCATATCCCCAGAAAGATCGCGACAACTCAGCCTTACTCATCATGGAACGAACCATATCCAATAGGGTTCGATTCCCCCTTTCCGATACACCGTTGTGCTGTGGTGTGTATGGAGGAGTAAGCTGAGAGAGAATTCCATTCTCTTTTAAGTAGTCCAGAAACACGGCACTCAAGTATTCACCACCTCGATCAGATCTCAGTGTCTTTATACTCTTGCCTGTTTGTTTTTCAACTTCATTCTTGTATTCCTGAAATTTCTCAAAGGCCTCGAATTTATGTTTTATCAAGAAGACATATCCATACCTAGAGAAATCATCCGTAAAAGTAATGAAGTAGGAATAACCACCTCGTGCATGTGTAGACATTGGACCGCACACGTCACTGTGTACGAGTCCTAAGAGCTCGCTTGCTCTTACTCCGTGTCCAGTAAACGGAGTCTTTGTCATCTTTCCCATGCGACAAGATTCACAAGTAGCATAAGATTGATATTCGAACGGATTCAAATATCCTTCTTTATGTAACTTAGTTAATCGTGTTTCATTGATGTGACCTAGTCTACAATGCCATAAGAAAGCCTGATTTATTTCTGGAGACTTTCTTTTAAGTGTGTTCTGGACATTGAAAACCTGAGCTTGACTCAATACGTATATACCGTCATCTAATGTACCTGACCCAATCAGAACTTGATTTAGGTGGATGTGAACTACATCGCTTATGAATGTAAAATCATATCCCTCTCTCGAAAGTGAGGACACTGATATGATATTACAAGTCAAACTAGGTACATATAAACAGTTGCGTAGAATCAATATCTGCCCACTTGTCAAACCTAGGTGATATTCTCCCACGGATTCAGCGTCCCCGCTCATTCCGTTTGCAACTCTGAGAGACAAATCACCTATCTTTATAACTCTACGGTTTCTCAAAACATGTAATGAATTACAGATATGATATCCTGCTCCGGTATCTAGTACCCAGGAAGTGGAGTTAATAGACAAACAGTTCTCAATTACAAACACACTTGAGGCCGAAGCCACAACATGCTTCGTATCTTGGCTACTGGCTTCCAAAGCCCTGCAATCTTTCTGCCAATGCCCGCTCTCATAACAACAGGAACATCCCTCTTTACCTACACCAAGTCCCGAAACTTTTGATCTTCCCTTTCTTCCTACTTTACTGGTGTAAGTAGAGGGTAGGGACTGTAGAAATAAGTCAACATATGACCTGTTTCCTAACGTAGTCTCCAGGTCCTTGAGCTCATCAATATAGCTAGTCATTGTAAGGACGTCGTTCCCTACAGATGACCCGACAGCCAACCTCGCTTGAATTAATTCGTTTGAGATCTCATATCTTGCGATATGAGATTGCTCTCCATATAAATCTTTGTTATGGAGAAAGATGGAAACTAAGTCCATCTTCTCGTGCTGCTTCTGGTATACACCATCAACTGAAGTCAACACGAGGCACTTAGCTTTCGCTTTATCCGTTTCCCTTGTCTGACGGATATCCATATCCACGACGGTGGAAACTGGACCTGGGACGGCGGGATCGTGAGTAGTAATAGGGTGGTCCAGCTTGTCATAGGCAATGGACATCTGGATAGACCTTTGCCAGTCATATAAGTCAGATTCAGTCAAATTGTTATCTAGATGTAACCTAGTCGTGGTCACAAGGTCGCTGCAATGAGAGAAAGAGAAGAAAACATTTTAGCATAATGCTCTTGCAAGTTTAGATTGGTTTTTAGTTTACTTAACTGGATGGCTCCCACTGTTTCTCGAATCCTTCCTCAAACCATAAAAGAAGAATTAGCCAGGACTATTCTCACCGTACAATACTTGCTTAACCGTTCAGCCATGCCAGTGTCGATACTTCGAGGGAGGTTTTCCAACGCTTTCGCGAAGTTCCTTAATTAAATAACCTCTTTTCTCTGGGGGCGTAGCCCCGCTGACACCTTTCTCGACACCTACTTGGTTTATAGCATTGATCGTTAAGTGACGAATCTCCTGATAAGTAGCTTGTACTCACAGTAAGATCGGGATCCAAATATCATCGTATGATAATGTTGAAGGAATCCTACCAACATTCATCAAACTCCAAATGGTATGCAACACTAGCAAGTTTCAGTTTCTTTAGAAACTCCCGATGTGGATTTTTGCCTCATGCTCTTATGACCTTGACGAAGGTCAACAAATCATAAGTCACATGTCAAGTTCTACCCGTCATTGTCCAGGTTAATTTGAACCCACCCGTATATACCTGTAAGTGCACGGCGGCGCCCCGGCCGTCAATCCGACGCCGGAATGCGGAAACGGGGATTTACTTTAATTTTTCAAACCGGCACCACCGCGCACTATAAACCCGGATCATGCCATTAAACTAGTCCTAGCTATCTAGAGAGGGGTAGAGAGATATACCGAGTGATCCGTGTCTTCCGGTCTTCTCGTCGTCGTCCCGATCTCCCCGCGGAATCTCCGGTCTCCACCTCGTTGCCGGAAGGGCACCACGTCGCCGGCTTCTTTTACGGGCTCCCACCTCTATACCGAGGCAACTCGGGCACGAAGTTGGCGAGTCGACGTGCCCAAGATTTGCTGTAGAATGGTGTAGTGTTGTGTCTCATTTGGGGTTGTAGAAGTTGCCCATTTGGTAGAGGAAAGGAGTTGTGGAATTTTTGTGGAGCTTTGGGATTTTTACAAACATGAGAAGAACAAAATCCCCCAAAAAAAATATTGGGCAGCCCCCTCCCTAATGTCGCCGGCCAATGCAATGGTGAAGGGTGAGAATGGAGTCAGGGAAAGTCAAGGGAGTGGGGAAGCTATCATGTAAGCATGAATAAAGAGTGATGATTAAAAAACAACATCATCACAAACAAAAACCAACACTCCAAATCAACCATCATGAACCCAAAGTCAATCAATGATGAAGTAAACAAGTCAATGCATGGTGGAACCATCATGACACAAGAATATGCAAAGACAACCCTCCACAATGCTAATTTGCGCAAATGCAAATAAGCCCTCCTCCACCAATCATCGGCCAATGAAAGATACAAATGAAAATGGCCGAAACGGAAAGCAAACTGGCAACTCCAGAAAACTGGTCCCGTAATAAATTACAGGAAAACCCCGGTACTGTGTATACATACCCGCATTTGTATTCCGACCGAAATACAAATGCAATGAGACAAAATCTACACTGTACAATACTAGGATCCGGCTTAAACCAAAGCCCGCTAGTATTAACCGTCCGATCCTGATCCGTGCAATGCCGCACGTATCTGATCGAACCCTGCCATATCTCCATACGGCCTCTACAGCGTTTCGCTCGAAAACTTGAGCAACTGAATGCGGGGGACTCTAAAGACTCGTCAATACTATGGCTGTGGATTTAACCACTAGCACGTCAGAGGTATTAGCCATATGTGACGGGCTACCAGCTATTGACCAAAAAGGACGTCGATGAGCGAACTCATCCTGACACCCTACTGAGCCTGTCAGTAACAATATCCGTACAGTCCGGTCTGTTCGTCTATGAGCATCGCATGGCGGGCCTAGGGGGTTGGTAAAAGTCAGACCCCCAAAAGCGGTACAAGTCGTGTCGGAGTGTAGCCCAGACCACCCTGAGATACTACTGGAATACCTACCAGTAAATCTCCTGTTTTGGCCAAGGACTTCGTGTAATGGCTCTTCTAGACACAGTGCGACCTCACCCCCAATACCGGGAGAGACGAACCCCCGAAGATCCGCTCACTGCCTCCATGTGGCTCGGGACTGTACCCAACTAAAACCTGTTTGCACGTCTCCTTTGAGCGTGGTAGGGTAGTAATCAAAGTACAGTGGGAACTCACACGAGACAAATGACGATCCTCAGGTCGATGAACTAACCTGTACACATGTCACCAGGGAACTGCTATCTGACGTCAGGTATAAGACCAACTAGCATGTTCCCGGCGAGTCCTGTCCGGTGTACTCATAACCCAATGAGCACCTGTATACATCTTAGGTGAACCAACTGACACCAGTGGCCTGTGAGACCGGCCACCGCCCCTCATCGGGGTCTCGACTGTATACACTAGTCTACTCTGGAGTATCGATGCCCTGTCTCGAAACTCCCACGACTAGGGACCTTTTAAGGATGTGCTTGTAGACTACCAGCTCCCACGTATATGATCTCCCTCATACTGCTGGCAGTCAAGCATGAATCCTAGGGGCTCTATCAATGTGTAATAGCGACCTGTAGGGTCACCTAAAGCAGTACACGATGATAAAAATAAACCAGATAGCATACTATCATCTTGAGTAAGACTGTCCTACGGGGATAGGTCCTCCCTCAATCATTGCAATCACGTGCTTGTGATCCAATAATTGACTCTGAGGGCACTATCTCCAACAATATCCTTGACGAAGGTCAACAAGGTAATACGACTGTCCTAAACCAACGCATCTATCTATACTACATATGAACACCCAACAGCTACCAATCACTATGACTTGACGAAGGTCAACAAACATAGCTTGAATACTATTGAATATCCTTATGAAATGACGGAGGGCTACGACTGGTTTTGGCAAAACCGTGAACGTAGTGAACTTGATATAATCGAAGGAACCTGATAGCTTTTTTAAAAGGAGTAGTTAAAGCTCCGCAATTAAAGATTCTGCTCCTTTTTAAAATAACCGAGTGGTTTCTTTTAAATTTGTTCCAACGACTTAACTTTGGTTTATTTTCTTTGCATTATAATAATGCGTCCCTTTATCCTATCATTGCAGAAAACAACGAAAATACCACGTCCTCTTATACCATCCGCATTCGCTACTTGGTCCCGTCATCACCCGTTAGGTTACTTAACTAACGACAGAGCGGGGGCTGGGCTAGCGCGGGTGTAAAACATAAGTGACATCTAATAGCTATCATATATAGATATTGTACATTCGTCAGACGCAATAATAGGCATTCCAGATCACAGATGAACTTTATTGGATATACAAGCAATCCGCGTTTGCTTTGAGCCTGCAACAAAAGACAGATTACACAGTTGTGATGATAGCCATTACCCCATCCCAGACCCCTACGGGTACGGCAAACTACCCGTCAATTGCCCGAAGTGAAGCGGTCTCCCTCAACAACGTGAGTAGGCCACTAAACACTTCAAAGTACCCGGTAGTTTGTGCACCCCACCTTGGGTCTATCCTAGGAGCATAAACAGTAAAAAGAAATAATACAATGGTGGCTACAACCGCAACCTGGATGTGCCCCGCAAAAGAATATTACATCATATTACAATTTACATTGAATGAATGAATATAAAACACATCTCAAACCCCGGCTAATCATCACAACATTCCAATCAAGTCCATATACACAAACAGTAAACATTACAGAAATGTGCAACCCCCTGCCAACTGACATACTAGCAGTTAGGGGAGGTTTACAAACACATTAAACATTACAGATAAAAACCCGATTAGCAAATAACTTAGAATATCGATCGACAACCTCTTTCCATGTCTACCCCAAAAGCAAGCCAGCACAGAAGTAACCTGGACAGAAACAGAATATACAGGAAACCAAAACACCAAAATATATGAATTACTGTGCAAATCCGAGTCAACTCGGGGTTGACTCGGCGGCGGATCCGCGGCCAAAAGCACCATCTTGCCGCGTATCCGCGACCGTCTTGCCGAGTTAGGGGCTCATATTTTCCCAGTATTCTTATATTTCCCTGCTGTGAATTTTAAGGCATATCAAATATTTTTTTATGACAAGTTTAAAATTAACAGAAACTGTTAGGGTTCCGGGGTTTCGTTTTCGTGTTTTTCCGTCGATCGAAGTCCTATGACCTCACTGCAAGAAAAATAGTCCACGGCCGAGTCAACTCGGCCGCGGATCCGCGGCGGGAGCAAGCTCCAGCCGCGGTTCCGCGGCGCGTTGATGGGCTCTCTAGACCATTTTTCTACAGTGAGATGTAAAAACCCTGAGTCGAATTTTAAGGCAAGATTTATTATTTTTTGAACAGAGGAAAAATTCGACAGAAAGTATGGGTTCCGGGTGTATTTCGCGACTTTTTCTCCGATCGAATTTCTAATTACTTTGCTAACATGTTAGATAGTATTTAACTAGGCTCTGATACCACTGTAAGTCCACGTTACCTTTCCCAGTACTTACGGGCTTGCGGAAATGATGAAAAACGATTTTTCAAGAGGTGGTAACATGGACTCAAAATACGGATCTTTCTTAAACAACTATCTAACAAACCTAACAAGAGTTTTACCTACTCGGTTAAGGGGTTATACCTTTCTTGAACTCCTTCGTCTTCAACTCTTTGCGGTGTACGAATCGGCCTCACCTCGTCGTCTCCTTGCGCCGAAGATGGATCCACCTGAAAGCTTCTACCTTTGGCTTCTTCTTCGAACTTGAAGAAACTAGAACACTTGGTTTGCTAAACCTTGTGAACTAGGATGAGTAGAGAAGTGATATGGGTTTTCTTTTATCTCTAAGGCAGCGTTTCTCAACTTATGAGAGGGAGTTGCCTTGAGCTAGAGAGAGAGCAAGAGGAAGAGCAAGAAGGAGAGCTCAAGCAAGAGAGAGAAAACAAATGAGAGAATGAGTAACTCTTTTGCCCTCCAAGCTCTCATAAACCAAAATCATCATAACAAATAATAGTAATCAAGTATTATGTGATGGTTCAAGTCAAAATGGCCATATCATTTCATGCACTCATTTTGCAAGAAGAAATAAGCAAGCAAAAGTCTTTGCCATGAAATGATAGCTATTGTAATGATGATGGTCAACTAGTCCAACCTAGTCAACTGGTCAACAAAGTCAACAAGTCAACAAAGTCAACCCCTCAACAACCATGTCACTATAATACTTAATTAATATTATTGTTAATCATATTTCATATTCTCATTAGGGTTTTAGCAGAAGTCAACAGTCAACAGTCAACAACCCCAATGAGAATTCTCTGCCTCTGTCTCTCTGTCAACTGTGCATACAAACCCGCATCCGCGTTCCGAGGAACACGAATACAAACGAGATAAAACCAATCCCAAAACGTACACTAGGATCTGGCTTAAACCAAAGCCTGCTAGTGTTAACTGTCCGGACACTAAACGTGCACAAGTGCACGGATGTGACCGAACCCTGTCGCAAAACCATGCGACCTGTCGCAAAACCATGAGACCTCTACTCTTTTGCCTAAAGGCGAATAGCTTTCTGTGTGGGACTCTAAAGACTCGACACTACGCTGGCAGTGGGTTTAACCACAGACCGCAAGCGGCACTAGCTGTGCGTAACGGTCTCCAGGTAGATGCCGACAAGAAGACTGACGAGGTGAAACCCATCTGAACTCCTACTGAGCCTGAATGTGACAGTCTCCGTACAGTCTGGTCTGTTCGTCTGATACATCGCATGGCGGGCCTAGGGGGGCGGTAAACGTCGGTCCCCTACTAACGGTACAAGTCGTGTCGGAGTATTGCCCAAAACTCCTGAGATAACATTGGAAACCTACCAGTCTATCTCGCTTGCCCTGGCCAGGGACTTTGTGTAATGGCTCTCCTAGACACAGCGCGATATCAACCCCCAATACCGGGAGAGACGAATCCTGTCTAACCGTCACTTCCTCCAAGTGCTTCAGGACTGCACCCAACTACTACCTGTTTGCACGACTCCTTTGAGCCGTGGTAGGGTAGTAATCAAAGTACAGTGGGAACACACTCGAGGCGAAGTGACAGTGTCAAGTCAGCGGACTAAGCTGTACTCATGTCACCTGGGAACTGATAACTGACGATAGGTATAATACCAACCAATCAGTTCCCGACGAGTCCTGTCCAGTGTACTCGTAACCTAACGAGCACCCGCATACTATCTCAAGTACGACGTACTGACGGCTGTGGGACAGACCGTCTCCCCTGCTGGGATGAGAAGCACATACGCTAGTCTACTCCGGAGTATCGATGCCCTGTCTCGATAGTCCTACGACTAGGGACCTGCATAAGGATGTGCTTGCGGATTACCCAGCCCCCACAAGTGTGACTGCCATCACAACGCTGGTAATCAAGCAAAGATCCTAAGGGCTCTACTAATATGTATAAGCAATATGCTAAAAGAAACACATGCACATATTGAAGTAGAAACAAACCAAGTAGCATACTACTATTTTGAGCAAGATTGTCTATACAAGGTGAATATCCCAAGCTTCCATTAAGTAATATACAAACTAGTATGATACAATAATGGCCTCTAGGGCATATACACTAACAGAATCAATCGGGATCACCCGAAGAGTAAACCAACTCATCAGTGGGAATCGGGATCCAACTCTCATCGCATGATAACGTGAAGGAATCCACTCATGTTATCACACTCCAGAAGATATGCGCATACTTGGCAAGTTTCAGTTTCTTTAGAAACTCCCGATAAGATTTTTGCCCCATGCTCTTATGACCTTGGCGTTGGTCAAAATGTCATAAGTCACATGACAAGTTCTACCTATCATTATCTTTTCAATTTGAACCCACCCGCACATGCCCCTGACGTTGGCCAAATGGCAGAACGACTGTCCCAAACCAACTCATCTATCTCTGCAACAAATGAATACCCAGCAGCTACCAAACACTATGCCTTGGCGTTGGTCAAAATACATAGCTTGAATACTACTGAATACCCAAAAGAAATGACGTAGGGATACGGCTGGTTTTTGGCGAAAAACCTTTAACGTAATGAACTTGATATCGCTGAAGGAACCTGATAGCTTTTTATAAAAATATAGTGGTGAAAATCTTTGCTAAAGAGGTCACTCCCGGTGAAGAGATCTCGGCTCTTTCCTCGTGGAATGAGGTGCAGGATATTCCAGCTGAATACCGCGATGCAAAGCAACTTGTAATCGACTATAGTGAAGTTATTACCCTGACGCAAACTTCTGCCCAAGGGGTCACTCCCGGTGAAGGGATATCGGCCCTTGCCTCGTCGAATGAGGTGCAGGATATTCCAACCGAATACCACTGTGCAAAGCAAAAGGAAACGTCTTTGTAATAACACTTTTTAAAACTGTTCCAACAACGTCCAAACAGGTTTGTTTTCCTTTGCATTGATCAGAATCAATGCAGTCCCATCAGTTAATCACACCAGAAAAGAACGAAAATAAAAGGTACGTATATGCGTTCCGCATTCGTCACTGGGTCCCGTCATCACCCGTTAGGTTACTTAACTAACGACAGAGCGGGGACTGGACTAGCGCGGTTGTAAAACATATACAACATCTAATAGTATATATACCAATATACAATAATCGCTCCAAGCATGATAAATGCAACATTACAGAAAAGTAATAAGCATCACAGAACAATACAGATAAACTGGGATCCCCGGGTTTCACAGAGCCGCTACTGAAACCCGACGTTCCCCTGGTCGTGTGGATAGCCTGTGCAATGAAACCTAGATACCTACGGGTGCGGCAAGTTACCCGCCAAAACCTGAAGCGAGGCAGCCCCCTACAGCATAGTGAATGGACCACCCTGCACTTCACGGAATCCGGTAACTTGAGCACCCCTCCTTGGGTCAACCTGTACCCCCTACGAGTGCGGCAAATAGTCTGCCAATTCTAGAGTGAGGCCTCTCTGCCTCTCAAACCCATGAGATGCGGACCCGTTGCCCTCCAAAACCCGGCTATCCGTGCACTCCGTCGCGGGGTAAACCTAGTACAAAAATAAAAAATATGTACAACGGGTACATCGAACTCAGCCCGGTCGTGCCCCAAAAGAATATTATACAAACAGGCAGTGACGGCAGTCCACATGTTGGACGCTCGCCCCGCAATATCAAATGAACAAATAAATTCAAACTGCACTACCATTGTACACTGCTATCCACCATACAAATCCGCAACATCACAGCATAACACAGAACATCAACGCGAATGTCACGTTCGCAAATCCGTCTAAAAAGACTATAGCAATTAGACGCAATTTACCGCTCAAATGACATTCACGGTCGGAGATATAATGTAAGTACTGTAAACTAACAAGTTTAAAATTTCGATCGACAAAACTTCCCGAAGTGGGCCCCACGTACATCTGCAGTACAGTAATGAAATCTGGGCCCAAAAGAAATTTTCCAGAAACCACAATTTTCAATAAAGACCCTACTGTAGAAATTTGGCCCACTGAAGCACCAAGATGGCCGCGGATCCGCGGCCAAAGCTAGGTATTGGCGGCGGTTCCGCGGCCGTACGGTCGAGTCAGGGGTCCAATTTTCTACAGTGTTCTCCAAAAAGCCTGCTCGATTTTCTGTGATGCTCAAAATAATTTTTAGACCTCATTTAAAATTCGACAGGAACTTTACACAGAAAATTGTAGTTTTCGAAATTCCGTTCGATCGATGTTTTAAACGCGTTAGCACAAGTTAGTAAAGCTTAATGGCGTGGCTCTGGTACCAATGTAAGTCTACGGTAGCGCCCCGGCCGTCTTTCAGACGCCAAATGCGGAACAAAAACTTTTTAACTGGCGCTATCGCATACTATAACCCGGATCTGCCATTAACGCTAAACTAAAAAACTACAAAGTGGGTAGAAAGGCTATACCGAACGATCCGAGTCCTTCGGTCTTTAACCATCATCCCACGCTTTGTTGCGGCTGCTCCGATCTCCTGGCTCCTCGTCGAGGTGGCACCACATCTACGTATCTTTAAACGGGCTCCCGCCTCTGAACCGAGGCAACTCGGACATGAAGTTTGCTAGCCGACATGTCCAAGATTGATGTAGAGAATGAGTAGAACACTTTATCTCGTTACATCCAAAACCATGGATGAACGGTTAATGAAGTTGCCTTTTGGAATGGAATGAAATGAGAAATTGAGCTATCAAATTTCCATGAATAAAAAACCATAATCTTTTTAATCAATTCCTTTTGTTTTTCAAGGAGGGGGCCGGCCACTATAAAGGAGGAGGGAAGTGACTGTTGGAGAAAGGAGGGGTGACCATTAGCAAGAATGAAGTGAATGAGTCACAATAACACCTTGCTAAATACTTTAATGCAAACCATGAGTCATCTTAACACATAATCAAATCATTTAATGCAAACTATGAATCACTAATCCTAGTCACCTCTTCTAAAAGCTTCCACATGACTCACCCTCATGACTCACCCAAGGAAAAAGATAAATCCGCATTAAACCGAATTTTAAGACGGGTGATAGAAAACTGGCAACTTCCAAAAGTAATCTCGAAACGAATTTCAGGATAACCCCGTAACAGTATAAACATACCCGCATTTGTATTACGACCGAATACAAATGCAACTGAGACAAAGATATTATATCTACACAATATAATACTCGGATCCGGCTTAAACCAAAGCCCACCAGTATTATCTGTCCGAAATATAACACGTGCGTAAACGCACGTGCATTTTTCGAACCCTGCCATAAAACCATACGGCCTCTACAATGTTTCGCCCGAACTTGGGAAACTATCTGTGGGGGAC
Source organism: Agapanthus africanus (assembly GCA_030015575.1). Taxonomy (NCBI): domain Eukaryota; kingdom Viridiplantae; phylum Streptophyta; class Magnoliopsida; order Asparagales; family Amaryllidaceae; genus Agapanthus; species Agapanthus africanus. The sequence goes on from CM057337.1 coordinate 418,993,336, forward strand.
TCTAATGACTCATCAGTACCCTGGCAGTGGGTTTAACCACAAGCCGTCAGCGGCACAAGCTGTGCGTAACGGCTGCCCATGTACTGACATCAAGGGAAGCCGATGAGCGAACTCATCCTGGAACCCTACTGAACCTAACAGTGACAATATACATACAGTCCAGTCCGTTCGTCTATGAGTATCGCATATCGGGCCTAGGGGGCTGGTAACGTCAGACCCCCAATAGCGGTATAAGTCGTGTCGGAGTGTAGCCCAGAACACCCTGAGATACAACTGGAGTACCTACCAGTAAATCTCCTACCTTGGCCGAGGGTTTTGTGTAATGGCTCTCCTAGACACAGCGCGATTTCACCCCCAATACCGGGAGAGACGAATCCCCTGCCGATCCGCTCACTTGCCTCCATGTGGTTCGGGACTGTACCCAAAAAAGACCTGTTTGCACGACTCCTTTGAGCCGTGGTAGGGTAGAAATCAAAGCAAAGTGGGAACTCACACGAGACAAATGACGACCTCAAGTCGATGAACTAACCTGTACACATGTCACCAGGAACTGCTATCTGACGCTAGGTATAAATACCAACTAGCAGGTTCTCGGCGAGTCCTGTCCGGTGTACTCATAACCCAATGAGCACCTGTATACATCTTAGGTGATCCAACTGACACCAGTGGCTTGTGAGACCGGCCACCGCCCCTCGTCGGGGTCTCGACTGTATATACTAGTCTACTCCGGAGTATCGATGCCCTGTCTCGAAACTCCCACGACTAGGGACCACTTTTAAGGATGTGCTTATAGACTACCCAACTCTCACGTATATGATCGCCATCATACTGTTGGTAGTCAAGCAAGATCCTAAGGGCTCTATCAACGTGTAATAGTGATCAGTCACCTGAACCTGTACATGACTGATAAAGGCAAACCAGATAGCATACTATCAATACGAGTAAGACTGTCCTACCGGTATAGGTCCTCCTCAATCATTGCAATCACGTACCTGTGATCCAATAATTGACTTTGAGGGCATTATATCCAACACCACCGTGCTTTAATTTCCATCATACCATGTCCAAGAGGGCGTGCAAAAAGGTGGCTTTTGGGTACAGTCCCGAATCACATGGAGGCAATGAGCGATAGGAGGGGTTTTGTCTCTCCCGGTATAGGGAGTTGATGTTGCGCTGTGTTCGATTGGCTATAACTGGAAATCCCTGGCCAGGGTTGCTGAGATTTACTGGTAAGTGTTATCAGTAGTTTCTCGAACTGTTATAGACCTCATATCGACACAACTTATCAAGCTACTGGGGTCAGACGTTTACCACCCCTAAGCGAGATATGTGACATATCAGACGAAGAGACCAGACTGTACGGGAGTGTTACCGACTGGATTCACAGAAGAAAGTACAGGCTTGCTTGTTGATCTTCTGATCGCTCAATACCTGGGTGGCTGTTACATTTAGCTGACCGCTTGCAGCTTGTGGGTGTTTGATATGATCATCACCTACTGCTGGCGTATTGACGATTCTTTAGAGTCCTACACAGAGGTTTCTTGACGCAGGCAAAACGGAGTAGGAGCACATATATGATATGTGCGGGACCGAGAACAATACGTGTATGTGATACCGTATTAGATTCTCACGATATGAGATATCGGCCGGGTATATGTGATATAGCCGGGTCATCGGATCAAGTGTTGATTCGATGAACTGATACAGATTATATTAGTCGGTTATTTGTGAAATAGCCGGATTATCGGATCAAGTGTTGATTCGATAATTTAATGTATAATTATATATTTGATATATTAAATTACATTAACTGATATAAGCTCACTAAAAGATTCTTTTTCTCACTCGGGTAATACATTGATATATATGTGATATATGTTAATTGTATTATTTTATTTTGCTACAATAAATATTATATATGTGATATATAATATTGTAACATGTTATGGTTATTAATGCAACATGATTAGTGGAGATTAAACATGATTAAGATTTGATTTGGGTTAATTTTTCTAGAAGCTTTTAGAAGCTTTTGTTTTGTTTTTGCGAAGATATTTGTAAAGATATTTTTATAGATATTTAGTTAACCCAACCCAACCTTTTAACCATGGTTCATTCTCTACATGGGTTAAGTTATCATACTTAACCCATGGTTGCATTTCTAACCTCACCACAATTTATTATTCATCACAAAGAAAATGCTTCTTCTTCTTCCTTCTTCTTTTGGATGGAAAAGCTTTCTAGCTTTTTCATTAGTGATGAAAATGAGTGATATTAAGAAAATAAATGAGAGCTAAATTCCACTTCATCATCCTAATCTATTCTTTCCAATTAGATTAGGGTGTTCACTTCATTAAAGAGTGAGAGCTTGTGTTAAAGAAACTTCAAGGTAGATCATCTTAGTTATCGAAGATCGGAAGCAAGCTTGCATCTTTCTCTTCGTGGAGCTTCTCTAGAGTCCGGATAGTCGATGATCGCAGCGAAGGGACTTCAACACGGAGCTTTAGAAGTGAAGGACCGGACTACAAAGGTTGTAATCCCTAACTCTTAGAAGTAAAGTTGTTTACTTGCTTTGTTTCGCCTAATCTCTAGTTTAAAGATCTTGGTTAGGCTTGTTCGGCACGTTAAATCGGGCATGGTTGATGCCTTATAGACCCTTGTGAGAGTGCCTAGTAACCCTACAAGATCCTGGTCCGGTATCTCATACCCATGACGTAGAGGATACTGAGAAACGGTTCTTAGTAATGAACACACCCGAAGAAAATGCATCAACATGTACTTTCTTCATTTGGGCGGCACGGGAATCCTGGTAATCCTATATTTCCTGCTCGGTCTTATAACAATTATAAAGTAGAGCGGGACCAACGTTCCCCAAGCTCAGTATAACAAGCGGGTTCGGTCAATAAATCCATATTATTATCTTGATTAAGGCATGACATGGTCGCTACCTGGAGAGAGAGAGAAGAAAACACTCTGCGTGCGCGCTTGCAAGGTTAGATTGGTTATATATTTTATCTAATCAGGATAGCTCCTACTATTTTTATCAAATCTTCCTTCAAACCCTAAAAGGAAAGACTAGCCGGGATTAATTACACCTTATATGTTCTCCAATATTTCAGCCAGGCCAGTGCTGGTACTTTTAGGGAGGTTCCCCGTGCTTTCACACGGACCTAATTAAAATAAACCTCGTTTTCCCAGGGGCGTAACCCTATTGACACCTTTCTAGACACCTACTTGATCGGCTAATTGTAAAGTGCAAAACTCTCCCAGGAGTAACAATTACTCACAGTGGGTATCAGGATCCAACTATCTCATAGAAGGTATGCAATCTCATTGCAAATTTCGACACTTGAAACTCCCGATAATGGTTTTTACCCCTAGTACTTATGATCTTAACTATAGTCAACATATTATAAGCACTAGTCAAGTTCTACCCGTCATTTCATGATTAATTAGACCCACCCACATGATCCTCAACTATGGTCGACATAATCGCATGACTGTCCTAACTAATCGCATCATATGTTGTGTAGGAAGACATCACTTAGCTACTGTAAACTACGCTTTGACTGTGGTCAACATACGCAGCACGAATACTAAGTACTCTACTTCCTAAAATGACGAAGGGTTGCGAATAGTTTTTTGTGAAAATCTTTAACGCTTTGAACTCGATCTCGTTGCAGAATCGAATGGTTTAAAAAGGAGTGGCTTAAGCTCCGCTTTTTGAAACATTACTTTTTCATAAAAAGCCGAGTGGGTTTCAAATTCGATTATACAACATTTTTAGGTTTATTTTCTTTCATTAATCTTATTAATGAATGTCCCATCATTTAAGTTACCTAAGCATCACAGATAAATACAACGTACGCTTATGCCATCCGCATTCGCCATGAAGTCCCGTCATGCACCGTTAGGTTAGGTAGCTAACGGCAGAGCGGGGCAGGGCTAGCGTGGGTGAAAAACATAAGCAACGTCTATTATATATCATATATATAATATAATGTATCCATCTCAGAATATAAAGTGATCACATCACAGAATATCAGCAGCAGAAGACAACATATGAAATATTGGATATGCTAGGATTTCCGGATTTTAATTTAAGCCTGTATAAAACATGGATTCCACGGTCGTGATGAATAGCCAAACCCACATCTCTAGACCCCTAAGAGAGTGGAAAGCAACCCTACCAATTCTAGAGTTAGGAGACCCGGACTCGACTCCTCGAGATGGTCTCCCACTGGACTCTAGAACCCGGTTACTTGTGCTCCCCTCCTTGGGTCTATCTTAATGCGGAAAAGTAAATAATATACATCAACGGTGACATCTTCCTCAACCCAGAAGTGGCCCAATAAAAGAATATTACATACAAGTTTTTACACGAACGAAAATGAAAAACTCTCATCTCACATAAAAACCCCCGACTATTCAAACACGACGATCCAATATAACATATTACAGCAACATATAACATCACATGTCATCAACGTAAGTAAATATGCGTATCCCAATTGTCGTTGACATATAGCAACGAAACCGGCAATACACCGCATATTACACTTACGGTCGCAGAAAAGAAAGTGAAAACTACAACAATTGGAATCCGTAACCACCTTAGACATCATAAACCCGAAACATCTCATATTCCGAATTTCATGCCTAACAATATGAATTCCTTAGACATCCTATTCCTAACAATTATAAACCCCGCATTTTAGTCTCGATATTGAAAACACTTTCCAATAATAAGTCGGGTAATTCAACAAGATTCCTGACATCCTAATCGAATGCTCATCCGAAACTTTAGTAGACGGCCGCACCCCCGATATCGTCGACGAAGTGCACTTAGGCGGAACACCGCTACCGCGAGCACCCGGACGGATGCTTTTAGCAACAGAGTTCTCCTACAGTCACTCGGTCGGGGCTATGGGGTGTGGCTATCTAGTAAGGTTGCCCGGCGAGTATTTGCGTACGCTATGTGATTGCGATGGACTTTTGATCACATCAAAATCCCGTGGCAACCGATCAAATGAGACTAAATTTCTAGATTTATAAAATTCAAATACTGTGGATTCTAAGTATTGTATTCCATCACAAATATCCGGACAACATTAAACTTTTCGATCGATTCATCAAAGCCCCCCAATTCCCCGAGAGCTCAACACTTGAGCATTGTTTAATAATACCCAGAACATGCCGCAACACCTATGAACCAGCCGTAGAAGGGCAGACCAAGGCCTCATTAATGGCACCGCGGAACTGCCGCAAACCTTAAGGTTTGAAAGCGGTTCCATGGTCATTATGTCGAGTTAGGGTTTCATTCTTCTAGAGGGTTCAAAGAATTACTTGCATGATTTTCCGAATACGTTAAACTTGGAAAAATAGGTTTTTGACATTCGTTTGAACTTTTTAACTTCGTCTAGACAACATGTGATACCCCAAAACAATGTTAAAACTACGAATACGAAATACTCCGGATTGCCTATACTGTAAGATTACATCACATGCAAACTTAGCAAAAACTAGCAACACCTGAAACATCATAACCTAGAAATTGGAACATAGAAAAAATTTGAAGCCAAAACACCCAAATTGGGGCGAGCTCGCCCGTTTTTACCTACATGTTGTTAGATATAGTGCCCTCAGAGTCATTTATTGGATCACAGGTACGTGATTGCAATGATTGAGGGATGACCTATACCGGTAGGACAGTCTTACTCGAGATGATAGTATGCTATCTGATTTGCCTTTATCATCGTGTACTGTTTCAGATGACCTTACAGGTCACTATTGCACGTTGATAGAGCCCTTAGGATTCTTTCTTGACAGCTAGCAGTATGATAGCGATCATATACGTGGGAGCTAGGGTCTATAAGCGCATCCTTAAATGGTCCCCAGTCATGGGAGTTTCGAGACAGGGCATCGATACTCCAGAGTAGACTAGTGTATACAGTCGAGACCCCGACGAGGGGCGGTGGCCGGTCTCACAAGCCACTGGTGTCAGTTGGTTCACCTAAGATGTATACAGGTGCTCATTGGTGTAAGTCCACGGTAGTGCCCCGACCGTCTAACAGACGCTAAATGCGGAACAAAAACTTTTTACACCTGGCGCTATCGCGTACTATAACCCGGATCTGCCATTAAAGCTAAACTAACAAATTACAAAGCGGGTAGAAATGTTATACCGAACGATCCGAGTCCTTCGGTCTTCAACCATCATCCCACGCTTGTTGCGGCTGCTCTGAACTCCGGAATCTCCAGTCTTCTCGTCCAGGTGGCACCACGTCGACGGATCTTTAAACGGGCTCCCGTCTCTGAACCGAGGCAACTCGGTCGTCAAGTTTGCTAAAAGAGATGACCAAGATTGATGTAGAGATTGAGTAGAATACTTTGTCTCACTTCGTCCAAAGCCGTGGACGATCGGTTAATGAAGTTGCCACTCGAAATGAAATGGAATGAGAAATGAGTTATCAAATTTCCATACACCTTAAACCATAGTCTTTTTCCAAAATCAAATCTCTCTTTCTCACAATGGGGGGCCGGCCAATATATATGAAGAGGGAGGTGATGGTAGGAGCAAAGAGGGTGACCACAAGGATAAATATCATGAACAAATATCCTAAGGTTAACAAGAATCATTATTGCTAAAGCATGAGTCATATAAACCTAGTCATCATGTAATTAATGCAAACAAAGGTTCATGAACCTAGTCACCATTCTAGAAGCTTCTAGAAGCACGACTCACCCTCACGACTCACCAGAGTGACGGAAAGATAAATCCGCATTTAACCGAATGTCAAATACGGAAACTGGAAACTGGCAACTTCCAAAAGCGATCCTGAAAAGAATTTCAGGACAACTCCGTAACTGTATAAATATACCTGCATTTGTATTACGACCGAATACAAATGCAACTGAGACAAAGTTATTCTATCTACTCAATATAATACTCGGATCCGGCTTAAACCAAAGCCGACCAGTATCAACTGCCCGAAACATGACACGTGTGTAAACGCACGTGCATTTTCCGAACCCTGCCATAAAACCATACGGCCTCTACAACGTTTCGCCCGAACTTGGGAAAGTGTCTGTGGGGGACTCTAATGACTCATCAATACAATGGCACTGGGTATAACCTCTAGCACGTCAGAGGTACAAGCTGTACGTAACGGTTTGCCTATGTATTGATTGGAAGGGAAGCAGAGGAGCGAACTCGTCCATAAACCCTATTGAGTCTGACAGTGACAATGTATATACAGTCCGGTCCGTTCGTCTAAAGAGTATCGCATATCGAGCCTAGGGGGGTGGATAAAGTCAGACCCCTAATAACGCGATAAATCGTGTCGGTATGAAGCCCATCACCATCTGAGAAACTACTGATCCAAATCAGTAATTCTCCACTACCTTGGCCAAGGATTTCTAGTGATGGCCACCCGTGCACTGTGCGACATCAACCCCCAATACCGGGAGAGACGAATCCCCGACGATCCGCTCACTGCCTCCATATGGCTCGGGACTGTACCCAAAAAAGACCTGTTTGCACGACTCCTTTGAGCTGTGGTAGGGTAGAAATCAAAGCACAGTGGGAACTCACACGAGAAAAATGACGATCTCAGGTCGACAAACTAACCTGTACACATGCCACCAGGGAACTGCTATCTGACGATATGTATAATACCAACTAGCATGTTCCCGGCGAGTCCTGTCCGGTGTACTCATAACCTAATGAGCACCTGTATACATCTTAGGTGATCCAACTGACACCAGTGGCTTGTGAGACCGGCCACCGCCCCTCGTTGGGGTCTCGACTGTATACACTAGTCTACTCTGGAGTATCGATGCCCTGTCTCGAAACTCCCACGACTAGGGACACTTTTAAGGATGTTCTTACAGACCCCAGCTCCTACCTATATGATCGCCATCATACTGCTGGTAGTCAAGCAAGAATCCTATGGTCTCTATCATCATGCAATAGTGAACTAAAGCATGTATATGATGATAAAGACAAACCAGATAGCATACTATCATCTCGAGCAAGACTGTCATATCGGTATAGGTCCTGCCTCAATCATTGCAATCACGTACTTGCGATCCAATAATTGACTTTGAGGGCACTATCTCCAACAATCTCCCACTTGCACTCAAGGCTAATTATTGTGATGTCGCATACTCACAGCCCGTGTGATACCGAACATCCAACTCCTCTACTAATCAGTTTCACAAAGCTAGTTTGTAAAACTCTTGTGTTCAAGAAATAGCCTCAGTGAGTGGATCCTCCTTGATGTTTCTTTCTATGTCTCTCTTAATCTCAAGTTCGCGAAGAAAACCATCTCCCGAAATGAGTAATACCTATCTTAGAATATGTCTGAATATCTGATGGGACCTAATTCATAAATGAACTCCAAATCCAAACTTCTTAGACTTTATTGATAACTGAACCTAATCAGTATCGCGCACCATGCCTCCCACAGTATCCTCTTGGACCACTTGTCCATAATACTGTCCCTCATCATAGGGAAAACTATAACTCTGACAATCACTTTGTCATCCATGTCACCTCTGAAGCCTGGAATGATAACCGTCTCCCGAAGGAGGCTGCCGTCATCAAATCCGTAGAACATTCACTCATGTTCTAAAACTGCTTCCTTATGTTTCTCCAGGATTGGATTAATATAAACTTATCGCATCTAGTGCAAAAACAACATCTGGTGTGGTACTTGACATCTCATGATTGACTCAATTGCCTAAGCAAGTGATCTACCAATCATGCACATCCCTCTCTCCTTTAGTCTCTAAGACACCTTTAGAGAGGATGACTCCATTACCTGCAGGTACACCACCATGCCAGGAGTCATCTATTCTAAATACCATTAGAATACTGTCAAAGTACCCATATTAGGAAACTACCCAAATCTAGATCTAATACCATAGATCTAGTAACCAGAATGTCTGATATTATATCCATGTCCTTTGTGAAGAAATAACTGTGTGATAACCACAGTACAACCGATCGTAATATAGGAATTTTACTTCCTATTCTGTGTGTGTCATCCAAATACCAGGACTTTACACCCTACTACCTTCTGAACAGATCCATCCTCTATTCTGATAAAGTCAAATCTATGACTGTCACATCAAAATTAGATGATCTTATCTCCGCTATATTTGCTTAAGTCTATAAATAGACATAAGCTACTTGCCCACTATGCTTCCGCTGCTCCCACTGACTACGATAACCGTCTGGCAGAATAATATATACGTACACTTCTAAAGCTAGTTTAGAACGACGTTATACTTATCCTCTTGCCGGGTCTCATAGTCTGGAACAACAGTAGTGTCAAGTCTGGGTAAACAAGAACCTCCCTATCACCGTCCTTGAGGCTACCTGAGTACCTCTCGGGTGTCTGAGGTTACCGACCATATCTGCGGAGGGGCTATTGGAATGTCAAACCTGATTGAATATATAGGTCCTATTAAATCTTCCGTAATCGTTTGCGGTTCTGGAATTACTTTCAGTTCTACCATACTCCCACTACTGTTTTCTGAAAAAATCCATTTTAATAAAACTGTGGCGAGTCAAGAACAATATCACTATTGATCTTCCAGATGGTAGAAATGTCAACCCTCGTCAAAACCAGGGTCAACCCATAAACTGCCATTACAGAAACGTGCCTTGAGTTATCCAGTGTCTGGTTTTAAGCATAAGCTGGACAACTTCCCGTACCTTAACATCGTTAAGTTATGAACCATTCTATATCCAATATAGTAATAGAGGCACTAATTTAATTGGAACCAGATTCAAAAACATGCAGCTGTCTCCAGTATATATCAACATAATGGAGAGAGGCTAATCAGCATTACTCAACTTAGGAATCCATCCAATTTTGAGTAACCTGAAAGAGAAACAAGTTTCTCAAAACCATTACTTTCATCTGAATACCAATCACAAGAATCTACATGTTCGATCTCTTTGAAGAATCCCGATACTTGTGACATCTGGTTCTCTACTTTATTCTTGTACCCATAACTTCTCAAAACTTAGACATTGTATTTCTACGAAACACTTGTCTAATAACTAGAGAAGTCATAAGTAAACAGAACATAGTACGAGGACCTACCCCTTTGTCCCGACGGACACTGGACAACATACAATACTCTGTATAAGTCCGCTGAGTTGAATAACTCAAAACCTGTGTGTCGTAGGTTGAAAACTGTACCCAGGCGATTTCCTAAAATATCACCAATTACAACGAATTCCGATATAATGAGGAGGATCACCTAATTCCCAATAACTTACTCCCACTCATCATCTGTAAAAACCATACAGATATGAGAATGAAACCTGGTAAATACATACTCTGGAGTAAGTATCTAATCGGGAAATCAGTTTTTCATTAACAATACACTGAAACATTAAAATGTTTCGTAGGGGTATCCGGGTATTCCTAGTAATGCCTCTTCCATAATCAAATTCATGACTGTAACCGTATATTTCTTTGCCGTCTCTCCAAATCCCTTTATTTGTCTTTAGTCGTTACCTTCTGTACACCTTCGTTAGGCTAAATGGTTTTCTTCCTTCCCCACCGTTCGGCACCAGCCTATGGTTTGGAAGAAGACTATCCAGTAAGTATAATAGGTGTACTCTCCTAATCCTAGGAGTACTCGCAACTTGAGAGAAGGTGATGATAAAAGACTACTGAATAAAACCTTATTCTCTTTCTCCCGAACTGGGGAAAAAGCAAAGGTGAAAATAGTAGTGGCGATGAAGTACGCGGTTTGGTCGTGAATGATAACAGTCGAAATTTACTTTGCCCTCTTTCTAATCCCTTTATTTTGTCTTTACATATTACCTTCTGCACACCCTACTTAGGCTAATTGGTTTTCTTCATTCGCTACCTTTTGGCACCAGCCTATGGTTTGGAATAAGATTATCCAATAAGCGTAATAGGTGTACTCTCCTAAACCAAGGAGCCCTCGCAACCTGAGAGAAGGTGATAATAAAAGACAATTGAATAAAACCTTATTCTATTTCTCCTGAACCTGGATCCATCCTCGAAGAAGTCCCTCCGAGATCGTATATAACCATACGATGGATCTATCCAATGGAAGTGGATGTCCGTAGCAATACGGGGTGTTCTGAGAAATACAAATGGTAAAAGAAGGAGCGGCAATGACTTATGCAACTAAGACAATCTAAAAGCCAGTATTTTAAGAAGGTTCGGTCTACTTGGTTACTGAGTCATAGTCTAGGGTCGGTCAAAGGTCGCTGCCAAAGAGAGAGAGAAAAAAGAAACACTCTGCGTGCACTCTAATTTAGATCAGAATGGTTATCAATTTATCTAATCAAGAAACCTCCCACTGTTACCTCAAATTCTCCTCCAAACCTGAAAGAAGAATTAGTCGGGATCACCCGAAGAGTAAACCAACTCATCAGTGGGAATCGGGATCCAACTATCATCGCATGATAACTTGATGGAAGCCACTCAAGTTATCACACTCCAGAAGGTATGCGCATGCCTGGCAAGTTTCCTGTATGTTTGAAACTCCCGATATGATTTTTGCCTCATGCTCTTATGACCTTGACTTTGGTCAACAAATAATAAGTCACATGTCAAGTTCTACCCGTCATTGTCTAGGTTAATTTGAACCCATCCGCACATACCCTTGACTTTGGCCAACAAGGTGGTACGACTGTCCAAAACCAACGCATCTATCTATGCAACAGATGAATGTTCAGCAGCTACCAAACACCATGCCTTGACTTTGGACAACAAACATAGCTTGAATACTACTGACAATCCATAGGAAATGACGGAGGGCTACGGCTGGTTTTTGGTGAAAAACCTTTAACGTAATGAACTTGATCTCGTTGAAGGAACCTGATAGCTTTTTAAAAAAATATAGTGGCGAAAACGTTTTGCTAAAGAGGTCACTCCCGGTGAGGGGATCTCGGCTCTTTCCTCGTGGAATGAGGTGCAGGATATTTCAACTGAATACTGCGATGCAAAGCAACTTGTAATCGACTATAGTAAAGTTATTACCCTGACGCAATCTTCTGCCCAAGGGGTCACTCCCGGTGAAGGGATCTCGGCCCTTGCCTCGTCGAATGAGGTGCAGGATATTCTAAACTGAATATCACTATGCAAAACAAAAAGAAACGTCTTTGTAATAACACTTTTTAAATTGGTTCCAACAACATCAAATATAGGTTTGTTTTAACTTGCATTGATAAGAATCAATGCAGTCCCATCAATCAATCACACTAGAAAAGAACGAAAATAAAATGTACGTATATGCCATCCGCATTCGCCACTGGGTCCCGTCATCACCCGTTAGGTTACTTAACTAACGACAGAGCGGGGGCTGGACTAGCGCGGGTGTAAAACATATACAACATCTAATAGTATATATACCAATATACAATAATCGCTCCAGGCGTGATAATATGCAACATTAAAGAAAAGTAATAAGCATCACAGAACATTACAGATAATCTGGGATCCCCGGATTTCACAGAGCCGCTACTGAAACCCGACGTTCCCCTGGTCGTGTGGATAGCCTGTGCAATGAAACCTAGACCCCTACAGGTGCGGCAAGTTACCCGCTAAAACCTGAAGCGAGGCAGTCCCCCACAGTATAGTGAATGGAACACCCGACACTTCACGGAATCCGGTAAATTAAGCACCCTTCCTTGGGTCAACCTGTACCCCCTACGAGCGCGGCGAATAGTTTTCCAATTCTAGAGTGAGGTCCCTCTGCCTCTCAAAGCCATGAGATACGGACCCGTTGCCTTCTAGAACCCGGCTATTCGTGTACTCCTTCGCGGGATAAACCTAGTACAGAAATAAAAATATGTACAACGGGTACATCGACCTCAACCCGGTCGTGCCCCAAAAGAATATTAGACAACAGGCAGTAACGGCAGTCCACATGTTGGACGCTCGTCCCGTAATATCAAATGTACAAATAAATCCAAACTGCACTATCATTGCACCCTGCTATCCACCACGACATATCCGCAACATCACAGCACAACACAGAACATCAACGCGAATGTCACGTTCGCAAACCCGTCTAAAAGAACTATAGCAATTAGACGCGGTTTACCGATCAAATGACATTCCCGGTCGGAGATATAATGTAAATACTGCATACTAACAAATTTAAAATTTCGATCGACTAAATTTCCCGAAGTGAGCCCCACGTACATCTGCTGTACAGTAACAAAATCTGGGCCCAAAAGAACTATACCAAAAACCACATTTTCCAAAAAGAAGCTCTCTGTGAAAAATTGATGCACTGTTCCCACTAAAGCGCCGCGGTTCCGCGGTCAAACCCGAGATTTGACCGCGGATCCGCGGTGCTCTTGTGGGATCACGTGCCCAATTTTCATACGTATGCTTAAAAAACCCTGCTTAATATTCTGTGATATGTAAAATTATTTTTAGACCCTGTTTAAAATCGACAGAAACTTAAGCACTTGAAAATTGTGATTTCGGAAATTCCGTTCGATCGATCTTTTAAACGCGTTAGCACAAGTTAGTATAGCTTAATGGTGAGGCTCTGATACCACTGTAAGTCCACGGTAGCGCCCCGGCCGTCTAACAGACGCCAAATGCGGAACAAAAACTTTTTACAACTGGCGCTATCGCGTACTATAACCCGGATCTGCCATTAAAGCTAAACTAACAAATTACAAAGTGGGTAGAAATGTTATACCGAATGATCCGAGTCCTTCGGTCTTCAACCATCATCCCACCCTTTTTGCGGCTGCTCTGATTTTCGGAATCTCCAGTCTTCTCGTCCAGACGGCACAACGTCGACGGATCTTTAAACGGGCTCCCGCCTCTGAACCGAGGCAACTCGGTCGTCAAGTTTACTAAAAGAGATGACCAAGATTGATGTAGAGATTGAGTAGAATACTTCATCTCACTTCGTCCAAAGCCGTGGACGATCGGTTAATGAAGTTGCCACTCGAAATGAAATGGAATGAGAAATGAGTTATCAAATTTTCATACACCTTAAACCATAGTCTTTTTCCAAAATCAAATCTCTCTTTCTCACAATGGGGGGCCGACCAATATATATGAAGAGGGAGGTGATGGTAGGAGCAAAGAGGGTGACCACAAGGATAAATATCATGAACAAATATCCTAAGGTTAACAAGAATCATTAATGCTAAAGCATGAGTCATATAAACCTAGTCATCATGTAATTAATGCAAACAAAGGTTCATGAACCTAGTCACCATTCTAGAAGCTTCTAGAAGCACGACTCACCCTCACGACTCACCAGAGTGAAGGAAAGATAAATCCGCATTTAACCGAATGTCAAATACGGAAACTGGAAACTGGAAACTGGCAATTTCCAAAAGCGATCCTGAAACGAATTTCAGGACAACCCCGTAACTGTATAAATATACCTGCATTTGTATTACGACCGAATACAAATGCATCTGAGACAAAATTATTATATCTACTCAATATAATACTCGGATCCGGCTTAAACCAAAGCCGACCAGTATCAACTGCCCGAAACATGACACGTGTGTAAACGCACGTGCATTTTCCGAACCCTGCCATAAAACCATACGGCCTCTACAACGTTTCGTCCGAACTTGGGAAAGTGTCTGTGGGGGACTCTAATGACTCATCAATACAATAGCACTGGGTATAACCTCTAGCACGTCAGAGGTACAAGCTGTACGTAACGGTTTGCCTATGTATTGATTAGAAGGGAAGCAGACGAGCGAACTCGTCCATAAACCCTATTGAGTCTGACAGTGACAATGTATATACAGTCCGGTCCGTTCGTCTAAAGAGTATCGCATATCGAGTCTAGGGGGGTGGATAAAGTCAGACCCCTAATAACGCGATAAATCGTGTCGGTATGAAGCCCATCACCATCTGAGAAACTACTGATCCAAATCAGTAATTCTCCACTACCTTGGCCAAGGATTTCTAGTGATGGCCACCCGTGCACTGTGCGACATCAACCCCCATTACCAGGAGAGACGAATCCCCAACGATCCGCTCACTGCCTCCATGTGACTCGGGACTGTACCCCAAAAAGACCTATTTGCACGACTCCTTTGAGCCGTGGTAGGGTAGAAATCAAAGCACAGTGGGAACTCACACGAGACAAATGACGATCTCAGGTCGACAAACTAACCTGTACACATGCCACCAGGGAACTGCTATCTGACGATATGTATAATACCAACTAGCATATTCCCGGCGAGTCCTGTCCGGTGTACTCATAACCTAATGAGCACCTGTATACATCATAGGTGATCCAACTGACACCAGTGGCTTGTGAGACCGGCCACCGCCCCTTGTCGGGGTCTCGACTGTATACACTAGTCTACTCTGGAGTATCGATGCCCTGTCTTGAAACTCCCACGACTAGGGACACTTTTAAGGATGTGCTTACAGACCCCAGCTCCCACGTATCGCCATCATACTGCTGGTAGTCAAGCAAGAATCCTATGGGCTCTATCATCATGCAATAGTGAACTAAAGCATGTATACGATGATAAAGACAAACCAGATAGCATACTATCATCTCGAGCAAGACTGTCATATTGGTATAGGTCCTGCCTCAATCATTGCAATCACGTACTTGCGATCCAATAATTGATTTTGAGGGCACTATCTCCAACAATTGGGTTATGAGTACACCGGACAGGACTCGCCGGGAACATGCTAGTTGGTATTATACCTGACGTCAGATAGCAGTTCCCTGGTGACATATGTACAGGTTAGTTCATCGACCTGAGATCGTCATTTGTCTCGTGTGAGTTCCCACTGTACTTTGATTACTGCCCTACCACGGCTCAAAGAAGTCGTGCAAACTGGTTTTAGTTGGGTACAGTCCCGAGCCACATGGAGGCAGTGAGCGGATCTGCAGGGGTTCGTCTCTCCCGGTATTTGGGGTGAGGTCACGCTGTATCTAGGAGAGCCATTACACAAAACCCTCGGCCGAGGCAGGAGATTTACTGGTAGGTATTCCAGTAGTATCTCAGGGTGTTCTGGGCTACACTCCGACACGACTTGTACCGCTTTTGGGGGTCTGACTTTTACCAACTCCCTAGGCCCGCCATGCGATGATCATAGACGAACGGACCGGACTGTACGGATATTGTCACTGACAGGCTTAGTAGGGTGTCAGGATGAGTTCACTCATCGACATCCTTTTTGGTCAATACCTGGTAGCCCGTTATGTATGGCTAATACCTCTGACGTGCTAGTGGTTAAATCCGCAACCAAAGTATTGACGAGTCTTTAGAGTCCCCTACAGACCAGTTTCTCAAGTTTTGGGCGAAATGCTGTAGAGGCCGTATGGAGATATGGCAGGGTTCGATCTTATACGTGCGGTATTGCACGGATGAAGATCGGACAGATAATACTAGCGGGCTTTGGTTTAAGCCAGATCCTAATATTGTACAGTGTAGATTTTGTCTCATTGCATTTGTATTCGGTCGGAATACAAATGCGGGTATGTATATACAGTCGTGGGGTTTTCCTGTAATTTATTACGAGATCAGTTTTCTGAAGTTGCCAGTCTGCATTCCGTTTCGGCCAGTTTTCCTTTGTTCCTTCTCGGCCGGATTTTTCCGATGGAGGGGGTTATTTGCAAGTGTGCAAATTAGGAATTGTGGAGGGTTTATTTGTAAATGATTGATTATGATGGTTCTAGCATATTTGCTTTTTCATTCATCATGATTTTGCATTAATGAGAAAGGATTGGAGATTAGATTGATTAAGATTATGATGTGAGGCTTGCTTTTGGGTTATGGTCACCATCTCTTTTTCCTACACTCACCTCCCTTGTAGTTTTTCCCCTCCTCATTTCATTTTGCCGGCCACTGAAGGGGAGAGAGAGGATTAATTTGGTAGAGGGAAAATCATTCATCTCATTCTATGCTTGTATCAAAAAAAGCTTATTCCCTCTTGCTCATCATTCTTCTCCTCCATCACATATGGCAACTTCAAACCCCAAGAGACAAAACATTGTACACTTATCCTACAGCACCCTTAGGCACGTCGGCTCGCCAACTTCGTGCCCGAGTTGCCTCGGTCCAGAGGTGGGAGCCCGTAAAAGAACCCGGCGATGTGGTGCCCGTTCCGACGAGGAAATGAAGACCGGAGATTCCGCGAGGAGATCGGAGTGGAGGCCGAAGACCGAAGGATACGGATCGCTCGGTATAGCCCTCTATCCCGTCTCTTGTTAGCTAGCATTAGGTTAATGGTTACGATCCGGGGTTTTAGGATGCGGTAGTGCCGGTTTTCAAGTCAAGAAAAATTTTCGTTTCCGCATTTTGGCCGAGGAAAGACGGCCGGGGCGCTACCGTAGTCCTACATGGTATCAAAGCCACGCCATTAACCTTTACTAGCTTGCTCTAATGTGTTTAGAACTTCGATCGAACGAAAATTCCGAAAACCCGCATTTTCTGGTCTAGTTTCTGTCAAATTTTTCTAGTGCTCTAAAAATTATTTGGTACATTGTAAAAATACGAGCAGGGCTTTTTAAGCATTCTGTGAAAATTCGGTCGCGTGACGTCACTGTTCCACCGCGGAACCGTGGCCAAACCCACGCATTGGCCGCGGTTCCGCCACCACTTTGACTCCTTACTGTACCAAATTTTTACAGTGGGCTTTTGACATGGAAATAGGGTTTTTGGAATATTCTGTTTGGGCCCAGATTTTCTTTGAGTGCTACAGTTGTGCTTGGGGCCCACTTCGGTAAATTTGGTCGATCGAAAATTTTAAACATGTTAATTCATTGTATTTACATTATATCTGCAACCGTGAATGTCATTTGATCGGTAAATCCTGTCTAACTGCTATAGCCCTTTTAGACGGATTTGCGAACGTGACATTCACGTTGATGTTCTGTGTTGTGCTGTGATGTTGCGGATTTGTCGTGGTGGATAGCCTGGATGCAATGGTAGTACAGTTTGGTTGTATTTGTACATTTGATATTGCGGGGCGAGTGTCCGACATGTGGACTGCCGTCACTGCCTGTTTGTATATTATTCTTTTGGGGCACGACCGGGCTGAGGTCGATATACCCGTTGTATATTTTACTTTCTGTACTAGGATTACCCCGCGGAGGGGTGCACGGGTAGCCGGATTCTAGAGGGCAACGGGCCCACATCTCATGGCTTTGAGACGGAGGGGGTTTTACTCTAGAATTGGCGGGCTATTCGCCGCACTCGTAGGAGGTATAGGTTGACCCAAGGAGGGGTGCTCAAGTTACCGGATTCCGTGAAGTGCTGGGTGGTCCATTCACGTTGTTGAAGGGGGCTGCCTCGCTTCAGATTTTGGCGGGTAACTTGCTGCGCCCGTAGGGGTCTAGGATTTCATTGCATAGGCTATCCACACGATCAGGGGAACGTCGGGTTTCAGCAGCTGCTCTGTGAAACCCGGGGATCCCAGATATCTGTATTGTTCTGTGATGCTTATTACATTTCTGTGATGTTGCATTTTATCACGCTTTGAGCGAATATTATATATTGATATATATACTAGTAGATGTTGTATATGTTTTGCTTCCGCGCTAGTCCAGTCCTCGCTCTGTCGTTAGTTAAGTAACCTAACGGGTGATGACGGGACCCAGTGGCGAATGCGGATGGCATATACGTACATCATTATTTTCGTTCTTTTGTGGTTTGATCAATTGATGGGACTGCGTTGATTCGGATTAATGCAAGCTAAACAAACCTATTCTGATGTTGTTGGAACATTTTTCAAAAAACTGTTATTGCAAGGACATTCTCTTTTGTTTTGCACAGTGGTATTCGGTTATGAATATCCAGCACCTCAGTCGACGAGGCAAGGGACGAGATCCCTTCACCGGGAGTGACCCCTTGGACAGAAGTTTGCGTCAGGGCAATAACTTCACTATAGCCGATTACATTTTGCTTTGCATCGTGGTATTCAGTTGGAATATCCTGCACCTCATTCTACGGGGAAAGAGCCGAGATCCCTTCACTGGGAGTGACCTCTTTAGCAAATGTTTTCGCCACTATATTTTTATAAAAATCTATTCGGTTCCTTCAACGATATCAAGTTCATTACGTTAAAGGTTTTTCGCCAAAAACCAGCCGTAACCCTCCGTCATTTCAGATTAGTATTGCTTAGTATTCATGCTACGTATGTCGTGCTCAGCCGAGGCGTAGTGTGCGGTAGCTCTGTAATGCTTTTCTGTCTTATGGATATGTGATTGGTTAGGACAGTCGTACGGTCATTTTGGCTCAGTCAAGGACTCGTGCGGGTGGGTCTAATGCAGTCAAGATTATGACGGGTTGAACTTGACTAGGATCCTTTGATATGTTGGCTCAGTCAAGGTCACTTGGGTCCTAGGGGTAAAAACATACATCGGGAGTTTCTAAAGAAGCTGAAACTTGCCAGGCATGCGCATACCTTCTAGAGTGTGATAACGTGAGTGGATTCCGTCACGTTATCATGCGATGATAGTTGGATCCCGATTCCCACTGATGAGTTGGTTTACTCATCGGGTGATCCCGACTAATTCTTCTTTCAGGTTTGGAGGAGAATTTGACGTTACAGTGGGAGGTTTCCTGATTGGATAAAGTGATAACCATTCTGATCTTGGTTAGAGTGCACGCTGAGTGTTTCTTTTCTCTCTCTCTTTGGCAGCGACCATGGCCGACCCTAGACTATGACTCAGTAACCAAGTTGACCGAACCTTCTTAAACACTGGCTTTTGGATTGTCAGAGTTGCAAACCTTATTGTCACTCCTACTTTTACCCTTTTCTCCAAAACACCCCATATTACTACGAATGTCCACTTCCATTGGATAAAACCATCGTATGGTTATATACGAACTCGAAGGAATTTATTCGAGGATGGTTTCAGGTTCTGGAGAAAACGAATAGGACTATTAAGTTGTGTTTTCCTTTTACCTTCTCTCAGGTTGCGAGTGCTCCTTGGATTAGGACAGTACACCTATTACGCAAATTGGATAGTCTTCTTCCAAACCATAGGCAGGTGTCGACCGGTAGGGAATGAAGAAAACCAATTAGCCTAAATGGTGTACAGAAGGTATTATGTAAAGACAAATAAAGGGATTAGTAAGAGGGCAAAGTAAATTGCGACTGCTATTCACGACCAAACCAAGTATTTCTTCGCCAATCCTATATCACCTTTGTATTTTTCCAGGACACTCCATATCACTACGAAGATCCACAGTTTATTGGATACTCCATCGTATGGTTATATACGAACTCGAAAGGAACTTGTTCCAGTTCGGGGATGGATTCTGGTTCAGGAGAAATATGAATAAGGTTTTATTCAGTTGTCTTTTATCTTCACCTTCTCTCGAATTGCGAGTGCAGGATTAAGGCAGCACACCCATTATGCTTATTGGATAGTCTTCTTCCAAACCATAGGCTGCTGCCGAACGGTAGGGAAGGAAGAAAACCGTTTGGCCTAAAGGGGTGTACAGAAGGTAATGACTAAAGACATAAAAAGGGATTTGGAGAGATGGAAAATAATTATACGGTTACAGTTGTGAATCTGGAAAATGGAAGAGGCATTACTAGGAATACCCGGATACCCCTTCGAAACATTCACATGTTTCAGTTTCACTGTGTAATGTTAAAAGAAAACTGATTTCCCAATTAGTCCTTACTCCAGGGTATGTATTTACTAGGTTTGATTCTCACATCTGTATGGTTTTACAAATGATGAGTGGGAGTACGTTATTGGGAATTAGGTGATTATCCTCATTATATCGGAATTCGTTGTAATTGGTGATATTTGAGGAAATCACCTGGGTAGTTTGCCGGACGACAAATATTTGGTTTTGAATATCAGTTGTTATGCATCAATTTCAAATTGATATATCTGTACGTCTATTTTTATAGAGTGAGATATACCTTTTTGAAATTATGTCTATGACATTTACCTATATCAGTGGATGGTTAGGTAAGAAGCATTAAACAGCGGTGTAATTCTTCTTAACCATAAGTACAATTTTTGACCTACGACACATAGGGAATGAGTTATTAGACTCAAGGGACTTATACAGAGTATGGTATGTTGTCCAGTGTCCATTAGGACAGAGGGGTAGGTACTCGTACTATATTATGTTTACTTATGACTTCTCTAGTTCTTAGACATGTGTTTCGTAGAAATACAAGGTCCAAGTTTTGAAAAGTTATAGGTATATGAATAAAGTAGAGAACCAGGTATTGCAAGTATCGCGATTCTTCAAGGTGATCGAAGATGTAGATACTTGTGTGATAGTAATGATTAAGAGAAACTTATTTCTCTTTCAGGTTACTCATAATTGGAAGCACTCCTAAGTTGAGTAACGCTGATCGGCCTCCTTCCATTTAGTTGACATGCACTGGAGACAGTTGCATGATTTGAATCTGGTTCCAATTAAATCAGTGCCTCTATTTCTGTATTGGATATAGAACAGTTCATATCTTGACATTGTTAAGGTACGGCGAGTTGTCCAGCTTATGCTTAAAACCAGACACTGGACAACTCAAGGCACGTTTCTGTAATGGCTGTTTGTGGGTTGACCCCGGCTATGACGAGGGTTGATTTTCTACCATCTGGAAGATCAATAGTGATATTATTCTTGACTCGCCACAGTTTTAATAAAAATGGATTTTTTCAGAAAATATAGTGGGAGTATGGTAGAACTGGAAGTGATTCCAGAACCGCAAATGATTACTGAAGATTTGATAAGAACCTAATGATTCAATCTGGTTTGACATTCCATTGGCCACTCCGTAGATATGGTGGGTAACCTCAGGCACTCCAGAGGTACTTCGGTATGCTCAAGGACGGTGGCAGGTAGGTTCTTGTTTACCCAGACTTGCCATTGTTGTTGCTCCAGGCTGTGAGACCCGGCAGGAGGATGAGTATAGCGTCGTTCTGAACTAGCTTTAGAAGTGTACGTCTATATGACTCTGCCAGAGGGTTGTCGTAGTCAGTGGGAGCAGCGGAAGCATAGTGGACAAGAGGCTTATGTCTATTTATAGACTAAAGCAGATATAGCGGAGATAGATCATCTATTTCTGATGTGACAGTCATAGGTTTGACTTCATCAGAATAGGGGATGGATCTGTTAAGAAGGTAGTAGGGTGTGATGTCCTGGTATTTGGATGACATACACAGAGTAGGAAGTGAAATTCCAATACTACGGTCGGTTATATTTTGGTTTTCACACAGTGGTTTCTCCACATAGGATATAGATATTATATCAGATATTTTGGTTACTAGATCTATAGTTTTAGATCTAAATTTGGGCAGTTTCCCAATCAGGGTACTTAGACAGCATTCTAAGAGTATTTAGAATGGACGACTCCTGGCACGGTAGTGTACCTGCAGGTGATGGAGTCACCCTCTCTAAAGGTGTCTTATAGACTAAGGGGAGAGGGATGTGCATGATTGGCAGATCACTTGCTTAGGCAATTGAGTCAATCATGAGATATCAAGTACCACACCAGATGTTTTTGCACTATATGCATTAAGTTGATATTGATCCAATCCTGGAGAAACATTCGGAAGCAGTTTTAGAACATAAGTGGATGTTCTAGGGATATGATAATGACAGCCTCTTTCGGGAGACGGTTATCATTCCAGGCTTCCAAGGTGACCAGGATGACAGAGTGTCTGTCAGAGTTATTGTTTTCCCTCCGACGAGGGGCAGTATTTTGGACAGGTGGTCCAAGCGGATACTGAGGGAGGCATTGTTGGAGATAGTGCCCTCAGAGTCAATTATTGGACACAGGCACGTGATTGCAATAATTGAGGGAGGACCTATACCGGTAGGAAAGTCTTACTCAAGATGATAGTATGCTATCTGGTTTATCTTTATCATCGTGTACTGCTTTAGGTGACCTGACAGGTCGCTATTACACGTTGATAGAGCCCCTAGGATTCTTGCTTGACTGCCAGCAGTATGAGGGCGATCATATACGTGGGAGCTGGTAGTCTATAAGCACATACTTAAAAGGTCCCTAGT
This sequence comes from Agapanthus africanus, assembly GCA_030015575.1. Taxonomy (NCBI): domain Eukaryota; kingdom Viridiplantae; phylum Streptophyta; class Magnoliopsida; order Asparagales; family Amaryllidaceae; genus Agapanthus; species Agapanthus africanus. Next base: position 419,016,347 of record CM057337.1, read on the forward strand.
CGTGGGAGTTTCGAGACAGGGCATCGATACTCCAGAGTAGACTAGTGTATACAGTCGAGACCCCGACGAGGGGCGGTGGCCGGTCTCACAAGCCACTGGTGTCAGTTGGTTCACCTAAGATGTATACAGGTGCTCATTGGGTTATGAGTACACCGGACAGGACTCGCCGGGAACATGCTAGTTGGTTTTATACCAGACGTCAGATAGCAGTTCCCTGGTGACATGTGTACATGTTAGTTCATCGACCTGAGATCGTCATTTGTCTCGTGTGAGTTCCCACTGTACTTTGATTACTACCCTACCACGCTCAAAGGAGACGTGCAAACAGGTTTTAGTTGGGTACAGTCCCGAGCCACATGGAGGCAGTGAGCGGATCTTCAGGGGTTCGTCTCTCCCGGTATTGGGGGTGAGGTCACGCCGTGTCTAGGAGAGCCCTTACACGAAGTCCTTGGCCAAGGCAGGAGATTTACTGGTAGGTATTTCATTAGTATCTCAGGGTGTTCTGGGCTACACTCCGACATGACTTGTACCGATTTTGGGGGTCTAACTTTTACCTACCCCCTAGGCCCACCATGCGATGCTCATAGACGAACGGACCGGACTGTACGGATATTGTCACTGACAGGCTCAGTAGGGTGTCAGGATGAGTTCGCTCATCGACGTCCCTTTTGGTCAATACCTGGTAGCCCGTTACGTATGGCTAATACCTCTGACGTGCTAGTGGTTAAATCCACAACCAAGGTGTTGACGAGTCTTTAGAGTCCCCTACAGACAGTTGCTCAAGTTTCGGGCGAAACCTTGTAGAGGCCGTATGGAGATATGGCAGGGTTCGATCAGATACGTGCGGTATTGCACAGGTCATGATCGGACGGATAATACTAGCGGGCTTTGGTTTAAGCCGGATCCTAGTATTGTACAGTGTAGATATTTTCTCATTGCATTTGTATTTCGGTCGGAATACAAATGCGGGTATGTATATACAGTAGCGGGGTTTCCTATAATTTATTACGGGATCAGTTTTATGAAGTTGCCAGTTTGCTTTCCGTTTCGGCCAATTTCCTTTGTTTCTTTCTTTGGCTGAAATTTGGTGGATGGGGTTATTTGCAATTGTGCAATTAACAATTGAGAAGACTTTTTGCTTCATGATAGTTTTCATGATGGGTGTAGCTTTCATTGACTCCATGACTTCATGATGGCTTGACCTTTGTTGGATATGATTGGGTTTTGGAGTGAGGTTCTTGTTTTTTATCATTGTTTTATCATCATAACATTTTCTCTCTCTTTGATGGATGATTGCCTCTTTTCTCCCCTTGTGTTTTTGTTCCTCTCATTCATTAATCAAGGAGAAGAGGCCGGCCAAGCTTAAGGGGTTGTCCAAGAATTTTGTGAGGCAATTTTTGTTCTCTCCATGCCCATAAAATCTCTTTGTTCTCCTCAAAAAGTATACATATCATTCCTCCACCAAAAAGGCAACTTCAACCCCATGAGACACATAGCTTTCTACACTACATTCTACAGCAATTCTTGGGTACGTCGGCTCGCCAAATTCGTGTTCGAGTTGCCTCGGTTTAGAGGTGGGAGCCCGTAAAAGAAGCCGGCGACGTGGTGCCCTTCCGGCGAGGAGGTGAAGACCGGAGATTCCGCGGGAGATCGGGACGACGACGAGAAGACCGAAGGACACGGATCGCTTGGTATATCTCCCTACCCCTTCTCTAGTTAGCTAGGATTAGATTAATGGCCCGATCCAGGATTTTTGTGCGCGGTGGTGCCGGTTCAAAAGTTAAAGTAAATTATCGTTTCCGCATTTTGGCCTCGGATTGACGGCCCGGGCGCCGCCGTGCACTTACACTGGTATCAGAGCCAGGCCATTAACCTAGTCTTGCTTGGTCTAACGTGTTTACATTTTCGATCGAACAAAATTCCAAAACCCGCGATTTCAATGCATCAGTTCTCTGTCGAAATTTATTTGGCTCGAAATTTTTTTCAGTGTGTTGCAAAATTACAGGTAGGGATTTAAATGTAATCTGGGAAAATTTGGTGGCAAGTTATCCCTGTTAAGCCGCGGAACCGCTCCCTTACCCCTACTTTGGCCGCGGTTCCGCCGCCGTAGTGAGGGATCTCTGCTCCAAATTTTTCCAGTGAGTCTATGTGTTGAAAAAAAGGGGTTTTGGTATATTCTGTTTGGGCCCAGATTTTTCTTTAAGTGCTACGGTAGTGCTTGGGGCCCACTTGGGAAAATTTGATCGATCGAAAATTTTAAATATGTTAGTTCACAGTATTTACATTATATCTGCGACCGTGAATGTCACTTGATCGGTAAATCCTTTCTAACTGCTATAGCCCGGTTAGACGGATTTGCGAACGTGACATTCACATTGATGTTCTGTGTTGTGCTGTGATGTTGCGGATAGTCGTGGTGGATAGCCTGGATGCAATGTTAGTACATATTTGGTATTATTATGTACATTTGATATTGCGGGGCGAGCGTCCGACATGTGGACTGCCGTCACTGCCTGTTTGTATATTATTCTTTTGGGGCACGACCGGGCTGAGGTCGATGTACCCGTTGTATGTATATTTTACTTTCTGTACTAGGATTACCCCGCGGAGGGGTGCACGGATAGCCGGGTTCTAGAGGGCAACGGGCCCGCATCTCATGGCGTTGAGACGGAGGGGGCTTCACTCTAGAATTGGCGGGCTATTCGCCGCACTCGTAGGGGGTATAGGTTGACCAAGGAAGGGTGCCCAAGTTACCGGATTCCGTGAAGTGCTGGGTGGTCCATTCACGTTGCTGAAGGGGGCTGCCTCGCTTCAGGTTTTGGCGGGTAACTTGCCGCGCCCGTAGGGGTCTAGGATTTCATTGCACAGGCTATCCACACGACCAGGGGAACGTCGGGTTTCAGTAGCGGCTCTATGAAACCCGGGGATCCCAGATATCTGTATTGTTCTGTGATGCTTATTACATTTCTGTGATGTTGCATTTTATCACGCCTTGAGCGAATATTATATATTGATATATATATTAGTAGATGTTGTATATGTTTTGCATCCGCGCTAGTCCAGTCCCCGCTCTGTCGTTAGTTAAGTAACCTAACGGGTAATGATGGGACCCAATGGCGAATGCGGATGGCATATACGTACATCATTATTTTCGTTCTTTAATGGTGTGATCAATTGATGTGACTGCGTTGATTCGGATCAATGCAAGCTAAACAAACCTATTCTGATGTTGTTGGAACACTTTTCAAAAAGCTGTTATTGCAAGGACGTTCTCTTTTGTTTTGCACAGTGGTATTCGGTTATGAATATCCAGCACCTCAGTCGACGAGGCAAGGGCCGAGATCCTTTCACCGGGAGTGACCCCTTGGACAGAAGTTTGCGTCAGGGCAATAACTTCACTATAGTCATTTACTTTTGCTTTGCATCGTGGTATTCAGTTGGAATATCCTGCACCTCATTCTACGGGGAAAGAGCCGAGATCCCTTCACCGGGAGTGACCTCTTTAGCAAAGGTTTTCGCCACTATATTTTTATAAAAGCTATCCGGTTCCTTCAACGATATCAAGTTCATTACGTTAAAGGTTTTTCGCCAAAAACCATTTGTAGCCCTCCGTCATTTCAGACGGGTAGCACGTAGTATTCATGCTATGTTTGTTGGCCTTAGTCAAGGCATAGTGTATGGTAGCTGCTTGTTACCTTTCTGCTGCATAGATAGATGCGTTGGTTTGGGACAGTCGTATAGCCTTGTTGGCCCTAGTCAAGGGCTTGTACGGGTGGGTTCAAATTAACCTGGACAATGACGGGTAGAACTTGACATGTGACTTATGATTTGTTGGCCTTAGTCAAGGTCATAAGAGCATGGGGCAAAAATCACATCGGGAGTTTCTAAAGAAACTGAAACTTGCCAGATATGCGCATACCTTCTGGAGTGTGATAACGTGAGCGGATTCCGTCACGTTATCATGCGATGATAGTTGGATCCCGATTCCCACTGATGAGTTGGTTTACTCCTCGGGTGATCCCGACTAATTCTTCTTTCAGGTTTGGAGGAGAATTTGACGCTACAGTGGGAGGTTTCCTGATTAGATAAATTGGTAACCATTCTGATCTAGGTTAGAGTGCACGCTAAGTGTTTCTTTTCTCTATCTCTTTGGCAGCGACCATTGCCCGACCCTAGACTATGACTCAGTGACCAAAATTAACCGAACATTCTTAAACACTGGCTTTTGGATTGTCAGAGTTGCAAACCTCATTGCCACTCCTACTTTTACCCTTTTCTCCAGGACACCCCGTATTACTACGAACGTCCACTTCCATTGGATAAAACCATCGTATGGTTATATATGAACTCGAAGGAATTTATTCGAGGATGGTTTCCGGTTCTGGAGAAAACGAATAGGAATTCAGTTGTCTTTTCCTTTTACCTTCTCTCAGGTTGCGAGTACTCCTTGGTTTAGCAGATAGTACACCTATTACGCAAATTGGATAGTCTTCTTCCAAAGCATAGGCAGGTGCCGACGGGTAGGGAATGAAGAAAACCAATTAGCCTAACGATAGTGTACAGAAGGTATTATGTAAAGACAAAGAAAGGGATTAGAAGGAGGGCAAAATAAATTGCGACTGCTATTCATAACCAAACCAAGTATTTCATTACCACTCCCACTTCACCATTGTATTTCTCCAGGACACTCCGTATCACTACGAAGATCCACAGTTTATTGGATACTCCATCATATGGTTATATACGAACTTGAAAGGAACTTTTTCCAGTTCGGGGATGGATTCTGGTTCAGGAGAAATAGGAATAAGGTTTATTCAGGTGTCTTTTATCTTCACCTTCTCTCGCGTTGCGAGTGCTCATAGGATTAGGACAGTACACCCATTATTCTTATTGGATAGTCTTCTTCCAAACCATAGGCTGGTGCCGAACGGTAGGGAAGGAAGTAAACCATTTGACCTAAAGGGGTGTGCAGAAGGTAATGACTAAAGACATATGAAGGGATGTGGAGAGATGGCATAGAAATATACGGTTACAGTTGTGAATCTGGATAATAGAAGAAGCATTACTAGGAATACCAGGATACCCCTACGAAACATTTCAATGTTTCAGTTTCACTGTGTACTGTTAAAGGAAAACTGATTTCCCAATTAGACACTTGCTCCAGGGTATGTATTTACCAGGTATGATTCTCACATCTGTATTATTTTACAGATGATGAGTGGGAGTAAGTTATTGGGAATTGGGTGATCATCCTCATTATATCGGGATTCGTTGTAATCAGTGATATTTGAGGAAGTCACCTGGGTTGTTTGCCGGACGGCAAATATTTGGTTTTGAATATCCGCTGTTATGCACCAATTTCAAATTGATATATCTGTACGTCTATTTTCATAGAGTGAGATATACCTTTTTGACATTATGTCTATGACATTTACCTATATCAGTGGATGGTTAGGTAAGGAGTATTAAACAGCGGTGTAATTCTTCTTAACCATAAGTACAGTTTTCAACCTACGACACACAGGGAGTGAGTTATTAAACTCAAGGGACTTGTACAGAGTATTGTATATTGTCCAGTGTCCGTTAGGACAGAGGGGATGGTCCTCGTACTATATTCAGTTTACTTATGACTTCTCTAGTTTTTAGACATGTGTTTCGTAGAAACACAAGGTCTGAGTTTTGAGAAGTTATAGGTATATGAATAAAGTGGAGAACCAGGTGTTGCAAGTATCGGGATTCTTCAAAGTGATCAAAGATGTAGATACTTGTGTGTGGTATTCAGTTAATAGTAATGATTAAGAGAACTTGATTCTCTTTCAGGTTACTCATAATTGGAAGTACTCCTAAGTTGAGTAATGCTGATCGGCCTCCTTCCATTTAGTTGACATGCACTGGAGACAGCTGCATGATTTGAATCTGGTTCAATTAAATCAGTGCCTCTATTTCTATATTGGATATAGAACAGTTCATATCTTAACGATGTTAAGGTACGGGGAGTTGTCCGGCTTATGCTTAAAACCAGACTCTGGATAACTCAAGGCACGTTTCAGTAATGGCTGTTTGTGGGTTGACCCAGGCTAAGACGAGGGTTGATTTTCTACCATCTGGAAGATCAATAGTGATATTGTTCTTGACTCGCCACAGTTTTAACAAAAATGGACTTTTTTCAGTAAACAGTAGTGGGAGTATGGTAGAACTGGAAGTGATTCCAGAACCGCAGACGATTACTGAAAATTTGATAAGAACCTAAAGATTCAATTTGGTTTTACATTCCATTGGCCACTCCGCAGATACGGTAGGTAACCTCAAGCACCCGAGAGGTACTCCGGTAGCTTCAAGGACGGTGACAAGGAGGTTCTTGTTTACCCAGACTTGCTATTGCTGTTGTTCCAGGCTGCGAAACCCGGCAGGAGGATGAGTATAGCGTCGTTCTAAACTAGCTTTAGAAGTGTACGTCTATATGACTCCGCCAGAGGGTTGTCGTAGTCAGTGGGAGCAGCGGAAGCATAGTGGACAAGTGGCTTATGTCTATTTATAGACTAAAGCAGTTGTAGCGGAGATAGATCATCTATTTCTGATGTGATAGTCATAGGTTTGACTTCATCAGAATAGGGGATGGATCTGTTAAGAAGGTAGTAGGGTGTGATGTCCTGGTATTTGGATGACATACACAGAGTAGGAAGTGATATTCCTATACAACGATCGGTTATACTTTGGTTGTCATACAGTGGTTTCTCCACATAGGACTTGGATATCGTATCAAACATTCTGGTTACTGGATCTATGGTTTTAGATCTAGATTTGGTTAGTTTCCCAATCAGGGTACTTAGACAGCATTCTGAAGGTGCTTTAGAATGGACGACTCCTGGCACGGTAGTGTACCTGCAGGTGATGGAGTCACCCTATCTAAAGGTGCCTTAGAGACTAAAGGGGAAAGGGATGTGCATGATTGGCAGATCACTTGCTTAGGCAATTGAGTAAATCATGAGATGTCAAGTACCACACCAGAGGTTGTTTTTTGCACGAGATGCAATAAGTTGATATTAATCCAATCCTGGAGAAACAATCGGAAACAGTTTTAGAACATAAGTGGATGTTCTAGGGATATGATAACAACAGCCTCATTCGGGAGACAGTTATCATTCCAGGCTTCCAAGGTGACCTGGATGACAGAGAGGTTGTCAGAGTTATAGTTTTCCTTCTGATGGGGGGCAGTATTTTGGACAGGTGGTCCAAGGGGATACTGAGGGAGGCATGACGCAGGATACTGATTAAGTTCAGTTGACGATACAGTCTAAGAAGTTTGGATTTGGAGTTCATTTATGAACTAGGTCCTATCAGATATCCAGACATACTCTAAGACAGATATTGCTCATTTCGGGAGATGGCTTTATCCGCGAACTTGAGATATAGAGAGACATAGAAAGAAACATCAAAGCGGATCCACTCACTGAGGTTATTCCTCGAACGCAATAGTTTCGCAAACGGGTTTTGTGAGACTGACCAGTAGAGAAGTTGGGTGTTCGGTATCACATGGGCTGTGAGTATGCGACATCGCAATAATTAGCATTGAGCGCAAGTGGGAGATTGTTGGAGATAGTGCCCTCAGAGTCAATTATTGGATCACAGGCACATGATTGCAATGATTGAGGGAGGACCTATACCGGTAGGACAGTCTTACTCAAGATGATAGTATGCTATCTGGTTTATCTTTATCATCGTGTACTGCTTTAGGTGACCTGACAGGTCGCTATTACACGTTGATAGAGCCCCTAGGATTCTTGCTTGACTGCCAGCAGTATGAGGGCGATCATATACGTGGGAGCTGGTAGTCTATAAGCACATCCTTAAAAGATCCCTAGTCGTGGGAGTTTCGAGACAGGGCATCGATATTCCAGAGTAGACTAGTGTATACAGTCGAGACCCCGATGAGGGGCGGTGGCCGGTCTCACAAGCCACTGGTGTCAGTTGGTTCACCTAAGATGTATACAGGTGCTCATTGGGTTATGAGTACACCGGACAGGACTCGCCGGGAACATGCTAGTTGGTATTATACCTGACGTCAGATAGCAGTTCCCTGGTGACATGTGTACAGGTTAGTTCATCGAGCTGAGATCGTCATTTGTCTCGTGTGAGTTCCCACTGTACTTTGATTACTATCCTACCACGGCTCAAAGGAGTCGTGCAAACAGGTTTTAGTTGGGTACAGTCCCGAGCCACATGGAGGCAGTGAGCGGATCTGCAGGGGTTCATCTCTCCCGGTATTGGGGGTGAGGTCACGCTATGTCTAGGAGAGCCATTACACAAAGCCCTCGGCCGAGGCAGGAGATTTACTGGTAGGTATTCCAGTAGCATCTCAGGGTGTTCTGGGCTACACTCCGACACGACTTGTACCGCTTTTTGGGGTCTGATTTTTACCAACCCCCTAGGCCCGCCATGCGATGCTCATAGACGAACGGACCTGTAACGTTTCAGAAATCGTTTTGCGAATTTTCCCATTTTAGGGCAAAAATGTCGGTATTTTCCGTTTTAACCCGATTTCGATCAAACGTCCGTATAAGCTTGCCGGAACCTTTTTTAGATAAAATAAAGCTTGTGCGCAAACTTTAGGGGTATTTGGGAGGTTTTGGTTGAGATAGAATTTTTCCCAAATAAAATATTATTTTAAGCGGTATTTGGTGCACGTAAATCGGGAAATTTCTTCTCTTGAGAATAAATTATTATTTTGTCACTAGAATATTTTGGAAACTTCTTTTTAAATATCTTGATATTTTTTTAGAGTGCAAAAGATTTTATTTTAAAAAGAAAAGAAAATGTGTAAAGGTGGCATATAGCATTTATTAGCATTTATTACTCTTTTTCCTAGCATTTTCTTCACAAAAATTCACAAAAATACCCCCCTCACCCCCTTGGCCGGCCCTTCCCTTCCCCTTGCTGCCCCTTATCATTCTCACTCTTTTTAAACTCATTTTGCATCAAATAAATCATGAAAAATCCAAATAAAATCACAAAAACTCAAATATATTCATTTTCCTTCATTCTTGAACTCAAAGCTAGGTTGGATTTTCATTCAAAACATCATTTTGGAAGAAAAGATGATGAGTTTGGTTTCTTGGTTTTGATCTTTTGTGGAGGTATAAAAGCCTAACCCTGATCCTTTTTGTTGTTTCTAAATTTCTAATTAGTATATTAATTGTTTATTTAAGCTTTTAATTTCATGTTTGAAATTCAAGACTTGATTTTTATGATAATCTAGTTAGGGTAAAACTCGATTTATGTGTTTAATGTTTATTTGAAGTGTTAATTTGGGTTTTGGAGAAGATTAACCTAGTAGAAAATATTAATTTTTGCTAATGAACACTTTGTTTATTTATGCAATTTTGCTTACTAGGTTTTTGCTAAAATTTATTTAGCAAGTGTTAAAAATATAGAAATGGTTTTTATAGCTTAGTTAAGCTATTTTAAGGTGTTTATAATCGCTAGATATGCGTTAGCTTGAAACTAGTGTGAAATATTGCGATAGGTTGCTTACTAGATTTCGGGGTTTTTCCGACGTGGGTTCGATTGGTCGTTGCGAGGTTATATTTATTGTATTCCTCGTAATTTTTGTGTTGTGTTGTGCGATCGGGACGATCGGGGTCTAGACTTGTGTTTTGTAGTTTAGCGACCCCAATTAGGGTTTTTGGCCGATATCGTGCGCGATAGATGCGCTAAGCGCGCAGTGTAATTTTCAGGGTGTCATTCTTGCGTTTCGATGTCTTTTCGTCGATATAGGATATTTGCTTATGTGTTGTGTTTGTGAAATTTTAGGTTCGCAAGCGGGGACTTCGGACGCTACGACAAGGGAAAACAGGTGGTGGGCTTCACTTAGCCAGGAGCGTTGGTGAGTAGATTTAATATCTACAGGGGAATCGCCCGCATGGCGTTATGCGTCTGGGCTAGAGATGTTATTTCTGTCGCATATTCTATGTCATATTTAGAATTGCGCATTTACCCTATTACTTAGATATTGTTGTGCTTGGACTAGTATCCTAGGACACTGCACATATTATTGACGATTCATGTAACACGAGCACTGATTGTATGCTACACACACCGTCAATAATTGCCATGTCACGCATAACCCACTTGTAGATATAATATTGCTTGGTTAGGGGCATTGAGACTTTGATTCATATTTTTTTATGCATTGACTTATATCATACCTGTATACCTACATGCTTACACATATGTTCTGACATACTTACATGCTAGTTACCTGTATACCTATAGAGTATTGTACCATTAGTGATAGGCACATGCACACTTTACGACATAGCTACAGGTATACCTTGCACACCTATTTCGCTTATACCCAGGGGGTATACTACATCATTTACTTATAGGTAGATATATATATTTTGCTATACTTTTATGTTGCACATATATCTGGTTATAGCTACATGTTTACCTTTATTTGATGTTATTTTAGAATTGGAGAGATTAGGAACCGCATGATATTATATTAACTTGTTACAGTTAATTGCTGCTTTTACTTTATATGTTCGCATTTTAGATTTATGATGCGTATATTATATTCATGGATTTTCGCATTGAGATATGGATTTTTCATGATGTTTTCTGGATTTGGTGACCGTGGAAGTTCATGAAATTATGCATTATTTGAAAAACCCAGTTTCCCTTGATATGATATTTCAGCAGTCACCATGAGATTTATCGGTTCGGATATATATACCCCACGCGAGGAACGGAGGGGTCCGTGTGCGGGTACATGGTGGGGCCCGGAGGTACCCGGGGCAAGAGTCGTGGAGTAGACGATGAGTTAGTGGGGGAACCATACCATCCGGTAACATTACCAATGACTCAGCGGTTATCATGGGGATACCGACGGGAGTCATGTACGTATAGATACGTCGAGAGGCGAGGGTCAGAGCTAGGCACTTGAGCTTTTGGGATAGCGTATGATACGTACCTATCAGGGTGCCAGTCGTGATGACAGCACCTGATAGACCTGCATTTCTGTGTCGATGCTTGACACATTGGTTTCATGATATTTCTTTTTACTCCTTTGTATATATAACAGGGGTTTAGGCCGCTGTTATATATGCCCTTACACCAATATTAGTGGAACGGGACGCTAATATATGTGTATTGACATTAAATTATATAAATCATCATATTTATTCATGCAAATATACCTAGAATGTGAATGACTCATTGACATTGGATTTAGGACATTTGAGAATTTATTTGATATTGATTACAGGATATATGTGAGATGTACTTGATATTGTACATTCGGGGTATGTGAGATATACTTGATATTGTACATACGGGATATGTGAGATCTACTTGATATTGTACATTCGGGGTATGTGAGATATACTTGATATTGTACATACGGAATATGTGAGATCTACTTGATATTGTACGTTAAGGATATGTGAGACTTACTTGATATGATAGCCAAATTAGGGGCTGATTTGAGGAAATTGGGATTTGGATTGTCTTGATGGATTTTGATCCTACCACGATGTCAGGATTCCGTGGAAATGACATATTTCATTCCATACTCAACATTTACTGTTTATGCACTGCTTCATGCATTAGTGTACCTGTTAGAGTACCTTCCATGACTGTTGCGTTTACATACCTTTATTCATATCATTTCTTCATGTATTAGTTGTACCTGCTAGTGTACTTTTCATGATTATTGTGTAAGTCCATGCTAGCTTTCCCGGTACTTACGGGCTTGCGGAATTTGATGAAAAACGATTTTCTAGAGGCGGCAACATGGACTCAAAATGGATCTTTGTTAAACTATCTACCTAACAACCTAACTAGGAGTTGTTAACTACTCGGTTAGGGGGTTAAACCTTTCTTTCTTGAACTCCTTCGTCTTCAACCCTCGATGGTGTACGGATCGGCTTCACCCCGTCCTCTCCTTGCGCCGAAGATCGATCCACCCGAAAGCTTCTACCTTTGGCTTCTTCTTCGAACTTTGAAGAAACTAGTTCACTCGGTTTGCTAAACCTTGTGAACTAGAGTGAGTAGAGGAGAGTGTGTTGGGATTTTTCTCTATGGTTCTTGCTTCTCAACACATGAGACAAGTGAACCATAGAGTAGAGAGAGGGAGAGCAAGAGGAAGAGGATGAGAGCTCAAGAACAAGAGAGAGAAAGAAAATGAGAGAATGAGTAAGACTTTTCTCTCTTTGCTCTCATAATCCAAAGCCATCGTAACCAATAATAGCAATCAAGTATTATGTGATGGTTTAAGCTACAATAGCCATATCATTTCATGCACTCATTTTGCACAAGAGAAACAAGCAAGCAAAAGTCTTTGCCATGAAATGATAGCCATTGTCATCATGATGGTCAACTAGTCCAACCTAGTCAACCGGTCAACAAAGTCAACAAGTCAACAAAGTCAACCCCTCAACAACCATGTCACTATAATACTTAATTAATATTATTGTTAATCATATATCATATTCTCATTAGGGTTTAGCAAAAAGTCAATAGTCAACAGTCAACAACCCTAATGAGAATCCTCTGCCTCTGTCTCTCCGTCAACTGTGCTTACACACCTGCATCCGCGTTCCGAGGAACACGAATACATACGAGATAAAACCAATCCCAAAACGTACACTAGGATCTGGCTTAAACAAAAGCCCGCTAGTGTTAACTGTCCGGACACTAAACGTGCACAAGTGCACGGATGTGACCGAACCCTGTCGCAAAACCATGCGACCTGTCGCAAAACCATGCGACCTCTACTCTTTTGCTTAAAGGCGAATAGCTTTCTGTGTGGGACACTAAAGACTCGACACTTCGCTGGCAGTGGGTTTAACCACAGACCGCAAGCGGCACTAGCTGTGCGTAACGGTCCCCAGATAGATGCCGACAAGAAGACTGACGAGGTGAAACCCATCTGAACTCCTACTGAGCCTGAATGTGACAGTCTCCGTACAGTCCGGTCTGTTCTTCTGATACATCGCATGGCGGGCCTAGGGGGCGGTAAACGTCAGTCCCCTAATAGCGGTACAAGTCGTGCCGGACTGAAACCCAAAACACCCTGAGATAACACTGGAAGCCTACCAGTATATCTCGCTTGCCCTAGCCAGGGACTACTCGTGTAATGGCTCTCTTAGACACAGCGCGATATCAACCCCCAATACCGGGAGAGACGAATCCTGTCTAACCGTCACTGCCTCCAAGTGCTTCGGGACTGCACCCAACTACTACCTGTTTTCATGACTCTTTTGAGTCGTGGTAGGGTAGTAATCAAAGTACTGTGGGAACACACTCGAGCTGAAGTGACAGTGTCAAGTCAGCGGACTAAGCTGTACTCATGTCACCTGGGAACTGATAACTGACGATAGGTATAATACCAACCAATCAGTTCCCGACGAGTCCTGTCCAGTGTACTCGTAACCTAACGAGCACCCGCATACTATCTCAAGTACGACGTACTGACGGCTGTGGGACAGACCGTCTCCCCTCCTGGGATGAGAAGCGCATACGCTAGTCTACTCCGGAGTATCGATGCCCTGTCTCGATAGTCCTGCGACTAGGGACCTATATAAGGATGTGCTTATGGATTACCCAGCCCCCACGAGTGTGACTGCCATCACAATGCTGGTAATCAAGCAAAGATCCTAAGGGCTCCACTAATGCGTATAGGTGATATAATAAAATAAACACATGTACACATTAAAGTAGAAACAAACCAAGTAGAATACTACCATTTTGAGCAAGATTGTTTATACAACTGTGAATATCCTAAGCTTCCATTAAGTAATATACAAACTAGTATGATAAAGTAATGGCCTCTAGGGCATATACACTAACAATCTCCCACTTGCACTAAGGCCATGTACTGGCGTATCGAAGACCTATCATCTCGATCAGCCGCTCGAACTGAGTCTGGGGCAAGGCCTTGGTGAATGGATCTGCAGTGTTATCTTCTGAAGCAACCCTCCGAACCTCGATCTCCTGGCGATCCACGATCTCCCTGATCAGGTGATACCGCCTCAAGATGTGTCTGGATTTTTGATGGGACCTGGGTTCCTTCGCTAAAGCTATAGCCCCGTTGTTGTCGCAATACAAAGGTATTGGATCAACAACGGACGGAACCACCTGAAGTTCTTTCAAGAACTTCCTCATCCAGACGGCTTCTTTTGCGGCATCAGATGCAGCGATGTATTCCACTTCCATAGTCGAGTCAGCAACGGTTTCCTGTTTGGAGCTCTTCCAACACACTGCCCCTCCATTGAGGGTAAAGACAAAACCCGACATGGACTTGGAATCATCCTTTTCACTCTGGAAGCTGGAGTCAGCAAAGGCCTCGATCTGGAGGTCTTTTCCGCCATACACCAAGAACATCTCCTTAGTCCTTCTCAGGTACTTGAGAATGTTCTTTACCGCTATCCAGTGTTTCTCCCCGGGGTTTGACTGATACCGGCTTACTACACTAAGTGCATAAGCTACATCCGGTCTGGTACACAACATCGCATACATTATAGAGCCTACCGCAGAAGCGTAGGGTATAATAGACATGCGATCCCTCTCCAAATCAGTCTTGGGAGACATCTCTTTAGAGAGGGTGATCCCGTGACAAGCCGGTAGGTTACCGCGCTTGGAATCTTCCATACTGAATCTTTTCAGTACGGTGTCGATGTACCTAGACTGCGAAAGTCCTAATATCCTCTTGGATCTATCACGATGGATCCGGATCCCCAGGATGTATGAGGCATCACCCAGGTCTTTCATGGAGAACCTGTGTGACAAGAACCCCTTGACAGATTGTAGCATAGGAATGTCATTTCCTATCAAAAGAATGTCATCCACGTATAAAATGAGGAATACGACAGTTCTTGCTACAAATCTACTATAGATGCATGGTTCATCTGGATTTTTGATAAAGCCAAATTCTTTGACCGTCTCATCAAAACAGATGTTCCAACTCCGCGATGCCTGCTTTAGTCCATAGATGGACTTAAGCAACTTGCACACCTTTTCGCTGCTCCCACTCTGAATGAAACCCTCTGGCTGGTCCATATAGACACACTCCTCTAAATTTCCATTTAGAAAAGCGGTCTTTACGTCCATCTGCCAAATCTCATAATCGTGGAAGGCAGCAATGGCAAGAAGGATCCGAATGGATTTCAGCATAGCCACTGGAGAAAAGGTTTCGTCATAGTTCAAACCAGGTCTTTGACGAAAACCCTTTGCAACAAGTCTAGCTTTGTAGGTCTCAAACTGTCCATCTACACCAATCTTCCTTTTGAAGATCCACTTGCATCCTACGGGTTTTACCCCGTCTGGAGCAATGTCCAACGTCCATACTTTGTTGGTGTACATGGACTCCATTTCGGTCCGCATTGCATCCAGCCATTTTACCGAGTCAACGCTCTGAACGGCCTGCTGGAAGCTAGTAGGCTCATCATAATCTATGATGCAATCCTCTCTATCCCCGTCTATGAGAAAACCGTAGTATCTCTCGGGCGGATGAGACTGCCTACTACTCCTGCGGAGTGGCGTAGGAATGTTCTGTTCTTTTGAACCCTCTGGTTCCACTAAGCTTTCAGTAATAGTCTGTGGTTCTGGAATATCTTCCAGTTCTACTGCGCTCCCACTAATTTCCTTTTCCAAGAACTGGTGTTCTAGAAAGTGGGCATTACGACAAACAAAGACCTTTTGTTCCTCTGCGTGGTAGAAAAGATACCCCTGGTGTTCTTTGGGTATCCTACAAACTTACACAGTACTGAGCGTGCCTCGAGTTTGTCCGCATGCTGCTTTTTGATAAAAGCTGGACATCCCCATATCTTCAGATATTGAAGATAGGGTTTCTTCCCACTCCATAACTCATATGGTGTGGTAGGCACAGTCTTAGTGGGAACTCGGTTCAAAAGGTATGCGGCTGATTCTAGCGCATATCCCCAGAATGATCGCGTTAACTCAGCGTTACTCATCATGGACCGTACCATATCCAATAGGGTGCGGTTCCGTCTCTCCGATACACCGTTATGTTGCGGAGTGTATGGAGGAGTAAGCTGAGAGAGAATTCCATTCTCTTTTAAGTAATCCAGGAACTCGGCATTCAAGTATTCACCACCTCGATCAGATCTTAGTGTCTTGATACTTTTGCCGGTTTGTTTTTCTACCTCATTCTTATATTCCTGGAATTTTCCAAAGGCTTCAGACTTATGTTTCATTAAGAAGACATGTCCGAACCTTGAAAAATCATCCGTAAAAGTAATGAAGTAAAAAAAACCGCTTCGCGCATGTGTAGACATTGGACCGCACACGTCGCTGTGTACAAGTCCCAAGAGCTCGCTCGCTCTTACTCCGTGTCCAGTGAACGGAGTCTTTGTCATCTTTCCTTTGAGACAGGATTGACAAGTGGCATACGATTGATATTCGAACGGGTTCAAATATCCTTCTGTATGTAACTTCGTCAACCTTCTCTCATTGATGTGACCCAGTCTACAATGCCATAAGAAAGTCTGATTGATTTCTGGAGACTTTCTTTTGTGTGTATTCTGGACATTGAAAATCTGTGGTTGGTTTAATACGTATATACCATTGCTCAATGTACCTGACCCAATCAGAACTTGATTAAGGTGAATGTTTACAACATTGCTTACAAACGCAA
This sequence comes from Agapanthus africanus, assembly GCA_030015575.1. Lineage (NCBI taxonomy): Eukaryota > Viridiplantae > Streptophyta > Magnoliopsida > Asparagales > Amaryllidaceae > Agapanthus > Agapanthus africanus. Next base: position 419,033,004 of record CM057337.1, read on the forward strand.
ATTCATAACATTCTTTAGAAACCAAAGATACAGAAATGATATTACAAGTTGCGTTGGGTACAAAAAAACAATTACGCAAAACCAAAACATGTCCATCTGACATTCCCAGGTGATAGTCCCCCACGGCCTTAGCATCCATGCTAGCTCCGTTTGCAACTTTGAGGGTCATGTCACCTGTCTTCAAAAACCTACGGTTTCTCAATGCATGCAAAGAATTACAGATATGAGATCCTGATCCGATATCCAATACCCAGGAAGTAGAGTTTATTGAAAGACAGTTTTCAATAACATACACACCTGAAGCTGAAGCCGCAACCTGCTTCAGATCCTGTGTTCTGGCCTTCCAAGCCCTGCAATCTTTCTTCCAGTGTCCACTCTTATGACAGTAAAAGCATTCTTCTTTATCCACAAGCTTCCCTACTTTCTTTGTTGCTTTTTCCTTTCCCTTCGTATCCACTTTACTAACACCGCCCCTTGGTTTGGCGGGGGCTTTCTTCTTCTTTCCCTTGGCTTTCGCCTTGGACCTAGAAGAGGAAGATCCTCTTACAAACAAAGTGGATGTTTCCCTACCTTTCTGTAGGGTGCCCTCTGCGCTCCTCAGCATGTTGAGGAGTTCTGAAAGTTCAACTTCCTTTTCTTGTAAGTTGAAGTTCAGGATAAACTGGGCGTAAGTGGAAGGAAGGGACTGGAGAATCAAGTCCGTATAGAGCTCATTCTCCAATGTGGTCCCAAGGTCCGCGAGCTCCTCAATGTAGCCAATCATCTTAAGCACGTGTTCCGCTACCGATGATCCGACGGCCAATCTTGCCGAAAATAACTTCTTCGACACTTCGTATCTTGCGATACGAGATTGCTCTCCATATAGTTCTTTTGTATGGAGAAATATGGATTCGAGGTCCATATTCTCGTGCCTCCTCTGATGTTCGTTGTCCATAGAGGCAAGCACGAGGCACTTGGCCTTCGCGCAGTCGATTTCCCAGGTCTTACGGATTTCCTATCCGCGATGCTGGTTTTGGGACCTGGGACAGGGGGAGCTTTGGTGGTAAGAAGATACCCCAACTTGTCATAAGTGATTGCCATTTTGACATTCCTGAGCCAATCTTTGTAGTTTGGCCCTGTCAGTATGTTTTTATCTAGAAGTAACTTAAGTCCAGTCATGTCGATTGGTCGCTGCAATTAGGAGAGAGAGAAGAAACACTCAGCATGATGCACTTGTAAGTTTAGAGTGGTTTTTAGTTTGTCTAAACAGGATGGCTCCCACTGTATCTCGAATTCCTCCTCAAACCAAAAAGGAAGAATTAGTCAGAATCAATCTCACCGTACAATACTTGCTTAACCATTCAGCCAGGCCAGTGTTGGTACTTCGAGGGAGGTTTTCCAACGCTTTCGCGAAGTTCCTTAATTAAATAACCTCTTTTCCCTAGGGGCGTAGCCCCGCTAACACTTTTCTAGATACCTACTTGGTTTATAGCATTGATCGTTAAGTGAGAAATTTTCCGAGGAGTAGCATATACTCACAGTAGGATCGGGATCCAAATATCATCACGTGACGAAACAGAAGGAATCCTACCAGAATCATCACACTCCAAATGGTATGCAACTCTAGCAAGTTTCAGTACTTATGAAACTCCCGATGTGGATTTTTGCCCCATGCTCTTATGACCTTGGCGTGAGGTCAAAATGTCATAAGTCACATGTCAAGTTCTACCCATCATTATCCAGGTTGATTTGAACCCACCCGTACCTACCCTTGACGTAGGCCAAAATGGCAGTACGGCTGTCCCAAACCAACGCATTCTATCTATGCAACAGATAAATATCCGGCAGCTACCAATCACTATGCCTTGGCGTGAGGTCAAAATACATAGCTTGAATACTACCGAATATTTAACTGAAATGATGGAGGGCTACGAATGGTTTTGGCTAAACCGTGAACGTAGTGAACTTGATATAATCGATGGAACGAGATAGCTTTTAAAAGGAGTGGTTCAAGCCCCGCATTTAAAAGTTGGTTTTGAAAAGAACCGAGTGGTTTTTCGAAAGTGTTCCAAAGAATTTTACTTGGTTTATTTTCTTGCATTAGTTCTTTTAATGCGTCCCATCATTTAATCCTACCATTGCAGAAAACAACCAAAATATGACGTACGCTTATGCCATTCGCATTCGCTATGGGGCCCCGTCATTACCCGTTAGGTTACTTAACTAACGACAGAGCGGGGGCTGGGCTAGCGCGGCTGTAAAACATAAGCAACACCTAAATAATATCATATATATAGATATATATTGCAATGATAGCCATTTCAGATCACAGATGAATACATTGGATATACTAGGAATCCGCAATTCGTACGAGCTTGTAACGAAAAGCAGATTACACGGTCGTGGTGAATAGCCAATACCCCACCTAAGACCCCTACGGGTGCGGCAAACTACCCGCCAAGTACCCGAAGTGGAGCAACCTCCCTCAACACCGTGAGTAGGCCACTCGGCACTTCGAGATACCCGGTAGTTTGTGCATCCCCTCCATGGGTCTATCCTAGGAGCAAAAACAGTAAAAAGAAATTATACAATGACGGCTACAACCCCGACCCGATTATGCGGCCATACAAATAATATTACATCAATTTACATATTTACATGAATTGAAAGAAAAGAAAACACTCGTCTCACAACCCCCCGGCTATTCACCCGCGACAATCCAATGAATTCATATACACATACCAGCAACATTACAGATCACAGATTTGTATAACCCCCACTAATCGACATATAGCGATTATCAGACGTTCAATACAAATATCACATCACAGATAAATACCCGTCAGCTTAAGTCTTTAGAAACTCGATCAAAATACGGTTTTTTAAAGCCCCAAAAACAAATTTTTCTTTCTGGAAAATCTGGGCTGAAAAAACATATACCAAAAATCCCAAAATACCCCACTAAGTATACTGCAGTGAAGAAAATCCACAGAAGAGTTAAATCGGCCGCGGAACCGCGGCAAGAGCACGCTCTTGCCGCGTTTCCACGGCGCTTTGATGAGATCTCTTGATCGTTTTTCTTCAGTGCACTAAAAAAACCCTGAGTCGATTTTTGAAGCATGATTTATTATTTTTACAGAACTTTAAAAATTGACAGCAAGCTTGATATCCGGGTGTATTTCGCGACCTTTTCTCCGATCGAATTTCTAGTTACTATGCTAACATGTTAGGTAGTATTTAACTAGGCTCTGATACCACTGTAAGTCCATGCTACCACTCCCGGTACTTACGGGCTTGCGAAATTTGATGAAAAATGATTTTCTAGAGACGACAACATGGACTCAAAACGGATCTTTGTTAAACTATCTACCTAACAACCTAACTAGGAGTTGTTAACTACTCGGTTAGGGGGTTATACCTTTCTTTCTTGAACTCCTTCGTCTTCAACCCTCGATGGTGTACGGATCGGCTTCACCCCGTCGTCTCCTTGCGCCGAAGATCGATCCACCCGAAAGCTTCTACCTTTGGCTTCTTCTTCGAACTTTGAAGAAACTAGTTCACTCGGTTTGCTAAACCTTGTGAACTAGAGTAAGTAGAGGAGAGTGTGTTGGGATTTTTCTCTATGGTTCTTGCTTCTCAACACATGAGACAAGTGAACCATAGAGTAGAGAGAGGGAGAGCAAGAGGAAGAGGATGAGAGCTCAAGAACAAGAGAGAGAAAGGAAATGAGAGAATGAGCAAGACTTTTCTCTCTTTGCTCTCATAATCCAAAGCCATCATAACCAATAATAGCAATCAAGTATTATGTGATGGTTTAAGCTACAATAGCCATATCATTTCATGCACTCATTTTGCACAAGAGAAACAAGCAAGCAAAAGTCTTTGCCATGAAATGATAGCCATTGTCATCATGATGGTCAACTAGTCCAACCTAGTCAACCGGTCAACAAAGTCAACAAGTCAACAAAGTCAACCCCTTAACAACCATGTCACTATAATACTTAATTAATATTATTGTTAATCATATATCATATTCTCATTAGGCTTTAGCAAAAAGTCAATAGTCAACAGTCAACAACCCTAATGAGAATCCTCTGCCTCTGTCTCTCCGTCAACTGTGCATACATACCCGCATCCGCGTTCCGAGGAACACGAATAAATACGAGATAAAACCAATCCCAAAACGTACACTAGGATCTGGCTTAAACCAAAGCCCGCTAGTGTTAACTGTCTGGACACTAAACGTGCACAAGTGCACGGATGTGACCGAACCCTGTCGCAAAACCATGCGACCTGTCGCAAAACCATGTGACCTCTACTCTTTTGCCTAAAGGCGAATAGCTTTCTGTGTGGGACTCTAAAGACTCGACACTACGCTGGCAGTGGGTTTAACCACAGACCGCAAGCGGCACTAGCTGTGCGTAACGGTCCCCAGGTAGATGCCGACAAGAAGACTGACGAGGTGAAACCCATCTGAACTCCTACTGAGCCTGAATGTGACAGTCTCCGTACAGTCCGGTCTGTTCGTCTGATACATCGCATGGCGGGCCTAGGGGGGCGGTAAACGTCAGTCCCCTAATAGCGGTATAAGTCATGCCGGAGTGAAGCCCAAAACACCCCGAGATAACACTGGAAGCCTACCAGTATATCTCGCTTGCCCTGGCCAGGGACTACTCGTGTAATGGCTCTCCTAGACACAACGCGATGTCAACCCCCAATACCGGGAGAGACGAATCCTGTCTAACCATCACTGCCTCCAAGTGCTTCGGGACTGCACCCAACTACTACCTGTTTGCACGACTCCTTTGAGCCGTGGTAGGGTAGTAATCAAAGTACAGTGGGAACACACTCGAGGCGAAGTGACAGTGTCAAGTCAGCGGACTAAGCTGTACTCATGTCACCTGGGAACTGATAACTGACGATAGGTATAATACCAACCAATCAGTTCCCGACGAGTCCTGTCCAGTGTACTCGTAACCTAACGTGCACCCGCATACTATCTCAAGTACGACGTACTGACGGCTGTGGGACAGACCGTCTCCCCTGCTGGGATGAGAAGCGCATACGCTAGTCTACTCCGGAGTATTGATGCCCTGTCTCGATAGTCCTGCAACTAGGGACCTGTATAAGGATGTGCTTATGGATTACCCAGCCCCCACGAGTGTGACTGCCATCACAACGCTGGTAATCAAGCAAAGATCCTAAGGGCTCCATTAATGCGTATAGGTGATATAATAAAATAAACACATGTACACATTAAAGTAGAAACAAACCAAGTAGAATACTACTATTTTGAGCAAGATTGTTTATACAACTGTGAATATCCCATGTTAGTGTTTATGCCCTAGAAGGCCATTACTGTATCATACTAGCTTGTATATTACTTAATGGAAGCTTGGGATATTCACATGTATATAACAGTCTTGCTAAACATGGTAGTATGCTACTTGGTTTTTCTATCTTAATATGTGAGTGTACGTATTGATAGAGCTCTTAGGATCTTGCTTGTCTACCAGCGTTGTGATGGCAGTCACACTAGTGGGGGCTGGGTAGTCTACAAGCACATCCTTATTCAGGTCCCTGGTCGTTGGATTATCGAGACAGAGCATCGATACTCCGGAGTAGACTAGTGTGTACGCTTCTCATCCCAGTTGGGGAGATGGTCTGTCCCACAGCCGTCAGTACGTCGTACTGGAGATAGTATGCAGGTGCTCGTTAGGTTACGGGTACACCGGACAGGACTCACGGGGAACTGTTGGTTGGTTTGATACCAGTCGTCAGTGAACAGTTCCCAGGTGACATGAGTACAGCGTAGTCCGCAGACTTGACACTGCTACTTCGCCTCGAGTGTGTCCCACTGTTCTTAGATTGCTACCCTACCACGGCTCAAAGGAGTCGTGCAAACAGGTAGCAGTTGGGTGCAGTCCCGAGCACTTGGAGGCAGTGGCGGTTAGACAGGATTCGTCCCTCCCGGTATTGGGAGTAGATATCGTGCTGTGTCAGAGAGCCATTACGCAAAGTCCCTGGCCAGGGCAGGCGAGATTTGCTGGTAGGTTCCAGTAGTTTCTCAGGGTGTAATGGGCTTCACTCCGACACGACTTATACCGCTATTAGGGGACTGACGCTTGCCGCCCCCCTAGGCCCGATATGCGATAGTCTTGGACGAACGGACCGGACTGTATGGAGATTGTCACATCAGACTCAGTAGGAGTTCGGATGGGTTTTCTCATCGGCCTTCTTATCGACAACTACCTGGGGACCGTTACGTACAGCTAGTGCCGTTTGCGGTCTGTGGTTAAACCCACTGCCAGCGTAGTAGTCGAGTCTCTAGAGTCCCACACAGAGAGTTTCCTACTCCAGGCGAAACGATATAGAGGTCGCATGGTTTTGCGACAAAGGGTTCGGACGCATACGTGCGTTTACGCACGTATGACTTTCGGACAGTTTTTACCAGTCGGCTTTGGTTTAAGCCAGTTACTGGTATCCGGTTATTGGATTTTACAGTCTAAAAGTTTTTCCGTATTTTTGCGGATTGGAGGGGCGTTCTCGTAATTGTACGAGAAGCTTCTAGAAGATGTGACTAAGGAGGTTAAGGTGACATAAGCTTTGGATAAGATTAGTGAGTCATGAGGGTGATTCATCATGGTCATTAATGCACCATAAATGCTTAATGACTCATGTTAATGAATCACCTCTTTTCATTTATGAAGCATGCTTATTCATTTCTATTATTCATTATTCTAAAATAAGAATGCTTCATAATATATTATGATACACTCACAATCTCATCTCATTATCATTATCATATTCTCTCTCCTCAAGCTCTCATCTTCAAGAGACTAATCCTTAATCCTCATGTGTTGAGATCAAAGGATTAGTTAGACTTAAACATCCATTACCTTCACTCTATATCATCCTTTCTTCTTTGATTAGCAATCAAAGTAGATTAGTTACCTCAAGTTAGAGGTGTAGCTTAGTGTTTTGCTCTCGGGTGGATTGTCTACTACCTAGAGAAGGTCGAGGAGAACAAAGGAGGACACAAAGACGAATGACAGGTTTCATTAGGTATAATCCCCAAACACAATAGATAAGAAACTCTTTGTGTACGGTTATTTATAGTTTAGCTTCGATTTAAGCGGTTAGTCGATGTTCGTTCACTAAACAAGATCGTTTTTGAAATTTCCGCCTCCCCACAAGTACTGGGGTGTACTACATCGACTTACAGTGGTATCAGAGCCTCGCTAAACACTAAATAACTTGATTGCAAATTTGTACGAATTTCGAACGGAAAAACAAAGCCGGAAAATCCTAAATCTGTCAAGTTTCTGTCGAAGTTAAAATGATGTCCTAAAATTTTTCAGGTGATCTCAGAAAGCTTGTAAACAGTCCAGAAGAACACCCAAGAAATTCGAGCCCATGAATCGACTAAAGCACCGCGGAAGCGCGGCGGATCCCACCGATCCGCCGCGGTTCCGCGGCCGAGTTGCCGAGTCATGGACTCGTATTTCTTGTGTGGGTCCTCTCTGGTATTTGGGGTTCTCTGGAATATTTAATATTTGCCCAGGTTTCAGTTTAACAGAGCAGTTTTTGGAGCAATATTAATGTTGTTTAATCGATCGAAATTGTACAGTATTTGCATGTTGGATTATATCTGTGATTGATAAATGTGTTCGTAAACCTCCCCTAACTGCTAGTATGTCGGTTGGCAGGGGGTTGCACATTTCTGAAATGGTTATATCTGTTTGTGCATATAAACTGTATTGGACTGTTGTGGTGTTTAGCCGGGGTTTAGCAATGGGTTATTGATTAATTCATTTGTTGTAAATGTAATTTGTTGTAATATTATTTTTTGCGGGGCACTTCCAGGTTGCGGTTGTAGCCACCGTTGTATTATTTCATTTTACTGTTTATGCTCCTAGGACTGACCCAAGGTGGGGTACACAAACTGCCGGGTGGGTAGTTTGCCGTACCCGTAGGGGTCGAGGGTGGGGTAACGGCTATTCATCACAACTGTGTAATCTGTCTTTTCTTGCAGGCTCAAAAGAAATACAGATTGCTTGCAAATCCAATATTGTTTATCTGTGTTCTGGAATGAATATCATTGCGTCAGACGAATGTAAAATATCTATATATATTGTAGCTATTTAGACGTCACTTATGTTTTACACCCGCGCTAGCCCAGCCCCCGCTCTGTCGTTAGTTAAGTAACCTAACGGGTGATGACGGGACCCCGTGGCGAATGCGGATGGCATAAGAGGACGTTGTATTTTCGTTGTTTTCTGCAATGATAGGTTAATGATGGGACGCATTATCTATAATGCAAAGAAAAACAAACCAAAGTTTAAATCGTTGGAACAATTTAAAAGAAACCACTCGGTTATTTTTAAAAACAGATATTTTTAAATGCGGAGACTTAACCACTCCTTTTAAAAGCTATCAAGGTTCCTTCGATTATATCAAGTTCACTACGTTCACGGTTTCGCCAAAACCAGTCGTAGCCCTCCGTCATTTCTTATGGATAGTCAGTAGTATTCAAGCTATGCTTGTTGGCATACGTCAAGGCATAGTGTTTGGTAGCTGCTGGGGTATTCATTTGTTGCATAGATAGATGTGTTGGTTTGGGACAGTCGCATTACCTTGTTGGCATACGTCAAGGGTATATACGGGTGGGTTCAAATTAACAAGATAATGATGGGCAGAACTTGACATGTGACTTATGATTTGTTGGCATACGTCAAGGTCATAAGAGCATGGGGCAAAAACTTATATCGGGAATTTCTAAAGAAACTGAAATTTGCAAAGAGATGCATACCATTTGGAGTTTGATGAATGTTGGTAGGATTCCTTCAACATTATCATACGATGATATTTGGATCCCGATCCTACTGTGAGTATATGCTACTTATCAGGATATTCGTCACTTAACGATCAATGCTATAAACCTAGTAGGTGTCCAGAAAGGTGTCAGCGGGGTTACGCCCCCAGAGAAAAGAGGTTATTTAATTAAGGAACTTCGCGAAAGCGTTGGAAAACCTCCCTCGAAGTATCGACACTGGCCTGGCTGAACGGTTAAGCAAGTATTGTACGGTGAGAATAGTCCTGGCTAATTCTTCTTTTATGGTTTGAGGAAGGATTCGAGAAACAGTGGGAGCCATCCAGTTTAGATAAACTAAAAACCACTCTAAACTTGCAAGAGCATCATGCTAAAGAGTTTTCTTCTCTCTCTCCTAATTGCAGCGACCCTGAAAATGACTGGACTTAAGTTACTTTTAGAGAAAAATATACTGACGGGGCCAAACTATAAAGATTGGCTGCGGAATGTCAAAATGGCTTTGACCTATGACAAACTGGGGTACGTCCTCACCGCTACGGCACCTGCTGTCCCTGGTCCCAAATCCAGCAATGCGGATAAGGAAATCCGCAAAACCTGGGATTTAGATTGCGCGAGAGCCAAGTGCGTCGTGCTTGCCTCTATGAACAATGAACATCAGAGGAGGCACGAGGATATGTCTCTAGATGGCATATTTCTCCATACAAAGGAACTTTATGGAGAGCAATCTCGTATAGCAAGATACGAGACCTCTAAGAACTTGTTTCGAGCGAGGTTGGCTGTCGGGTCATCGGTAGGTGAACATGTCCTACAGATGATCGGCTATATTGAAGAGCTCGCAGACCTTGGGACGACTTTGGATAATGAGCTCTATACAGACCTTATTCTCCAGTCCCTTCCTCCCACCTACGCCCAGTTTATCCTCAACTTCAATCTTCAAGGAAAAGAAGTTGAACTTGCGGAACTCCTGAACATGTTAAGGAGTGCAGAGGGCACCTTGCAGAAGGCAAGGGAAACACCCGCTATGTTTGTTGGCGGTGCATCTTCTTCCGGGTCCAAGGCTAGGGCCAAAGGAAGGAAGAAGAAGGCCGCACCCAAACCTAGAGGAGGTGTTAGTAAGGTGGGAAAGAAGGGAAAGAAAAAGTTTGCAGCACCGGTAGTTGGCCTGGATGAGTGCTTCCATTGTCACAGGAAAGGGCACTGGAAGAAGGATTGCAAGGCGTGGAACGCCAAGAACCAGGAACCGAAGCAAGCTGTGGCTTCGACTTCAGGTGTGTTTGTAATTGAGAATTGTCTGTCGATCAACTCTACTTCCTGGGTATTGGATACCGGATCAGGATCTCATATTTGCAATTCATTGCAGGCACTGAGAAACCGTAGAGTGCTGAAGGAAGGTGATATGATCCTCAGGGTTGCTAACGGAGCTAGCGTAGGAGCTGTGTCCGTCGGGGATTATCACCTAGGATTGACAAGTGGACATATTTTGGTTTTACATAACTGTTATTTTGTACCAAGCTTAACGTGTAATATCATATCAGTTTCCTTGTTATCAAATAAAGGTTATGATTTCACGTTTGTAAGAGATGTTGTCAACATCCACCTTAATCATGGTTTGATTGGGTCCGGTACTCTAAATAACGGTATATATGTTCTAAACCAACTCCAAATTTTCAATGTCCAGAACACACTAAAAAGAAAGTCTCCAGATTTAAATAAAGCTTTCTTATGGCATTGTAGACTGGGTCACATCAATGAGAGAAGGTTGACTAAGTTGCATAGAGAAGGATATTTGGACACGTTCGAATATCAATCTTATGACACTTGTCAATCTTGTCTCAAAGGAAAGATGACAAAGACTCCATTTACTGGACAAGGAGTAAGAGCGAGCGAGCTCTTAGGACTCATACACAGTGATGTATGCGGTCCAATGTCTACACATGCAAGAGGTGGTTATTCCTACTTCATTACTTTTACAGACGATTTCTCTAGGTTTAGACATGTCTTCTTGATGAAGCATAAATCCGAGGCCTTTGAGAAATTCAAGGAGTACAAGAATGAAGCGGAAAACCAAACAGGCAAAAGTATTAAGACACTAAGATCTGATCGAGGTGGAGAATACTTAAGTGCCGAGTTCCTAATTTACCTAAAAGAGAAAGGAATTCTCTCTCAGCTTACTCCTCCATACACTCCACAGCATAACGGTGTATCGGAGAGACGGAATCGAACCCTATTGGATATGGTACGATCCATGATGAGTAATGCTGAGTTACCGCGATCTTTCTGGGGTTATGCGCTAGAATCAGCGATACATCTTTTGAACAGAGTTCCAACCAAAACTGTGCCTACCACACCATATCAGATGTGGAGTGGGAAGAAACCCTATCTTCAGTACCTGAAGACATGAGGATGTCCAGCTTTTGTAAAAAAGCAGCATCCGGACAAGCTCGAGGCACGCTCAGTAGAGTGTAAGTTTGTGGGATATCCAAAGAACTCTACAGGATATTGTTTCTATTACGCAGAGGAACAAAAGGTTTTTGTTTCTCGACATGCCCGCTTCTTAGAAACTGAATTTTTGGAAAATCAGAAGAGTGGGAGCGTAGTAGAACTGGAAGAAATTCCAGAACCACAAACTGTTACTGAAAGATTGGTAGAACCAGAGGTTCAAGAAGAACAGGACATTCCCGCACCCCTCCGCAGGAGTAGTAGGCCGTCTCATCCGCCTGAGAGATACTACGGTTTTCTCATAGATGGGGATAGAGAGGATTGCATCATAGATGATGATGAACCTACTGACTTCCAGCAGGCCATCCAGAGCGGCGACTCGGTACGATGGCTAGATGCAATGCGGACCGAGATGGAGTCCATGTACACCAACAAAGTATGGACTTTGGACTTTGCTCCAGATGGGGTAAAACCCATAGGATGCAAATGGATCTTCAAGAAAAAGATTGGTGTAGATGGACAGGTGGAAACCTATAAGGCTAGACTTGTTGCAAAGGGTTTTCGTTAAAGACCTGGTTTGGACTATGACGAAACTTTTTCTCCAGTGGCTATGCTCAAATCCATTCGGGTCCTTCTTGCTATTGCTGCCTTCCATGATTATGAAATCTGGCAGATGGACGTAAAGACGGCTTTTCTGAATGGAAATTTAGAAGAGTGCGTCTATATGGATCAGCCAGAGGGTTTCAATCAGAGTGGGAGCAGCGGGAAAGTATGCAAGCTGCTTAAGTCCATTTATGGACTAAAGCAGGCATCGCGGAGTTGGAACATCTGTTTTGATGAGACAGTCAAAGAATATGACTTTATCAAAAATCCAGATGAACCGTGCATATATAGTAAAGTTGTGGCCAGAAGTGTCGTATTCCTCGTCTTGTACGTGGATGACATTCTATTGATAGGAAATGACATTCATATGCTACAATCTGTCAAAGGATTCTTGTCACACAGGTTCTCCATGAAAGACCTGGGTGATGCCTCTTACATTCTGGGGATCCGGATCTATCGTGATAGATCCAAGAGGATGTTGGGACTTTCGCAGTCCAGGTATATCGACACTGTACTGAAAAGATTCAGTATGGAAGATTCTAAGCGCGGTAATCTACCGGCTTGTCACGGAATCACCCTCTCCAAAGAGATGTCTCCCAAGACTGATTTGGAAAGGGAACGCATGTCTATTATACCCTACGCTTCTGCGGTAGGCTCTATAATGTATGCGATGTTGTGTACCAGACCAGATGTAGCTTACGCACTGAGCGTGGTAAGCCGGTATCAGTCAGACCTAGGGGAGAAACACTGGATAGCAGTAAAGAACATTCTCAAGTACCTGAGGAGGACTAAGGAGATGTTCTTGGTTTACGGCGGAAAAGACCTCAGGTTGGAGGCCTTTGCTGATTCCGGCTTCCAGAGTGATAAGGACGATTCCAAGTCCATGTCGGGTTATGTCTTTACCCTCAATGGAGGGGCGGTGTGCTGGAAGAGCTCCAAGCAGGACACCGTTGCTGACTCGACGATGGAAGCGGAGTATATAGCTGCTTGCGATGCCGCAAAAGAAGCAGTCTGGATGAAGAAGTTCCTAACAGAACTTCAGGTGATTCCTACCATAGTTGATCCAATACCTCTGTATTGCGACAACAACGGAGCTATAGCTTTAGCGAAGGAACCAAGGTCCCATCAGAAGTCCAGACACATCTTGAGGCGGTATCACCTGATCAGGGAGATCATTGATCGTCAGGAGATCGAGGTTCGGAGAGTTGCTTCTGAAGAGAACATTGCTGATCCATTCACGAAGGCCCTTCCTCAGATTCAGTTCGAGAGGCTACTCGAGATCATTGGTCTACGATATGCCAGTACATGGCCCTAGTACAAGTGGGAGATTGTTAGTGTTTATGCCCTAGAAGGCCATTACTGTATCATACTAGCTTGTATATTACTTAATGGAAGCTTGGGATATTCACATGTATATAACAGTCTTGCTAAACATGGTAGTATGCTACTTGGTTTTTCTATCTTAATATGTGAGTGTACGTATTGATAGAGCTCTTAGGATCTTGCTTGTCTACCAGCGTTGTGATGGCAGTCACACTAGTGGGGGCTGGGTAGTCTACAAGCACATCCTTATTCAGGTCCCTGGTCGTTGGATTATCGAGACAGAGCATCGATACTCCGGAGTAGACTAGTGTGTACGCTTCTCATCCCAGTTGGGGAGATGGTCTGTCCCACAGCCGTCAGTACGTCGTACTGGAGATAGTATGCAGGTGCTCGTTAGGTTACGGGTACACCGGACAGGACTCACGGGGAACTGTTGGTTGGTTTGATACCAGTCGTCAGTGAACAGTTCCCAGGTGACATGAGTACAGCGTAGTCCGCAGACTTGACACTGCTACTTCGCCTCGAGTGTGTCCCACTGTTCTTAGATTGCTACCCTACCACGGCTCAAAGGAGTCGTGCAAACAGGTAGCAGTTGTGTGCAGTCCCGAGCACTTGGAGGCAGTGGCGGTTAGACAGGATTCGTCCCTCCCGGTATTGGGAGTAGATATCGTGCTGTGTCAGAGAGCCATTACGCAAAGTCCCTGGCCAGGGCAAGCGAGATTTGCTGGTAGGTTCCAGTAGTTTCTCAGGGTGTAATGGGCTTCACTCCGACACGACTTATACCGCTATTAGGGGACTGACGCTTGCCGCCCCCTAGGCCCGATATGCGATAGTCTTGGACGAACGGACCGGACTGTATGGAGATTGTCACATCAGACTCAGTAGGAGTTCGGATGGGTTTTCTCATCGGCCTTCTTATCGACAACTACCTGGGGACCGTTACGTACAGCTAGTGCCGCTTGCGGTCTGTGGTTAAACCCACTGCCAGCGTAGTAGTCGAGTCTCTAGAGTCCCACACAGAGAGTTTCCTACTCCAGGCGAAACGATATAGAGGTCGCATGGTTTTGCGACAAAGGGTTCGGACGCATACGTGCGTTTACGCACGTACGACTTTCGGACAGTTTTTACCATTCGGCTTTGGTTTAAGCCAGTTACTGGTATCCGGTTATTGGATTTTACAGTCTAAAAGTTTTTCCGTATTTTTGCGGATTGGAGGGGCGTTCTCGTAATTGTACGAGAAGCTTCTAGAAGATGTGACTAAGGAGGTTAAGGTGACATAAGCTTTGGATAAGATTAGTGAGTCATGAGGGTGATTCATCATGGTCATTAATGTACCATAAATGCTTAATGACTCATGTTAATGAATCACCTCTTTTCATTTATGAAGCATGCTTATTCATTTCTATTATTCATTATTCTAAAATAAGAATGCTTCATAATATATTATGATACACTCACAATCTCATCTCATTATCATTATCATATTCTCTCTCCTCAAGCTCTCATCTTCAAGAGACTAATCCTTAATCCTCATGTGTTGAGATCAAAGGATTAGTTAGACTTAAACATCCATTACCTTCACTCTATATCATCCTTTCTTCTTTGATTAGCAATCAAAGTAGATTAGTTACCTCAAGTTAGAGGTGTAGCTTGGTGTTTTGCTCTCGGGTGGATCGTCTACTACCTAGAGAAGGTCGAGGAGAACAAAGGAGGACACAAAGACGAAGGACAGGTTTCATTAGGTATAATCCCCAAACACAATAGATAAGAAACTCTTTGTGTACGGTTATTTATAGTTTAGCTTCGATTTAAGCGGTTAGTCGATGTTCGTTCACTAAACAAGATCGTTTTTGAAATTTCCGCCTCCCCACAAGTACTGGGGTGTACTACATCGACTTACATCCCAAGCTTCCATTAAGTAATATACAAACTAGTATGATACAGTAATGGCCTCTAGGGCATATACACTAACAATTTGCATTCATATGACTTTTTATTGCTACTAATTGCACATGTTAGATTCATGCTATACGTGCATACTCGCGATTACCTGCATATGTTATTTACTATTCACGAGTTGGCAACTCACCCCCGTTGTGCCACAGTGTTTGCAGGTGTTCCTCAGGATAGTCAGAGGCAGGTTATTATCACACATCATATCATCTTTTGCTACGGATACCGCATCAGCTCACAGTGTGCAGTTTGCTTAGGTGGGTTTTGTGGTTATTCATTGTATTGTATATTCGTTGTATCCCTGTACTCTCCATCTAATATTTTCTTGTTGACTTAGAGACTTGGTGAGGACGATATTGTATATTATTTGTGACTTGATGTCTTTTATACAGTTTCCTTTCTACCGTCTTTTATTTCTTCGCTACGGCGTCATATATTTGTTGTGGTGGTTGTTTTCCGCCTTTGGGCGTAGATTTGCTCCCGTTGGGGATACTTTACTTTATATTTATGTTGTACCCATTTTTGGGGCTAGCTTTTACAAAGGAGGTGCTGCCAAAATTTTAAAGGAAATAAAGTTGGACTTTTAAAGAATTTGGGTTGTGATTTCAAAGACTTTTAAACAATGTTTCTTATCTTTTCTTGTCTTTTACTGGTTTAGATTTCTGGGTTTTGGCTTTCTTTTACTGCGTTACGCCTGTAGACGTTGCGTAGTATTAGGGTCGTCATGTGCCAATTTCGGGTCGTGACAAAGTTGGTATCAGAGCGCTAGGTTTTTACCTTACGGAGTGTAGGATGATCTTGATATGATGGAGTAGGTAGCTTAAGCGAGTAACGAAGTGTGTGTATGTCTGCTGCATACTCACGATGCAGTACTCCGCCTAAAGTGACCTAAGTACAATTACTTGAAATTCCTTCCTTGATGATTCATATCCTTGTGATTCGATTTCCGTGTTCATATCGAATCCTATCCCTATTTATAGCCTTTGCCGCCGACG
This sequence comes from Agapanthus africanus, assembly GCA_030015575.1. NCBI lineage: Eukaryota > Viridiplantae > Streptophyta > Magnoliopsida > Asparagales > Amaryllidaceae > Agapanthus > Agapanthus africanus. The sequence goes on from CM057337.1 coordinate 419,049,129, forward strand.
ACTATGGGGACTCAGTGAGGTGCAGCGATGGCCGAGGTCAGAGTTGACTCGGGTGGGTCAAGGACTGACCAGGATGGCACACTCGTTGCACAGGTATAGACGGATCCACCTTCGACAAATAGTATCGCTAGGCTTGTGGCAGAGATGCAGGACATGCGCCAGACGATGAGTTCATTGGTTGAGGCCATTCGAGCGCAGCGACAGGAGGTTTTCAACCCTGCTACCCAGTTGTTCCTTGTGATCAGCACACAGTATTCCGTCACCAATATAGCACCAGTGGATGCAGCCCCAGTTTACAAGACACGTATTCCAGAGACTCTGAGAGTTCCGGAACAGTGGAGGATTCGTACCGGTGTACCAACCCAGAGACAGAGGACTAGTTGTCGAGATAGGTTTCATGACCATTGCGGGAGTAGCAGAGGTTTGGGACGAGGGGATTCGTGTTAACTAGATCAGCCGTTTGTTGTGTTAACTTCTGTCAGCAATTCTTTTGTTGCGCGACACGTATTTCAGTCGTATGCCAATCGGTTAGGAGATTCATCCGTCACTTGATCCTTCTAGAGATGTTGGATTTGACATTCTCCTGGGCATGGACTGGTTAGTTACGTGCTAAGCGTCTGTGGACTACCGCGAGGAAACAGTCAGGTTTGTTTTTCCGGCAAGTCAGTTCTTGTTGTGCAGGGGGCAGTGGTGTCGCCTCTCACAGCTCGAATTTAGCCTTTTTCGCTAGTCGGCTTTTGAGGATAGGATGTCGAGGATTCTTGGCGTTCATTCGTGATACCGGAGCCATAGTGGGTTTGTTGGACCGGGTTCTTATCGTGCGAGAGTTATCCGACGTTGTTCCAGATGAGCCGGCGGAGCTTAAGGATCAGCTGCAGAGTTGTTTGTTTGGGGATTGTGCATCTGAGCGTTTCGCATTGGGGAGCTCATATTTCTGTTCGTCAGGGACGAAGACGACAGTTTGAGGTTGTGTCTGATGGATCGTCAATTGAACCGGCTTACGGTGCGGACAGGTATCCTTTACCTCGCATTGACGATTTCTTCGATCAGCTCCTAAGTGCGAGACATTTTTTTCTAGGTTTGTTTGGGGATAAGGTCATCATTGTTGCGGGTTCGGAGTGATGACATTCCGAAGACTGCCTTGTGTGTGCTACGGGCTTTGTCTGTGCTGGTGTGTCATTGGACTCACCAATGCCCTAGCAGCATTCGTAGATGTGATGAACCGGATTTCTTCAAGCCGTTCCTCGACCAGTTATTGTTGTGTTATTTACGACATTCTGGTCTATTTAATGTGTCTTGAGGGATAGGAGCAGCACTTGAGGATTTGATTTGCAAATACTAGGAGAGCCCCAGCGGTTTGCTAGATTCTCGGAGTGTTCCTTCAGGCTTGTTGTGTTGACTCCTAGGTCTGGTTGTTACGGGAGACGGTTTTCGTATGGTTCCGAGGAAGATCGAGGCCATACAGCTTTGGCCAAGACTTGTATACGGGACGGAAGTCCGCAGATTTTGGGCTTAGCAGGTTTTTACTGCCGTTTCATGCAGGATTGCTAGTGTAGTGCTGCACCGTTGACTGGACTGACCTGGAAGGAGGTTTCTTTTTCTTTGGACTGAGGCATGCGTGCGGAGTTTTTCAGCAGTTGGAGATTCGGTTAACAACTGCACCAGTTCCTCTTGCTTTTTGGTTCTGGCGACTTTGTTGTTTTAACTGTGATGTTTCGCGAGTGGGGCTCGATTGTGTACTGAGGTGACACTATAGAGTTATCGCTTTTGCTTCCCTACATTTGGAGGAAGTACCAGCAGGATATTCCACTCACGATCTGGAGATAGTCGCGGTGGTCTTGCATTGGAGATTTGGAGACACTACTTGTTCGAGAGTCGTATCAGATTTTCACGGACTATCAGAGCTTAATGTACACCTTCCTGCAGCAGATTTTGATTGTTGAGATAGTCTTCTGCAGATTCACAGTTCTTGTGCGATCGTGGAGCACAGCTTAAGTTCGTCTCTACTGAGAGGACAGCTTGCTCATGTCTGCGCCCGACCACTTTTCCTTAATCGCTTTCGCGAGACACTGCCCGCCGATGCTCGTTCGTCAGAAATACTTGAGCATACTTGGCTGGGTAATAATTCGGAGTCCTTGATTTGTGACAAAGGTGTGATGAGTTTAGGGATGCGTTTGTGTACCTGATACTATTGGGTAGAGACGTGAAATCCTAGAGCAGGCACATCTGTCAACTCTCTGTACTCATTCAAGTTCCACCAGCATTTGACGTGACTTGTGAGATAGTTACGGGCGGGCAAGGATGTAAAGAGAAGTTTCGGATTTCGTTTCAAGGTGTTGCCTTGTTGTGTGTTTTGGTTGAGCATCTGAGACCGGCTGGAGAGTTGCAACCTTAAACCGTTTCGAAGTGGTAATGGGAGTAGATCTCCATGAATATTCGTTATGGCGTATACCCAGGTTTAGTCAGGGTGTGACTCCATTCGGATGCTTGTTGTCCGGTTATACCCAGTTTGCTCAGTTGTTCTTTGTTAAGTTTGTGTGTTGCACGGAGTTCCTTCATGGGTCGTATCCAATGAAGGCACCCTGTTCGCTTGCCGTCTTGGGCAGGAGCTTCAGGAAACCTTGGGTACTGGTTGAGCTTTAACTCTGTCTTTCCATCCGCAGGATGATGGTTTTGTGAGAGTGGGCTATACCGACTCTAGAGGTTATACTCGTGCATACGTACTAATTGTTGTCGGCAGTTGGGATCGTCACTTGCCATTGTTAGGACTCTCCTTCGATAGAAGTTATCAGGAGACATTCCAATTGGCAACCTTTATGTTTTGTTTGTTAGGTGGTGTCGATCTCCAGTCTATTTTTTTGACTCCGCGTAGTAGGATTTTTGGACCCCAGACTTCAGAAATGATCCAGCCGTTTCAGGTGAGGATGATGACAGTCCTGTGCGGACAGAGGTCTTATGCCGACCATGGTGATCGCAGGCTCGAGTTCGCAGTGAGAGATCATGTATTCCTACGGATTTTTTCGATGAAGGACGTGTTGAGTTTTGGGAAGCTTACCCAGAATTGTAGGTCCTTTCGAGATCCTTAAAGTGAGTTAGTTCCGTTGCCTTTAATTTGGCACTTCCACCCAGATTATTGAGTATTCACCCCGTATTCCTTGTGTCGATACTTTGCAATTACCTTCATGACCTTTCTCACATGATTCAACACCAGACCATTTAGCTTGGAAGCGATCTTTCGTTCACCAGCAGCCAATTGTGTTAATGGCTGGGCGAGTGGAGAAACTTCGGTCAAGGGTCTTGCTATCTGTGAAGGGTTTTTCTTGGACGTAGCTGTTCATATCAGAATACTGCATTTTATACCGCCCATTCTTACGCTCGTATGTTTATAGGTAGGTACTTTTAATTCGTGTTTGTTACATATTTGCAGGATACAGGTTCTCGGTTCTAAAACGGTGAAATTCATGGAAAACACGACAAAATCCGGGTTCCTGCCAACCACAGATAAAACACGGTCTCCGCTCTTCATCCGTATGTTGCCAGATATCAGTTTAAGAGACAAAATGTCAAATCAATATCGCTTTCATGCACAAGGCTCAATGGCAGCACAAGATCCAAGAGATCTACGCGGAGCTCGAGGCAATCATGACAAAAGCATCCACAAAAGTCCACCTTTCCTCAACAGAAATTCTGGAAGAAATGTAAAAGTATTTTCAGAAAATATGTATATTAGACAACAGGGGACAATAAACCAGGAAAAGTACCAAAAGCCCAGAGCCCAACTCACCAAGGGAGCCGCGGAACCGCGGCCAAAAGGGGGTCTTGGCCGCGGTTCCGCGGCCATGTGGGGCCCACTTACTGACGTCTTTTGGGGGCAGTTTGGTCTTTGCATGTGTGGTCTGCTGGTTGCCCTAGAACTTCAACTCCCTGCCTATAAATACAGCAGAACTGAGCTCAACCAAGGGTCATTCTTTGTATTCTTTTGTTCCTCTTTCTTTTGTAGTTTTTAGTTCTTTTTCTTCTTCTTCTTCATTCCTCTTCCATGAATTGTAGTGAGAGTTTTTTATGGATGTGAATAAAGATGAGGGTTTTGTATCATTCTCTTGTGCTTCTTCTTCCCCTTTGAGATTTTTGCTTTCTCTTGCTCATTCAACCTCTTCATTGAGCTTGAATGGTTAAGGGTTAGTTATTGATCTCAAAGGTCGTATTTTCTCCCGGGACTAGTTCTTCACTTCACATGCGTTCTCTACCCTTCCCTTGATCTTGCAACCTCTTCATTGAGCTTGCAAGTTTAAGGGTTGGCTATTGAGCACATGCTTGGCTTGGGTTCTACTTCCTTGTTCTTTTCTTGTTCTTTTTATTACTCGCTTTTTATTACTTGTCTTTCTATTTCATGCAATTTTATTCATGCTCTTTATTACTTGTATCTTTTCTTTTCTTTGTTCTTTTCTTTTTGTTCTCTTTTGTTTATTTTGTGAATGTTGTAATTATTGTTGTTGTTAAGAATTAATACAGTTTTATAAGTTAACATTTCCTTCTCCTCTCCTTTTCCCGTTATTTTCCTTTTGAACTCCGCCCAAACCATACGCAAGCGCTCCGTTAGGCACCGTACCCTGACAAGGTAACGGTGATTCCTAACCACGACCGGTTGCGTTCGGTTTGGCCGGAGGCGAAGGCAAGAGACAAGAACGGAAGGACAAGGGTAAATAAGCCGGATTCCTCGAATACCGCGCTTAAATCCCCTAATCCACGTTGTTGCCGATTGCTTAGCTTCAATTGGTCAAGACTCGGCTCAAAGGTTTTGAGTACGGATTTCTTAGCTTATAATTTCGTATTTTCTTAACAACTTTATACTTGCAGATAAACACATAGGTTAGAACAAACAAACATACAAGATTCTTTATTGACTCGTCTAAAACAAGAAGGTAAGATAACACCATCTCCCTGTGGACCGACCCGTGCTCACCGGCTAGCTGCAAAGCGACACCGTCCTGATCGCGGTTACACTTAAATTCTTTGAACATCCGACACGCCATCGGCGTGCGATCAAATGGCGCCGTTGCCGGGGAGACGGTAGCGTATTTTCTTTCTTGTCATTCGGGTTAATATTCTTTTTGTATATATATAAAAAAAAAATATTCTTTTTGTTTTTTTCTTTGGACAATATTTTTGTGGGTAAGTGTGCAGATTTTTGCGTATTTGCAAACTGCAATTGTAGGGAGCAAAGTGTACATTCAACGTTTAGGTGATTACGGAGTACAGTGCCAAAGATCCGGGTAGTTTGACCCGCGCAAGCGAACCTTTCAAGCTTACCGGACTAGATTCAACGGGGGTTTCTTAACCCAAAACTTAAACGGTACGTACTTTACTAACACCTTCTTCTCAAATCCGACGCTTCCAATATACTATTCTTTTGCAGGATTCTTTGCAAGTTCGCTAGCAAACGCCAAAATTGACTAACCCGTATTTGTTGCAGCACCGCGCTTAAAATTAAAAAAAAAACGATTGTTTGATTCTTTAAAGAATTTTTGAATTGCGCATTGCATACATTAATACGGACTTAAGGGCAAGCGAACCCCACAACTTACGGTAAAGGATTTCATCACCTTTTCCGTGGCCCACAAATCACGAACTTGCGCATAACGATAACCCGCACAAATTTTAAAAGAAACTAGACTTTAAGCCTTAAGGACTTCGCGCTCACTAGGAGAAGTTAACTGTATTTAGAAGCTTGCTTAACGGTATATTGTTTACGGGGTGTCTAGGAAAGTGTTAACGGCGAAACCGCCAAAAGAGAAAGGGTTATTTAATTAAGGAACTTCGCGAAAGCGTTGGACAACCTCCCCTTATCTCTGCACTTACCTGGCCTCGTGATCAGTGTATTTTTAAGCCTGTTTCTCGACACAGTTTTACTTCGACAATCAAGTTCTCGAGCAGGTCTAGTTGACCTAGGTGAACCCTAGAACGATTAGGTGTGTGGTATTTTTGTGTCGTGATTTTTGTCCATATTTTGTGTATATTTCATTCTTTTGCTAACAACTAACTAAAAAAAAAAAAACCACATTCTTTTTTCCCCTCCTTTTCTCTGCCTTTCTCTCTTTCTCTCTTCATATCATGGGTACTCCACCTCGCAAAACTCTTGCCGAACTTTGGTACCCACAACCAGACATCACTTCTTACGGTTCTTGTTTTGGCCGAACTTCGAACGATCCATCCATGCCAAAAATTTCACTGAAAGATCGCATAGCAGCTTCTAGGACAAACACTTGCACCCCTCATTCCACTTTGTATCAACCTTTTCAACCTCCCGTACCCGCTTATGTTGATACCCCTTCTGCAAGTCGTCCTTTGTCCATCGCTGAACGAATTGAACAATCCCGTAGCCGATCTTTCACTCCTTTCACCACTACAAATTCTTGGGATCAACAATTCCATTCACCTTCTTATCCAAATGTTGATCCCACTCCTGTCCAGCCATTCAACTCCTACCAATCCTACCCTAATTTTGCACCTTCCCTAGACATTGCATTAGAACCGCAATTTGGGAGTTTTCAGTATCCCTACAACTGTGAATCTTTTACTGAAACCCCTTCACAACCTATGTCTAGTTTAGAACAGTCCTTGGAAGAATTTAGGGTAGCTTCACAACAGACGATGGATTTGAATGCGTCCATGGCCGCCCTCATGCAACCTAGTGACCCGGGAGCTAGTTTTCAACTAGCTCCAAATTTTCCAATGTATGATGAGGCGGCAGGACATGCTGTGAATTTGAGAGGAGAGAGTGAGCTATACCCCCTTCCAAATCAAACCTACCCGTCCCAAATTGAATCCCATAACTCCTGTGTTGAAAGTCTATCAAGTGTCCCAAACGAATTATCAGTTGAAGATAGAATGTTTAATGAGTTGTGCGACTTTGTAGTGTTTGATTTGCCAGATTGTGAAGGGACCTTGCCAAGTGAAACCATTCCCAATCCTTTCGACCTCTACACCTCCATCTTAGAACCTGAATTGATTAATATCCATGCTTTTGATGAGGTGTCGGAGAATTTTGATTTTCACTTGATTGAGGATATTGACGCTGGGAATATTTTGGATGATGAAACCGTAGATTTGGCTGAGTTTATCTCTTCAAGTCATCATCCCGAGTCATTAAATGTTTTTCCCGAACTTCATATGCGTCTGGATTTTGAAGAAATGTGCATGGATGTGCTAAATTTTGAGGAGAATATTGAGGATAGTTTAGAGGATGAACCAGTTTTAATTGATGAGTCGGATTTTCCAATTCATCCTGTCCCTTCCACTGACTGTGTACACCCTCCCGAAACCTTAACCGATACCCTTCCTCAACCCCTTCCCTCCACCCTTTCCATCGTTCCGACCTTGCAAGAACCCGTATCATTTTCATTTCATATGTCTGGTTTACCAAGTTCGGCGTACCCATGGTTTCTCACGAACCTTGAGGGATTTGACCCAATCTCTCGACGGGTAAATATATTAGCACAATCGCTTTCCACACATCGGTCATCACAAATTGTGCTAATCTATTTACTCCATTTGCACCCTCAAGTTCGTATTCCACTTCTTTTTCCCTTCCGCCATTCTTCTTCCCCTCATCTACCGAGACCGCATTCCACTTCTCTCCACAAGCGGTCTCGCGTAATCTCCATTTCTTACCTCTTCACCTTCTTTCACCAACCACTGCTGTACCATGATAAAATCTTTGAATGGTTGGTGTTAACTTTTGGCCTGTGTAAGGCCTTGTATAGATACTGTTCTTTCCCCCCCTAATCCTGAACTTCAACGCTTAACAGTGGAAACACTGTTTTACTTAAGTTTGGGGGGGACACCTTTTTTGTATATATTTTTTGTTTTCTTTTTTGTTTTGTATATAAGTTGTTTTTGGGGAAGCGCCGGCAATTTTGACCCTCTTGGTGTAGCCTGACAGTGAGGGCACTGTCAAGTTTAAGTTTGGGGGTGTGTTCGGTAAGCTTTCTTCCGTCGCATTCATTTGTATATTTTGCATTTGCATACCTTATTAAAAAACCCATAAAAATCGAAAAATTTCTAAAAATATAAAAACTTTTTTGTCAAGTTAGCTTGTGGAAGAACTCTGATTCAACATTCGACGGTTTTTGTTTGAAAAGATAGGAATAACTAAATCCTATGTTTAGATTTTGAAAACCTGAAAGATAACTCTCCTTTGAAGTTAACTATAGCTGATATACGTCTTTACATCACACTACACGTGTTGTGAGTCTTGGAAATTAGATGACAAGTCTTTTATGTTTAAAAACTTTTAAACAGATAAATAATTTTCTGAGGATCAAATAGGTTTGTTCTGAAATAAGTAATATATCAAGAATAGTTTATGAAGTAAGCGAATATGAAGGAATGTTATTGATGCCGTAATTGGAGCTAAGTCTGAAAAATAACCCATCTAAAACTTGATTGGAATGATTACAAACCAAACCCACTAAACACGTCTTTTATCCAAAAAAATATTTGAACTACCGGTTATACCTCCGTTTGTATTAAATCATCTGATTTTCACGACAAAACTGTCTTTTGTTTTCTGGACCTAGGTAACTTGAGTAATTAAGTCCGCTGGGGTGTTTCTACACCTAATGCCCTAAAACCAACTGGTTTGGGTGCATTGTCCCAAAGCTCGCTAAGAAGCCTAGAAAGTCCAGTTTTAAAACAAAGTCAAGCAAGTGTTCTCTCCGAGTTAAAATTCCTAACGGTTCTTTGTGTGAGAATAATCTTGATAAAAGACAGGCTTTTATAAAAATTTTAACGGAGATATGAAGGTTTTATTCTATGATAAAGACTATTGCACGTTCACAGAGGTGTGTATGAAATGAAAACAAGAAAAAGGTGGAGTGAAGAATAAGACCTAGTTTCCTGTTAGGGAAGATAGAAATTCTGAAGTTGAAACCTTACTGGAAAACGAAACTTGAAAAATGCTTAACTCTTTATAAAACTTATGTGATCCTTTTAAAATTGTTATCTGGGCTTTATTGTGCGACATGATGACTTTAATCGACTTTTCTGGAACTTAACGGCACTATTTGCACTACACGTAAAGACATATAAAACCTGTAGTTAAATAAGAAGCGAGGTGTGAAAACTAAAGGTTCGATAGTCTAAACTTAGGATTATAGATTTGTTATTTTCTGAAACAAAACTTTAGGGGCTTGAATCTTAGTTATTTTACAAAACCAACTTGACCGGATTTTGTGGGTAGTATCCGCTGAAAACCCTCAGGAGACAACACTCCTCCTACTAGGGACACCTAGAGGTTTAACGGCTTGTTGCACGCGCTCAGTGCAATCGCGTTCCCTGCGAAAGTGCGGTTATCATTTTATTTTTATGAATAATTGGTTTTGCTCGGGACGAGCAAAGGTTAAGTTTGGGGGTATTTGTTCATATCAGAATACTGCATTTTATACCGCCCATTCTTACGCTCGTATGTTTATAGGTAGGTACTTTTAATTCGTGTTTGTTACATATTTGCAGGATACAGGTTCTCGGTTCTAAAACGGTGAAATTCATGGAAAACACGACAAAATCCGGGTTCTTGCCAACCACAGATAAAACACGGTCTCCGCTCTTCATCCGTATGTTGCCAGATATCAGTTTAAGAGACAAAATGTCAAATCAATGTCGCTTTCATGCACAAGGCTCAATGGCAGCACAAGATCCAAGAGATCTACGCGGAGCTCGAGGCAATCATGACAAAAGCATCCACAAAAGTCCACCTTTCCTCAACAGAAATTCTGGAAGAAATGTAAAAGTATTTTCAGAAAATATGTATATTAGACAACAGGGGACAATAAACCAGGAAAAGTACCAAAAGCCCAGAGCCCAACTCACCAAGGGAGCCGCGGAACCGCGGCCAAAGGGGGGTCTTGGCCGCGGTTCCGCGGCCATGTGGGGCCCACTTACTGACGTCTTTTGGGGGCAGTTTGGTCTTTGCATGTGTGGTCTGCTGGTTGCCCTAGAACTTCAACTCCCTGCCTATAAATACAGCAGAACTGAGCTCAACCAAGGGTCATTCTTTGTATTCTTTTGTTCCTCTTTCTTTTGTAGTTTTTAGTTCTTTTTCTTCTTCTTCTTCATTCCTCTTCCATGAATTGTAGTGAGAGCTTTTTATGGATGTGAATAAAGATGAGGGTTTTGTATCATTCTCTTGTGCTTCTTCTTCCCCTTTGAGATTTTTGCTTTCTCTTGCTCATTCAACCTCTTCATTGAGCTTGAATGGTTAAGGGTTAGTTATTGATCTCAAAGGTCGTATTTTCTCCCGGGACTAGTTCTTCACTTCACATGCGTTCTCTACCCTTCCCTTGATCTTGCAACCTCTTCATTGAGCTTGCAAGTTTAAGGGTTGGCTATTGAGCACATGCTTGGCTTGGGTTCTACTTCCGTGTTCTTTTCTTGTTCTTTTTATTACTCGCTTTTTATTACTTGTCTTTCTATTTCATGCAATTTTATTCATGCTCTTTATTACTTGTATCTTTTCTTTTCTTTGTTCTTTTCTTTTTGTTCTCTTTTGTTTATTTTGTGAATGTTGTAATTATTGTTGTTGTTAAGAATTAATACAGTTTTATAAGTTAACATTTCCTTCTCCTCTCCTTTTCCCGTTATTTTCCTTTTGAACTCCGCCCAAACCATACGCAAGCGCTCCGTTAGGCACCGTACCCTGACAAGGTAACGGTGATTCCTAACCACGACCGGTTGCGTTCGGTTTGGCCGGAGGCGAAGGCAAGAGACAAGAACGGAAGGACAAGGGTAAATAAGCCGGATTCCTCGAATACCGCGCTTAAATCCCCTAATCCACGTTGTTGCCGATTGCTTAGCTTCAATTGGTCAAGACTCGGCTCAAAGGTTTTGAGTACGGATTTCTTAGCTTATAATTTCGTATTTTCTTAACAACTTTATACTTGCAGATAAACACATAGGTTAGAACAAACAAACATACAAGATTCTTTATTGACTCGTCTAAAACAAGAAGGTAAGATAACACCATCTCCCTGTGGACCGACCCGTGCTCACCGGCTAGCTGCAAAGCGACACCGTCCTGATCGCGGTTACACTTAAATTCTTTGAACATCCGACACGCCATCGGCGTGCGATCAGTAGCCGTATAGTGAGGTAATCACTTGGGAGGCTGCGAACGAGATATGAGAGTTTAGTAATGCTCTCTTTGAAGGTACGCTCAGTAAAAAATTTTAATTCGGGGACGAATTTTTATAAGGGGGAGATTGTAACGTTTCAGAAATCGTTTTGCGAATTTTCCCGTTTTAGGGCAAAATTGTCGGTATTTTCCGTTTTAACCCGATTTCGATCAAACGTCCGTATAAACTTGCCGGCACCCTTTTTAGCTAAAATAAAGCTTGTGCACGAACTTTAGAGGTATTTGGAAGGTTTTGGTTCAGATAGAATTTTTCCCAAATAAAATATTATTTTAAGCGGTATTTGGTGTACGTAAATCGGGAAATTTCTTCTCTTGAGAATAAATTATTTTTTTGTTACTAGAATATTTTGGAAACTTCTTTTTAAATATCTAGATATTTTTTTGGAGTGCAAAAGGTTTTATTTTAAAAAGAAAAGAAAATGTGTAAATGTGGCATATAGCATTTATTAGCATTTATTACTCTTTTTCCTAGCATTTTCTTCACAAAAATTCACAAAAATACCCCCCTCACCTCCTTGGCCGGCCCTTCCCTTCCTCTTGCTGCCCCTTATCATTCCCACTCTTTTTCAACTCATTTTGCATCAAATAGATCATGAAAAATCCAAATAAAATCACAAAAACTCAAATATATTCATGTTCCTTCATTCTTGAACTCAAAGCTAGCTTGGATCTTCATTCAAAACATCATTTTGGAGGAAAAGATGATGAGTTTGGTTTCTTGGTTTTGATCTTTTGTGGAGGTATAAAACCCTAACCCTAATCTTTTTTGTTGTTTCTAAATTTCTAATTAGTATATTAATTGTTTATTTAAGCTTTTAATTTCATGTTTGAAATTCAAGACTTGATTTTTATGATAATCTAATTAGGGTAAAACTTGATTTATGTGTTTAATGTTTATTTGAAGTGTTAATTTGTGTTTTGGAGAAGATTAACCTAGTAGAAAATGTTAATTTTTGCTAATGAACACTTTGTTTATTTATGCAATTTTGCTTACTAGGTTTTTGCTAAAATTTATTTAGCAAGTGTTAAAAATATAGAAATGGTTTTTATAGTTTAGTTAATCTATTTTAAGGTGTTTATAATCGCTAGATATGCGTTAGCTTGAAACTAGTGCGAAATATTGCGATAGGTTGCTTACTAGATTTCGGGGTTTTTCCGACGTGGATTCGATTGGTCGTTGCGAGGTTATATCTATTGTATTCCTCGTAATTTTTGTGTTGTGTTGCGCGATCGGGAAGATCGGGGTCTAGACTTGTGTTTTGTAGTTTAGCGACCCCAATTAGGGTTTTTGGCCGATGTCGTGCGCGATAGATGCGCTAAGCGCGCAGTGTAATTTTCAGGGCGTCATTCTTGCGTTTCGATGTCTTTTCGTCGATGTAGGATATTTGCTTATGTGTTGTGTTTGTGAAATTTTAGGTTCGCAAGCGAAGACTTCGGACGCTACGACAAGGGAAAACAGGTGGTAGGCTTCACTTAGCCAGGAGCGTTGGTGAGTAGATTTAACATCTACAGGGGAATCGCCCGCATGGCGTTATGCGTCTGGGCTAGAGATGTTATTTCTGTCGCATATTCTATGTCATATTTAGAATTGCGCATTTACCCTATTACTTAGATATTGTTGTGCTTGGACTAGTATCCTAGGACACTGCACATATTATTGACGATTCATGTAACACGAGCACTGATTGTATGCTACACACACCGTCAATAATTACCATGTCACGTATAACCCACTTATAGATATAATATTGCTTGGTTAGGGGCATTGAGACTTTGATTCATATTTTTTTATGCATTGACTTATATCATACCTGTATACCTACATGCTTACACATATGTTCTGACATACTTACATGCTAGTTACATGTATACCTATAGAGTATTGTACCATTAGTGATAGGTACATGCACACTTTACGACATAGCTACAGGTATACCTTGCACACCTATTTCGCTTATACCCAGGGGGTATACTACATCATTTACTTATAGATAGATACATATATCTTGCTATACCTTTATGTTGCACATATATCTGGTTATAGCTACATGTTTACCTTTATTTGATGTTATTTTAGAATTGGAGAGATTAGGAACCACATGATATTATATTAACTTGTTATAGTTAATTGCTGCTTTTCCTTTATATGTTCGCATTTCAGATTTATGATGCGTATATTATATTCATGGATTTTCGCATTGAGATATGGATTTTTTATGATGTTTTCTGGATTTGGGGACCGTGGGAGTTCATGAAATTATGTATTATTTGAAAAACCCGGTTTCCCTTGATATGATATTTCAGCAGCCACCATGAGATTTATCGGTTCGGATATATATACCCCACGCGAGGAACGGAGGGGTCCGTGTGCGGGTACATGTTGGGGCCCGGAGGTACCCCAGGGCAAGAGTCGTGGAGTAGACGATGAGTTAGTGGGGGAACCATACCATCCGGTGACATTACCAATGACTCAGCGGTTATCATGGGGATACCGACGGGAGTCATGTACGTATAGATACGTCGAGAGGCGAGGGTCAGAGCTAGGCACTCGAGCTTTCGGGATAGCGTATGATACGTACCTATCAGGGTGCCAGTCGTGGTGACAGCACCTGATAGACCTGTATTTCTGTGTCGATGCTTGACACATTGGTTTCATGATATTTCTTTTTACTCCTTTGTACATATAACAGGGGTTTAGGCCGCTGTTATATATGCCCTTACACCAATATTAGTGGAACGGGACGCTAATATATGTGTATTGACATTAAATTATATACATCATCATATTTATTCATGCAAATATACCTAGAATGTAAAGGACTCATTGACATTGGATTTAGGACATTTGAGAATTTATTTGATATTGATTACAGGATATATGTGAGATGTACTTGATATTGTACATTCGGGGTATGTGAGATATACTTGATATTGTACATACGGGATATGTGAGATCTACTTGATATTGTACATTCGGGGTATATGAGATATACTTGATATTGTACATACGGGATATGTGAGATCTACTTGATATTGTACATTAAGGATATGTGAGACTTACTTGATATGATAGCCAAATTGGGGGCTGATTTGAGGAAATTGGGATTTGGATTGTCTTGATGGATTTTGATCCTATCACGATGTCAGGATTCCGTGGAAATGACATATTTCATTCCATACTCTACATTTACTGTTTATGCACTGCTTCATGCAATAGTGTACCTGTTAGAGTACCTTCCATGACTGTTGCGTCTACATACCTTTATTCATATCATTTCTTCATGTATTAGTTGTACCTGCTAGTGTACCTTTCATGATTATTGCATTCATATGACTTTTTATTGCTATTAATTGCACATGTTAGATTCACGCTGTACGTGCATACTCACGATTACCTGCATATGTTATTTACTATTCACGAGTTGGCAACTCACCCCCGTTGTGCCACAGTGTTTGCAGGTGTTCCTCAGGATAGTCAGAGGCAGGCTATTATCATACATCTTATCATCTTTTGCTATGAATATCGCATCAGCTCACAGTGTGCAGTTTGCTTAGGTGGGTTTTGTGGTTATTCGTTGTATTGTATATTCGTTGTATCCCTGTACTTTCCATCTAATATTTTCTTGTTGACTTAGAGATTTGGTGAGGACGATATTGTATATTATTTGTGACTTGTTGTCTTTTATACAGTTTCCTTTCTACCGTCTTTTATTTCTTCGCTATGGCGTCGTATATTTGTTGTGGTGGTTGTTTTCCGCCTTTGGGCGTAGATTTGCTCCCGTTGGGGATACTTTACTTTATATTTATGTTGTACCCATTTTTGGGGCTAGCTTTTACAAAGGAGGTGCTGCCAAAATTTTTAAGGAAATAAAGTTGGACTTTTAAAGAATTTGGGTTGTGATTTCAAAGACCTTTAAACAATGTTTCTTATCTTTTCTTGTCTTTTACTGGTTTGGATTTCTGGGTTTTGGGTTTCTTTTACTGCGTTACACCTGTAGACGTTGCGTAGTATTAGGGCCGTCACGTGCCAATTTCGGGTCGTGACAGGATCGGACTGTACGGATATTGTCACTGACAGGCTCAGTAGGGTGTCAGTATGAGTTCGCTCATCGACGTCCCTTTTGGTCAATACCTGGTAGCCCGTTACGTATGGCTAATACCTCTGACGTGCTAGTGGTTAAATCCGCAACCAAAGTATTGACGAGTCTTTAGAGTCCCCCACAGACCAGTTTCTCAAGTTTCGGGTGAAACGCTGTAGAGGCCATATGGAGATATGGCAGGGTTCGATCTTATACGTGCGGTATTGCACGAATCAAGATCGGACGGATAATACTAGCGGGCTTTGGTTTAAGCCGGATCCTAGTATTGTACAGTGTAGATTTTGTGTCATTGCATTTGTATTCGGTCGGAATACAAATGCGGGTATGTATATACAGTCGCGGGGTTTTCCTGTAATTTATTACGGGATTAGTTTTCTGAAGTTGCCATTCTGTATTCCGTTTCAGCCAGTTTTCCTTTGTTCCTTCTCGGCCGGATTTTTCCGATGGAGGGGGTTATTTGCAAGTGTGCAAATTAGCAATTGTGGAGGGTTTATTTGTAAATGAGTGATTATGATGGTTCTAGCATCTTTTCTTTTTCATTTATCATGGTTTTGCATTAATGAGAAAGGATTGGAGATTAGATTGATTAAGATTATGATGTGAGGCTTGCTTTTGGGTTATGGTCACCATCTATTTTTCCTACACTCACCTCCCTTGTAGTTTTTCCCCTCCTCATTTCATTTGGCCGGCCACTGAAGGGGAGAGAGAGGATTAATTTGGTAGAGGGAAAATCATTCATCTCATTCTATGCTTGTATTAAAAAAAGCTTATTCCCTCTTGCTCATCATTCTTCTCCTCCATCACATATGGCAACTTCAAACTCCAAGAGACAAAACATTGTACACTTATCCTACAGAACCCTTGGGCACGTCGGCTCGCCAACTTCATGCCCGAGTTGCCTCGGTCCAGAGGTGGGAGCCCGTAAAAGAACCCGGCGCTGTGGTGCCCGTTCCGACGAGGAAATGAAGACCGGAGATTCCGCGAGGAGATCGGAGTGGAGGCCGAAGACCGAAGGACACGGATCGCTCGGTATAGCCCTCTATCCCGTCTTTTGTTAGCTAGCATTAGGTTAATGGTTACGATCCGGGGTTTTAGGATGCGGTAGTGCCGGTTTTCAAGTCAAGAAAAATTTTCGTTTCCGCATTTTGGCCGAGGAAAGACGGCCGGGGCGCTACCGTAGTCCTACACATGTGGCCGGCCCAAATTCCTCCAAACTGGCTCGAATTTCTTCTGTATTCATGTCATATCACATACAATATTCTGCAGTTGTTTAAAAAAATTTTGAAGACTTTATAAATTCGACAGAAACTGGGTTGTTTTGTTTCAAGTTTTGGAGTCGTTTCGGTTTCGTAATCTAACAAATATCGTCTAATTTTCTAGCATGGCTCTGATACCACTGTAGGGATTCCTCAGCACCCGGCTGGGTTTTCTATGCATCTACCATGCCAATTTCAAAGATATGAGAGTGCTAAGGAACCATAGACAAGGATCATGCTAGAATAACTAGATAATTAAAACATGTAATCAAACATTACAATGAAATGAACAAGGAATACAATCATTGTAGACTCGGTCCTTCAATTCTAAAGCTCCGTGTAGTCGTCCCTTTGCTCCAAGCGTCGATCTCCCGGACTCATGTAAGGATCCACACGAAGAATGAGCAAGCTTTCTTGATGTCTTCGAGGCCGAAAATGATCTACATTGAGGAAACTCAAGCACAAGCTACCTCTTCACTAATGGTAGATTAGTGAAGCAAACACCCAAAACTAAATGGCTAGTAGTAGAGGATGGTGAAGTAGAGATTTTGCTTACTTTAGATTTTATTTTCTCACTTGGATTCTTCATCTTCCAAAACCCTAGAGAGCTTGAAGAGATGAAGAAGAAGATGAACAAATGAATTGAGATGAGGTTAGAATTGCAACCATGGTGAGTTAATATCATATCTTAACCTTTGTAGAGAATTAACAATGCTTATGATGGTGGTTGGGTTTATAAATATCTCAAAGTAAAAAAAATTTGGTGGACTAAGTCAATGGTACGCAAAAGCTTCTCTGAGCTTCTAGCCATGCCAAAATCCCACTCAATTTTGAATTACTAAAGATAATTAAAAACCTAAACTATCATGGTCATGGTGTAATTCTTACACACCCAAGTTGCATTTATAACCTTGCATGATATATAATATATATCACATATATATGATGTATGCAAAGTGAGAAAAAGAAATGGTCAAGTGAGCTAATATTAGTCAATATAAATTCATATATATATATAATTATACATCAAATCATTAAATCAACACTTGATTTAATGATCCGGTTATATCGCATATAACCGACTAATATCAATAACATCAACTTACGGAATCAACACTTGATTCGATAACTCGGCTATATCCCATATACCCGGCCGATATCATATATCGCGAGGTTGGAATACGGTATCATATACACGTATTAATCTCGGTTCTGCACATATCATATCTTAACTCCAACTTCGTTTCGCCTGAGCCAGGAAACCTCTGTGTAGGACTCTAAAGACTCGTCAATACGCCGGCAGTAGGTGGTGATCATATGTAACATTTTGAAATTTTGGAAATAAATAAAATTAATTAATTAAATAATAATGTGTTAAATTAAAAATTTATTAAAACCAAATTAGACAATTTCATAAGATGTATGTAAAACAAATTAAATAAAAATTTTAGTATGCAACATAAATAAGTTATAATGGTTTTAATGAGAAATTTAGCTTCATTTTAAATAAAAATAGTGTTATATAATAACATTGTTAGTGAGGGTCTTTGTATCAAAGTTAGGAAAGTTGTACAAACTAAGAAATGTTGAGGATGTAAGTGAAAAAGGGTTGATAATATTTTAGTTCTGATATATCACAAAAATAAAATATATTGGTATGATATCATGTTGACACTACTTCCTTTCATGCACAACAACTACCCCACACCTCCTCCTTGCATGAGGATGGCACCCTTTAGCCTTTGACACCTCCTCCTTCACCTTATCCTTTCCTCTTCTCATATATAAGTTATGTTCAGATCATTTAACTAATTTACAATCTGAAAATTTAAGAGAGAAAAAGAAAACTAAAAGAAAACAAGGAAGAATAAGAGAGAGAAGAAAAAAAGAGCTAAATCTAGGGATTTCTCATCATCAAGCTTGGACAAGGATCTTGTGCATCTTGGAGGGTGTTCTTTCAACAAGTTATTCGTGGGTAAAATCCTTAATCACAGTAGAAATCTAGGTTCTGTAACTAGTTCGAAAATTGAAAAAAAAAATTGTCTATAATATCGTATTTTAGTCAAATCTAGGCTCTGTTTGAATCTTCTTTAGTTAGAGAAAAATTTAACTTAACTAAACTGGGCCTTAATATTGTATGTTGAACCTAGAGTAAACCATAGGAGCATGAACCAGGGGGATCGGTTTTTGGCCGGTGACATATATGTTTTGTTGTTTTGGGTTGTTGGGTAGGTCTCTGTATAGAATTTTGGTCATTTTGTTATTGTTTAATCAAGTTAGTTTAACTGTATATAAAATCTGGGAACTAATATCAGAAAAAAAAATCAAAATTCCAAAATACGACACGATTAAAACGTATCGCGATCTGTTTTCTGTCGTGATGCAGAGTTGGGTTAAATTTCAGTGGGGATTGTATGTTAGATAGTTGAAATAGTCGTACACAATATAACTAGTACGTAAGAACTTGTGTTTTCATATTCGCCGTATCGGAGTAGCCGTTTTCTTATATAAGTTAATTCTCAGTGTTAGATCCAAATACGGGCACTTCGGAGGCCGTAAGGAAAAGAAAAGGATTGGCGATTCCTGAGTAGATACGATGTTTTTCCGGTGAGTAGACTAAACATCTACCAGGAAATTGTGTAAAGATGGCGTGTTACGCCCGTAGTTTTATTGAAATAAAAGTTTTACTTTTGTATGCTAAGTTAATAATACGCATTCATATACATACCTATGCATCACTATGGTAATTGATGTAGAGCACTGCACAATCATCGACGAGTTATGCCGCACATGCACACCTTTACATGTTACACCACACCTCGTCGATATTAACATGTCACTTTTACACTAAATATTTATCTTGTTAAATATGATTCTTATCATACCTCAATTATTAATAATAGTGGTAACTTGCATAAATGACATCATGTTTATCATCCGAGTATTCTAAGTTGATATAAAAAGCTTTTGTATTATTGAGAATTGATGGTTTGGGGTTTTCTTATACTATTACATAAATCCTGTTATTTCATGATTTATGTGACATGTCCACCATGAGATGTTTTATGATTTGGTTTTATTCCGGACCGAGCGGGGGAGTTATACGGTCGCGGATTTTACGTTATCCAGACTGAGTGGGGGACATATACAGTTGGATACATGGTGGCCCCGGTCGAGATCGAGGGGCAGGATAGCCGCATTTGAGGCGGGGGAGCCTAGCGAGGTTACTCAATACCGGAGAGAGTTGTGAAACACGGCGGATATCTATAGGATACCGACCGGTGTTATTGATTACTGGATCATTCGGGGAATGATGCCTGAGAAAAAAATGGAAGTTTTGTGTCGATGATGGACACGGAAAAGATGAATTTTATTGGGAATAAATGATAAGATTTCAGTTTTGGTTATGTGATTTGAAGTACAGATTCATGCTTTCCATATGCTATCATACATCATACTTGCCTCATTTCAGTTAGTTATGATCGTCATATTTATATTATTAACCGTTGTATGTTAGTTATATTCACTGAGTTGGCAACTCACCCCCGTTATGCCACAGTTCCTTGCAGGGGTAGAGTGGACAGATAGCAGCAGTGCAGATCCACTTTTCGGCTCTTATCGCATCTTTGGATAGGTGGGTTACATGTGTAGTAACCTTCTTTTTTGGGCATTGTGTTTTAGATCTAGAAAATCTCCATCAGACTTTATACTATGACTTAGAATGAGAGATGGGTATATGTATATTATTTGACAGATGAGATCGTAGTTATGTTAGAAGATATTCCTTTTATTTATGTCTGGGATTCTTATTGATATCCTATATACTGAGTTTTTATTTCCGCTGTTGATATTGTTGATCCTAACTAGGGATGCAACCAAATTTAACAATTTATAATTGTTTTTATTATGAATTCACTAGTGAGTTATTGTTAATATCTTAATTCAATAAAACAGTGATTTTTACTTAAAACTAAATTTTCATGAAAATTTCGCAAAAAGGATTTGGTCTTGGTTTATCGGCTTACTCGGGTTGTGTAAATATATATAGATAATACACAATCTAAGTGCCGGTCACATCCAAACTTTGGGTCGTGACAAAGTTGGTATCAGAGCTTAGGATTAACCTTACGGAATAGAGTAGTGAGTTAATATAAGTTGACGTGAGTCCGTGATTTAGGATGACCTTTGGTTTGATGGAGTAGGTGATTTAGGATGAGTGCAGTACCGTACGTATCTTCCGCGGCATATTTACGTTACCATACTCAGCCTAACAAACCTTAGGATGTATATCTTGATTCGCCCTTCCTTTGACTCTCTGTTTTTGATTTTTCCGATTCGTAAGCCTTATCAACTCTCGTTTCTTATTCCGGTTGCTATGACTATACGAGCTAAGCAAGCCGCAGCCAGAGATGCGGCTAGAGCGAGTCTGCCTGTGACGGCGACTGTTACACCGGACGTTCCGGCGGTGCCTAAGCATGTTGATCCTCCTCTTCCAGATCGCATGACTAGGATAAAGGAGGGCATGTTAGGATTGCAGCGAGTCGTAGGACAGTTAGCTGAGACCACTCGAGTATAGAGACAGTATCTGGCATCGACCATGGCAGAGTCCGAGATACAGCCCACACAGATGGTCGCACTAGTAGACACGAGGGTGATGGAGGTATCACTTTCAGAGTTTATGAGGTTGAGGCCTCCAGTATTTACAGGGACCGATATAGTGGAGGATCCTCAATCCTTTCTGTATGTCGACGTTACCCACCACAGTGCTTACGGGGAGGCGGAATAGGTAAAAAAACAAATTTTTAACACAAGGTAACATGGACTAAAACTTGAGGATCTTTGCCAAACCATTGCAAACAAACTACGCTATCTACTATGCAAGGAGATTATACCTCATGCTACTAGTCCTTCGAGTCTTCTCTGCTACCCTCCTCGTCTCCATAGGCTCCATGGGTCAATCCGGATCTTGGTCACCTCCGCGGCCTCCTTGAGTCGAAGACGATCCACCCGAGAGTCTGTAGTCCGAGCTCCACCTCAAGCCGAGGTAACTAGGGCAGCAAGTTTGCTATTCTTGAAGTCCTAGGTTGTGTAGAAGATGATGGTGGATATTTTTATCTATTTTGTTCTATTTTTCTCAACACATGAGAGCTATAGAAAAATCAAGAGAGGAAGAAGAAGGAGGAACCATGCGAGCTTCTCACTTGAAGAGAGAGAATGAGAAGAAAATAATGATCCATAAATATTATAATTACTAATCTCTTATCATGATAAAATTGATGGCTACATTGATTAGACCATTATCATCACAAATCAAATCCAAAGCCAAAAGCAAAAGAAGGATCTAGTGCTCTCAAGAAAAGTCCAAGTCAACAATAGTCAACTAGGTCAAATGGTCAAGCATGGTCAAATGGTCAAAGAAATTAGCCATAACACAATTATCATTAAAGAGATTAGTAAATATTTTCCTCACCTCATAATGGTTTTGACCGAACCAATGGTCAAAACCCTAATGAGGCACCTCCTTCTTCTTCGCTCCTCACAACCGTGCATACAAACCCGCATCCGCATTCCATAGAATGCGAATGCACAGAAGACAAAACTAATCCATCCATACAATACTAGGATCCGGCTTAAACCAAAGCCCACTAGCATTGTCTGCCCGAACAGCATACGCGCATAAGTGCATGTAAGTGATCGTAGCCCTGCCGTAAAACCATACGGCCTCTATACCTTTCGCCCAGTGCAGGGAAACTCTCTGTGTGGGACTCTAAAGACTCGACACTACGTTGGCAGTGGGTTTAACCACAGACCGCAAGCGGCACTAGCTGTACGTAACGGTCCCCAGGTAGATGTCGATAAGAAGGCCGATGAGGTAAACCCATCCGAACTCCTACTGAGCCTGAATGTGACAATCTCCGTACAGTCCGGTCTGTTCGTCTACGAGTATCGCATGTCGGGCCTAGGGGGGCGGTAAACGTCAGACCCCTAATAGCGGTACAAGTCGTGCCGGAGTGTAACCCAGAACACCCTGAGAAGCTACTGGAAACACTACCAGTAATTCTCGCTTTCCCTGGAGAGGGACTTTGTGTAATGGCTCTCCTAGACACAGCGCGATATCAACCACCAATACCGAGAGAGACGAATCCTATCTAACCGCTACTGCCTCCAAGTGCTTCGGGACTGCACTCAACTACTACCTGTTTGCACGACTCCTTTGAGCCGTGGTTAGGTAGTAATCAAAGTACAGTGCGAACACACTCAAGGCGAAGTAGCAGTGTCAAGTCGACGGACTAAGCTGTACTCCTGTCACCTGGGAACTTTTATCTGACGATAGGTATAGTACCAACTAACAGTTCCCGACGAGTCCTGTCCAGTGTACTCGTAACCTAACGAGCACCCGCATACTATCTCCAGTACGACGTACTGATGGCTGTGGGACAGACCATCTCCCCTGCTGGGATGAGAAGCGCATACGCTAGTCTACTCCGGAGTATCGATGCCCCGTCTCGATAATCCTACGACTAGGGACCTGTATAAGGATGTGCTTATAGATTGCCCAGCCCCCACTAGTGTGACTGCCATCACAACGCGGGTAATCAAGCAAAGATCCTAAGGGCTCTACTAATATGTATAAGCGATATGGTAAAAGAAACACATGCACATATTAAAGTAGAAAAAAACCAAGTAGCATACTACTATTTTGAGCAAGATTGTCTATACAACTGTGAATATCCCAAGCTTCCATTAAGTAATATACAAACTAGTATGATACAGTAATAGCCTCTAGGGCATATACACTAACAATCTCCCACTTGCACTAGGGCCATGTACTGGCGTATCGAAGACCTATCATCTCGATCAGCCGCTAGAACTGAGTCTGGGGTATGGCCTTCGTGAATGGATCTGCAGTGTTATTCTCCGAATCTACCCTCTTCACCTCGATCTCCCGGCGATCTACGATCTTCCTGATCAGGTGATACCGCCTCAAAATGTGTCTGGACTTCTGATAGGACCTGGGTTCCTTCGCTAAAGCTATAGCGCTGTTGTTGTCACAATACAGCGGTATTGGATCAACAATGGTAGGAACCACCTGAAGCTCCGTGAGGAACTTCTTCATCCAGACAGCCTCCTTTGCGGCATCGCAAGCAGCTATGTACTCCGCTTCCATAGTTGAGTCAGCAACGGTTTCCTGCTTTGAGCTCTTCCAGCAAACCGCCTCTCCATTGAGGGTAAAGACATAACCCGACATGGACTTGGAGTCATCCTTGTCACTCTGGAAGCTGGAGTCAGCAAAGACCTCGATTTGGAGGTCTTTTCCGCCATACACCAGGAACATCTCCTTAGTCCTTCTCAGGTACTCGAGAATGTTCTTTTCTGCTATCCAGTGTTTCTCCCCTGGGTCCGACTGATACCGGCTTACAACGCTTAATGCATATGCTACATCTGGTCTTGTACACAACATCACATACATTATAGAGCCTACCGCAGATGCGTAGGGTATAGATGACATGCGAGCCCTTTCCAAATCAGTCTTGGGAGACATCTCTTTTGAGAGGGTGATTCCGTGACAAGCCGGTAGATTACCGCGCTTTGAATCTTCCATACTGAATCGTTTCAGTATGGTGTCGATGTACCTGGACTGCGAAAGTCCCAACATCCTCTTAGATCTATCACGATAGATCTGGATCCCTAGAATGTAGTTGGCATCGCCCAGGTCCTTCATGAAGAACCTCTGTGATAAGAAACCTTTGACTGACTGTAGCATAGAAATGTCATTTCATATTAGGAGAATGTCATCCACGTACAAGACGAGGAATACCATAGTTCTCCCTACAATCTTACTGTAAATGCATGGTTCATCCGGATTTTTGATAAAGTCGAATTCTTTGACAGTATCATCAAAGCAGATGTTCCAGCTCCGCGATGCTTGCTTCAGTCCATAAATGGACTTAAGCAACTTGCACACTTTACCGTTGCTCCCACACTGAATGAAACCCTCCGGCTGATCCATATAGACGCACTCTTCCAAATTTCCATTTAGAAAAGCCGTCTTCACATCCATCTGCCAGATCTCATAATCGTGGAAGGCAGCAATGGCAAGAAGGACCCGAATGGATTTGAGCATAGCCACTGGAGAAATGGTTTCGTCATAGTCCAAACCAGTTCTTTGACGAAAACCCTTAGCAACAAGTCTAGCTTTATAGGTTTCAACCTGCCCATCTACACCAATCTTCTTTCTGAAGATCCATTTGCAGCCTACGGGTTTTACCCCTTCTGGAGCAATGTCCAAAGTCTAAATTTTGTCGGTGTACATGGACTCCATCTCGGTCCGCATTGCATCCAGCCATTTTACTGAGTCACCGCTCTGAATGGCTTGCTGGAAGCTAGTGGGCTCATCATTTTAATGACGCAATCCACTCGATCCCCGTCTATGAGAAAACCGTAGTATCTCTCGGGCGGATGAGACTGCCTACTACTCCTGCGGAGTGGCGCTGGGATGTCCGGTTCTCCTGAAACTTCTGGTTCTACCAAGCTTTCAGTAATAACTTGTGGTTCTAGAATTTCTTCCAGTTCTACTGCGCTCCCACTTGTTTCTTTTTCTAAAAACTGATGTTCCAGAAAGTGGGCATGACGAGAAACAAAAACCTTTTGTTCCTCTGCGTAATAGAAAAGATACCACCTGGAGTTCTTTGGGTATCCCACAAACTTACACAGTACTGAGCGTGCCTCGAGTTTGTCCGCATGCTGCTTTTTAACAAAAGCTGGACATCCCCATACCTTCAGATATTGAAGATAGGGTTTCTTCCCACACCACATCTGATATGGTGTGGTAGGCACAGTCTTGGAGGGAACCTTGTTCAAAAGATATGCAACTGATTCTAGTGCATAACCCAAGAAAGATCGCGGTAACTCAGCCTTACTCATCATGGAACGAACCATATCCAATAGGGTTCGATTCCGCCTTTCAGATACACCGTTATGTTGTGGTGTGTATGGAGGAGTAAGCTGAGAGAGAATTCCATTCTCTTTTATGTAGTCCAGAAACTCGGCACTTAAGTATTCACCGCCTCGATCAGATCTCAGTGTCTTGATACTTTTGCCTGTATGTTTTTCAACTTCATTCTTGTATTCCCGAAATTTCTCAAAGGCCTCGGATTTATGCTTCATCAGGAAGACATGTCCATACCTAGAGAAATGATCTGTAAAAGTAATGAAGTATGAATAACCACTTCGCGCATGTGTAGACATTGGACCACACACGTCACTGTGTATGAGTTCCAAGAGCTCGCTTGCTCTTACTCCGTGTCCAGTGAACGGAGTCTTTGTCATCTTTCCCATGAGACAAGATTCACAAGTAGCATAAGACTGATACTCGAACGGATTCAAGTATCCCTCTTTATGCAACTTTGTTAACCGTGTCTCATTAATGTGACCCAGTCTATAATGCCATAAGAAAGCCTAATTTAATTCCGGAGACTTTCTTTTAAGTGTGTTCTGGACATTGAAAACCTGAGCTTGATTCAGTACGTATATCCCGTTTTCTAATGTACCTGACCAAATCAGTACTTGATTTAGGTGGATGTGGACCACATCGCTTACAAAAGTAAAATCATATCTTTCTTTAGAAAGTATGGATACAGATATGATATTACAAGCCATACTAGGTACATACAAGCAGTTACGCAGAATCAATATCTGCCCATTTGTCAATTCAAGGTGATATTCCCCTACTGATTCAGCGTCCACGCTCATTCCGTTGGCAAACCTGAGAGTTATATCACCTATCCTGATAACTCTACGGTTTCTCAGAGCCTGTAATGAATTACAGATGTGAGATGCTGATCCGGTATCCAATACCCAGGAAGTAGGGTTAATTGACATACAGTTTTCTATTACAAACACACCCGAAGCCGAAGCCACAACATGCTTCAATTCCTGGCTACTGGCTTTGCTAGCCCTGCAATCCTTCTGCCAATGTTCATGTTAGTGTATATGCCCTAGAGGCCATTACTGTATCATAATAGCTTGTATATTACTTAATGGAAGCTTGGGATATTCACAGTTGTATAGACAATCTTGCTCAAAATGGTAGTATGCTACTTGGTTTGTCTCTACTTCAATATGTGCATGTGTTTCTTTTAGCATATCTCTTATATACATATTAGTAGAGCCCTTAGGATCTTTGCTTGATTACCAGCGTTGTGATGGCGCTCACACTCGTGGGGGCTGGGTAATCCATAAGCACATCCTTATACAGGTCCCTAGTCGTAGGACTATCGAGACAGGGCATCGATACTCCGGAGTAGACTAGCGTATGCGCTTCTCATCCCAGCGGGGGAGACGGTCTGTCCCACAGCCGTCAGTACGTCGTACTTGAGATAGTATGCGGGTGCTTGTTAGGTTACGAGTACACTGGACAGGACTCGTCGGGAACTGTTGGTTGGTATTATACCTATCGTCAGTTATCAGTTCCCAGATGACATGAGTACAGCTTAGTCCGCCAACTTGAACCTGTCACTTCGCCTCGAGTGTGTTCCCACTGTACTTAGATTACTACCCTACCACGGCTCAAAGGAGTCGTGCAAACAGGTAGTAGTTGGGTGCAGTCCCGAAGCACTTGGAGGCAGTGACGGTTAGACAGGATTCGACTCTCCCGGTATTGGGGGTTGACATCGCGCTGTGTCTAGGAGAGCCATTACACGAGTAGTCCCTGGCCAGGGCAAGCGAGATATACTAGTAGGTTTCCAGTGTTATCTCAGGGTGTTCTGGGCTTCACTCCGACACGACTTGTACCGCTATTAGGGGACTGACGTTTACCGCCCCCCTAGGCCCGCCATGCGATGTATCAGACGAACAGACCGGACTGTACGGAGATTGTCACATACAGGCTCAGTAGGAGTTCGGATGGGTTTACCTCATCGGCCTTCTTATCGACATCTACCTGGGGACCGTTACGTACAGCTAGTGCCGCTTGCGGTCTGTGGTTAAACCCACTGCCAGCGTAGTGTTGAGTCTTTAGAGTCCCACACAGAGAGTTTCCCTGCATTGAGCGAAACGTGTAGAGGCCGTATGGTTTTACGGCAGGGCTGCGATCACTTGCATACACTTGTGTGCGTATGTTGTTCGGGCAGGCAATACTAGTGGGCTTTGGTTTAAGCCGGATTCTAGTATTGCACAGATGGATTTGTTTTGTCTTCTGTGCATTCGCATTCTGCGGAATGCGGATGCGGGTGTGTATGCACAAATTTGCGGAGTGGAGAAGGAGGAGGTGCCTCATTAGGGTTTTGACAGTTGGTTCGGTCAAAACCATTATGAGCCGGGGACATTATTTACTAATCCATTTATTGATAATTTTGCTATGGCTAATTACATTGACCATCTTGACTTTGTTGATCGTTTGACCAAAGTTGACTAGGATCTTCTTGAAAGGTCTAAAGTATTCTTTGGTTTTCTTTTTCTTTTTGTTATGATAATGGTCATGTCATTTGTAGCCATCAACTTTATCTTGATGGGATTAGTAATGATAATGTTTTGCATTATTGAACCATGGTTGTGTTTTCTCTTGGTGAAGTTTTTCATTTGTGATTTCTCATTCTCTCTCATAGAAAAGAAATGAGAAACATTTCCATGGTTGCTCCTCCTTCTTCCTCCTCTTGATTCTTCCTTTGATCTCATGTGTTGAGAGAAAAAGGATTCCACTTGACAAACACATCCATACCTCTCCTCTACACATTCTAGGGCTTCTTGACTAGCAATCACTTTGCCCTAGTTGCCTCGGCTTGAAGCGGAGCTTAGTGTATATCTCTCGGGTGGATCGTCTTCGACTCAAGAAGGCCGCGGAGGTGCCTAAGGTCCGGATCGACACTTGGAGCTTGGATGGACGAGCGGGACAGCGGAGTGAATACCCGAAGGACTGGTTTCGTGAGGTATACTTTCTACAGCATAGTAGTTATAGCCTCTAGTAGTTTACTAGTTTCTAGTTTAGCAAAGATCCGTGCTTTAAGTCCATGTTGTCTTGCGCCAAATCATTGTTTTTCGTCGTTTCCGCCTCCCCGTAAGAACCGGGATGAGCAACGTGGACTTACAGTGGTATCAGAGCCTAGCTAAACATAAACTAGTAAGTTAGCAAAGTGTTTAGAACATCGATCGGAAAAAAGTCGCAAAACACATCCGCAAAACCACAACTTTCTGTTGATTTTTTTCTGCTCTAAAAATAAAAAATCATATTTCAAAAATCGTCTCAGGGTTTTGTGAAAACACTGCAGAAAAATGATCCAGTGAATCGATCAAACGACCGCGGTTCCGCGGCAATGACATGCTCATTGCTGCGGTTCCGCCGCCGTTTTGACTCGTCACTGGATCTGGTTTTGTGCAGTGTTTTAGTTTGGATGTTTTGGGATTTTTAATGCATGTTTTTTCCACCCAGATTTTCCAGAGAGCAAATTGACTTTTGGGGTGGTTAAAAATCCGTATTTTGATCGATATTCCGTAGACTTTGGCTAATGGATATTATCTGTGATGTGATATATGTATTGAACGTCTACTAATCGCTATAAGTCGATTAGTGGGGGTTATACATATCTGTGATCTGTAATGTTGATGGTTTGTGGATATGAACTCGGTGGATTGTCGCGGATGAATAGCCGGGAATGGGTGTGAGATGAGAGTTTCTTTTTCTTTCATTCATTGTAAAAGTTGTAAATTGATGTAATATTATTTGTATGGCCGCACAACCGGGTCGGGGTTGTAGCCGTCATTGTATAATTTCTTTTTACTGTTTTTGCTCCTAGGATAGACCCATGGAAGGGGTGCACAAACTACCGGGTATCCCGAAGTGTCGAGTGGCTTACTCACGGTATTGAGGGAGGTTGCTTCGCTTCGGGTACTTGGCGGGTAGTTTGCCGCACCCGTAGGGGTCTTGGGTGGGGTTTGGCTATTCATCGCAACCGTGTAATCCGTTTTTCGTTACAGGCTCGTACGGAATGCAGATTCCTAGTATATCCAAAGTGTTCATCTGTGATGTAATGTCTATCATTGCTATATATCTATATATGATATCTATTTAGGCGTTGCTTATGTTTTTCAGCCGCGCTAGCCCAGCCCCCGCTCTGTCGTTAGTTAAGTAACCTAACGGGTGATGACGGGGCCCCGTGGCGAATGCGAATGGCATAAGCGTACGTCATATTTTGGTTGTTTTCTGCAATGGTAGGATTAAATGATGGGACGCATTAAAAGAACTAATGTATGAAAATAAACCAAGTAAAAGTCGTTGGAACACTTTTAAAACCACTCGGTTCTTTTCAAAAACCAGCATTTTAAACGCGGAGCTTGAACCACTCCTTTTAAAAGCTATCTCGTTCCATCGATTATATCAAGTTCACTACGTTCACGGTTTCGCCAAAACCATCCGTAGCCCTCCATCGTTTCGTATGGATAGTCAATAGTATTCAAGCTGTGTTTGTTGGCCAAAGTCAAGGCACAATGTTTGGTAGCTATTGGGTATTCATATGTAGCATAGATAGATGCGTTGGTTTGGGACAGTCGTACTGCCTTGTTGGCCAAAGTCAAGGGTATGTGCGGATGGGTTCAAATTAACCTGGATAATGACGGGTAAAACTTGACATGTGACTTATGATTTGTTGGCCAAAGTCAAGGTCATAAGAGCATGGGGCAAAAATCCACATCGGGAGTTTCAAAAGTTCTGAAACTTGCTAGCGCTGCATACCATTTGGAGTGTGATGATTCTGGTAGAATTCCTTCAGTTTTGTCACGCGATGATATTTGGATCCCGATCCTACTATGAGTATATGCTACTCCTCGGGAACTTTCTCACTTAACGATCAATGCTACAAACCAAGTAGGTGTCTAGAAAGGTGTTAGCGGGGCTACGCCCACAGGGAAAAGAGGTTACTTAATTAAGGAACTTCGCGAAAGCGTTGGAAAACCTCCTTCGAAGTACCGACACTGGCCTGGCTGAACGGTTAAGCAAGTATTGTACGGTGAGATTGATCCTGACTAATTCTTCCTTTATGGTTTGAGGAGGGATTCGAGAGACAGTGGGAGCCATCCTGTTTAGATAAATTAAAAACCAATCTAAACTTGCAAGAGCATCATGCTGAGTGTTTTCTTCTCTCTCTCTTAATTGCAGCGACCCAGTGACCACACCTAGGTTACATCTAGATAATAAAATGACTGAATCTGACTGTTATGACTGGCAAAGGTCTGTCCAGATGTCCATTGCCCATGACAAGCTGGGACACCTCTTGACTAATCCAACCCCTGCCGTCTCAGGTCCAGTTTCCCCTGTCACGGATATTCATATCCGAAAGACATCGGAAAAGGAATATGCGAAAGCCAAGTGCCTCGTGTTAGCCTCAGTTGATGGTGCATACCAGAGGCAGCACGAGAAGATGGACTTAGTTTCTATCTTCCTCCATAACAAAGATTTATATGGAGAGCAATCTCGTATCGCAAGATATGAGACCTCGAACGAATTGCTTCCAGCGAGGTTGGCTATCGGGTCATCTGTAGGGGGCAACGTCCTTACAGAGACCAGCTCTTTCGAGCTTACGGACCTGAAGACCACGTTGAAGAACGGGTCAGATGCTGACTTAGTTCAACAGTCCCTACCTACTACCCTGAAGGAAACCAGGGAAGTAGAAAGAAAGGGAAGGGCAGAAGTTTTGGGAATGGATGTGGTAAAAGAGGGATGTTCCTACTGTTACGGGAATGAACATGGGCAGAAGGATTGCAAGGCTTGCAAAGCCAGTAGCCAGAATTCGAAGCATGTTGTGGCTTCGGCTTCGGGTGTGTTTGTAATAGAGAACTGTATGTCAGTTAACCCTACTTCCTGGGTATTGGATACCGGATCAGGATCTCATATCTGTAATTTGTTACAGGCTCTGAGAAACCGTAGGGTTAT
Organism: Agapanthus africanus; assembly: GCA_030015575.1. NCBI lineage: Eukaryota > Viridiplantae > Streptophyta > Magnoliopsida > Asparagales > Amaryllidaceae > Agapanthus > Agapanthus africanus. Next base: position 419,080,599 of record CM057337.1, read on the forward strand.
CAGGAAAGGTGATATGACTCTCAGGGTTGCTAACGGAATGAGCATGTATGCTGAATCCGTAGGGGAATATCATCTAGGACTGACAACTGGGCAGATATTGATTCTGCGTGACTGTTTTTATATACCAGGCGCGACTTGTAACATCATATCTGTATCCTTACTTTCTAAGGAAGGATATGATTTTACTTTTGTAAGCAATGTAGTAAACATCCACCTAAATCAAGTTCTGATTGGGTCAGGTACATTGAAAAACGGTATATACGTTTTGAATCAAGCTCAGGTCTTCAGTGTCCAGAACACACTTAAAAGAAAGTCTCCGGAATTAAATCAGGCTTTCTTATGGCATTGTAGACTGGGTCACATTAATGAGACACGGTTGACAAAGTTACATAAAGAAGGATACTTGGATCCGTTCGAGTACCAGTCTTATGCCACTTGTGAATCTTGTCTCATGGGAAAGATGACAAAGACTCCGTTCACTGGACACGGAGAAAGAGCGAGCGAGCTCTTGGGACTCATACACAGTGACGTGTGTGGTCCAATGTCTACACATGCGCGAAGTGGTTATTCATACTTCATTACTTTCACAGACGATTTCTCTAGGTATGGATATGTCTTCTTGATGAAGCACAAATCCGAGGCCTTTGAGAAATTTCAGGAATACAAGAATGAAGTTGAAAAACAAACAGGCAAAAGTATCAAGACACTGAGATCTGATCGAGGTGGTGAATACTTAAGCGCCGAGTTTCTGGGCTTCTTAAAAGAGAATGGAATTCTCTCTTAGCTCACTCCTCCATACACACCACAACACAACGGTGTATCGGAAAGGAGGAATCGAACCCTATTGGATATGGTTCGTTCCATGATGAGTAGGGCTGAGTTGCCGCGATCCTTCTGGAGTTATGCACTAGAAACAGCTGTATACCTTTTGAACTGAGTTCCAACTAAGACTGTGCCTACTACACCATATCAGATGTGGTGTGGGAAGAAACCCTATCTTAATCACATTAAGACATGGGGTTGTCCAGCTTTTGTAAAAAAGCAGCATGCGGACAAGCTCGAGGCACGTTCAGTACAGTGTAAGTTTGTGGGATACCCAAAGAACTCCAAGGGGTATCTTTTCTATTACGTAGAGGAACAAAAGGTTTTTGTTTCTCGTCATGCCCGCTTCTTAGAAACTGAGTTTTTGGAAAATCAGATAAGTGGGAGCGCAATAGAACTGGAAGAAATTCCAGAACCACAAGCTATTACTGAAAGCTTAGTAGAACCAGAGGGTTCGAAAGATCAGGACATTCCTACGCCACTCCGCAGGAGTAGTAGGCAGTCTCATCCGCCCGAGAGATACTACGGTTTTCTCATAGACAGGGATAGAGAGGATTGCACCATGGATTATGGTGAGCCTACTAGCTTCCAGCAAGCCATTCAGAGCGGCGACTCGTTAAAATGGCTGGATGCAATGCGGGCCGAGATGGAGTCCATGTACACCAACAAAGTTTGGACTTTGGACTTTGCTCCAGAAGGGGTAAAACCCGTAGGCTGCGAATGGATCTTCAGAAAGAAGATTGGTGTAGATGGGCAGGTTGAGACCTATAAAGCTAGACTTGTTGCAAAGGGTTTTCGTCAAAGACCTGGTTTGGACTATGACGAGACCTTTTCTCCAGTGGCTATGCTGAAATCCATTCGGATCCTTCTTGCCATTGCTGCCTTCCACGATTATGAAATCTGGCAGATGGACGTAACGCTTTCCTAAATGGAAATTTGGAAGAGTGCGTCTATATGGATCAGCCAGAAGGATTCATTCAGAGTGGGAGCAGCGTAAAGTGTGCAAGTTGCTAAAGTCCATCTATGGACTTAAGCAGGCATCGCGGAGTTGGAACATCTGCTTTGATGATACTGTCAAAGAATTCGACTTTATCAAAAACCCAGATGAACCATGCATTTACAGTAAGATTGTAGGGAGAACTGTAGTATTCCTCGTCTTGTACGTGGATGACATTCTCCTAATAGGAAATGATATTCCTATGCTACAGTCAGTCAAAGGATTCTTGTCGCAGAGGTTCTCCATGAAGGACCTGGGCGATGCCAACTACATTCTTGGGATCCAGATCTATCGTGATAGATCTAAAAGGATGTTGGGACTTTCACAGTCAAGGTACATCGACACCATACTGAAAAGGTTCAGTATGGAAGATTCAAAGCGCGGTAATCTACCGGCTTGTCACGGAATCACCCTCTCCAAAGAGATGTCTCCCAAGACTGATTTGGAAAGGGATCGCATGTCTATTATACCCTATGCTTCTGCGGTAGGCTCTATAATGTATGCGATGTTATGTACCAGACCAGATGTAGCATACGCATTGAGCGTTGTAAGCCGGTATCAGTCGGACCCAAGGGAGAAACACTGGATAGCGGTAAAGAACATTCTCAAGTACCTGAGAAGGACTAAGGAGATGTTCTTGGTATATGGCGGAAAAGACCTCGAGATCGAGGCCTTTGCTGACTCCAGCTTCCAGAGTGACAAGGATGACTCCAAGTCCATGTCGGGTTATGTCTTTACCCTCAATAGAGGGGCGGTTTGCTGGAAGAGTTCCAAGCAGGAGACCGTTGTTGACTCAATTATGGAAGCGGAGTACATAGCTGCTTGCGATGCCGCAAAGGAAGCTGTCTGGATGAAGAAGTTCCTCACGGAGCTTCAGGTGGTTCCTACCATTGTTGATCCAATACCGCTGTATTGTGACAACAACGGCGCCATAGCTTTGGCGAAGGAACCCAGGTCCCATCAGAAGTCCAGGCACATTTTGAGGCGGTACCACCTGATCAGGGAGATCGTAGATCGCCGGGAGATCGAGGTGAAGAGAGTAAATACAGAGAACAACACTGCAGATCCACTCACGAAGGCCCTACCCCAGACTCAGTTCGAGCGGCTGATCGAGATGATAGGTCTTCGATACGCCAGTACATGGCCTTAGTGCAAGTGGGAGATTGTTAGTGTATATGCCCTAGAGGCCATTACTGTATCATACTAGCTTGTATATTACTTAATGGAAGTTTGGGATATTCACAGTTGTATAGATAATCTTGCTCAAAATGGTAGTATGCTACTTGGTTTGTCTCTACTTCAATATGTGCATGTGTTTCTTTTAGCATATCGCTTATATACATATTAGTAGAGCCCTTAGGATCTTTGCTTGATTACCAGCGTTGTGATGGCGCTCACACTCGTGGGGGCTGGGTAATCCATAAGAACATCCTTATACAGGCCCCTAGTCGTAGGACTATCGAGACAGGGCATCGATACTCCGGAGTAGACTAGCGTATGCGCTTCTCATCCCAGCGGGGGAGACGGTCTGTCCCACAGCCATCAGTACGTCGTACTTGAGATAGTATGCGGGTGCTCGTTAGGTTACGAGTACACTGGACAGGACTCGTCGGGAACTGTTGGTTGGTATTATACCTATCGTCAGTTATCAGTTCCCAGGTGACATGAGTACAGCTTAGTCCGCCGACTTAACACTGTCACTTCACCTCGAGTGTGTTCCCACTGTACTTAGATTACTACCCTACCACGGCTCAAAGGAGTCATGCAAACAGGTAGTAGTTGGGTACAGTCCCGAAGCACTTGGAGGCAGTGACGGTTAGACAGGATTCGTCTCTCCCAGTATTGGGGGTTGACATCGCGCTGTGTCTAGGAGAGCCATTACACGAGTAGTCCCTGGCCAGGGCAAGCGAGATATACTGGTAGGTTTCCAGTGTTATCTCAGGGTGTTCTGGGCTTCACTCCGACACGACTTGTACCGCTATTAGGGGACTGACATTTACCGCCCCCTAGGCCCGCCATGCGATGTATCAGACGAACAGACCGGACTGTACGGAGATTGTCACATACAGGCTCAGTAGGAGTTCGGATGGGTTTACCTCATCGGCCTTCTTATCGACATCTACCTGGGGACCGTTACGTACAGCTAGTGCCGCTTGCGGTCTGTGGTTAAACCCACTGCCAGCGTAGTGTCGAGTCTTTAGAGTCCCACACAGAGAGTTTCCCTGCATTGAGCGAAACGTGTAGAGGCCGTATGGTTTTACGACAGGGCTGCGATCACTTGCGTACACTCGTGTGCGTATGTTGTTCGGGCAGGCAATACTAGTGGGCTTTGGTTTAAGCCGGATTCTAGTATTGCACAGATGGATTTGTTTTGTCTTCTGTGCATTCGCATTCTGCGGAATGCGGATGCGGGTGTGTATGCACAGATTTGCGGAGTGGAGAAGGAGGAGGTGCCTCATTAGGGTTTTGACAGTTGGTTCGGTCAAAACCATTATGAGCCGGGGACATTATTTACTAATCCATTTATTGATAATTTTGCTATGGCTAATTACATTGACCATTTGACCATCTTGACTTTGTTGACCGTTTGACCAAAGTTGACTAGGATCTTTTTGAAAGGTCTAAAGTATTCTTTGGTTTTCTTTTTCTTTTTGTTATGATAATGGTCATGTCATTTGTAGCCATCAACTTTATCTTGATGGGATTAGTAATGATAATGTTTTGCATTATTGAACCATGGTTGTGTTTTCTCTTGGTGAAGTTTTTCATTTGTGATTTCTCATTCTCTCTCATAGAAAAGAAATGAGAAACATTTCCATGGTTGCTCCTCCTTCTTCCTCCTCTTGATTCTTCCTTTGATCTCATGTGTTGAGAGAAAAAGGATTCCACTTGACAAACACATCCATACCTCTCCTCTACACATTCTAGGGCTTCTTGACTAGCAATCACTTTGCCCTAGTTGCCTCGGCTTGAGGCGGAGCTTAGTGTATATCTCTCGGGTGGATCGTCTTCAACTCAAGAAGGCCGCGGAGGTGCCCAAGGTCCGGATCGACACTTGGAGCTTGGATGGACGAGCGGGACAGCGGAGTGAAGACCCGAAGGACTGGTTTCGTGAGGTATACTTTCTACAGCATAATAGTTATTGTAAGTGCACGGCGGCGCCCCGGCCGTCAAACCGACGGCCAAATGCGGAAGCGGTGATAAACTTTAATTTTGCGAACTTTGCAAACCGGCACCCCCGCGCACTAAACCCCGGATCGGGCCATTAAACTAGATCTAGCAAAGTAACAAGATAGGGAAGAGATGTACCGAGTGATCCGAGTCCTCCGGTCTTCTCGTCATCGTCCCGATCTCCCGCGGAGACTCCGGTCGTCGCCTCCTCGCCGGAAGGGCACCACATCGCCTGTTTCTTTTACGGGCTCCTACCTCAATACCGAGGCAACTCGGGCATGAAGCTGGCAAGTCGACGTGCCTAAGAAGTGCTGTAGGATGTGTAGAGTCTATGTCTCATTGGGGTTTTGGTTGCCATGAAGGATGAAGAGAATCATGAACTTTGGAGAGGGTTTTTGAGAATTTGGCAAGCATGAAAATGAGATGTGAATTAATCCCTCATACAAAAATGAACTCCTCTCATTTTTCCTCAATCAAGTGGCCGGCCAAAATCTTGTGGGAAATGGTGGTGGAGTGAGAACCAAAAGCAAGAGGGAGGTAAGTGTAGGAAAAAGGTGGAGGTGACTATAAACAAACATCAACCATACTCAAATCATATCAAACCCATACCCTCTCTTAATCACCATTAATGCAAGTGATGGATGAAAGATATCATAATCAATACAATTGCAAGAAACCCCCTCCACAAATGTTATTTGCATAATTGCAAATAACCCCCCTCCATCGGAAAAGTCCGGCCGGGAAAGAACAAAGGAAAACCGGCCGGAATGGAATGCAAACTGGCAACTCCAGAAAACTGGTCCAGTAATAAATTACAGGAAAACCCCGATACTGTGCATACACACCCGCATCTGTATTCCGTCCGGATACAAATGCAAAGAGACAAAATCTACACTGTACTAAACTAGGATCCGGCTTAAACCAAAGCCGGCTAGTAATGTTCGTCCGATCCTGATCCGTGCAATACCGCACGTATCGGATCGAACCCTGCCATATATCTATACGGCCTCTAGTACAAACCGTCCGATTCTGACCCGTGCAATACCGCACGTATCTGATCGGACCCTGCCATATCTCCATACGGCCTCTACAGCGTTTCGCCCGAAAGCTGAGTAACTGAATGTGTGGTGGACTCTAAAGACTCGTCAATACTATGGCTGTGGATTTAACCACTAGCACGTCAGAGGTATAAGCCAATACGTGACGGGCCACCAGCTATTGACCAAAAGGGACGTCGATGAGCGAACTCATCCTGATACCCTACTGAGCCTGTCAGTGACAATATCCGTACAGTTCGGTCCGTTCGTCTATGAGCATCGCATGTCGGGCCTAGGGGGTTGGTAAAAGTCAGACCCCCAAAAGCGGTACAAGTCGTGTCGGAGTGTAGCCCAGAACACCCTGAGATACTACTGGAATACCTACCAGTAAATCTCCTGCCTTGGCCAAGGACTTCGTGTAATGGCTCTCCTAGACACAGCGCGACCTCACCCCCAATACCGGGAGAGACGAAACCCCCGAAGATCCGCTCACTGCCTCCATGTGGCTCGGGACTGTACCCAACTAAAACCTGTTTGCACGACTCCTTTGAGCCGTGGTAGGGTAGTAATCAAAGCACAGTGGGAACTCACACGAGACAAATGACGATCCCCAGGTCGATGAACTAACCTGTACACATGTCACCTGGGAACTGCTATCTGACGTCAGGTATAAGACCAACTAGCATGTTCCCGGCGAGTCCTGTCCGGTGTACTCATAACCCAATGAGCACCTGTATACATCTTAGGTGAACCAACTGACACCAGTGGCCTGTGAGACCGGCCACCGCCCCTCGTCGGGGTCTCCACTGTATACACTAGTCTACTCTGGAGTATTGATGCCCTGTCTCGAAACTCCCACGACTAGGGACCTTTTAAGGATGCGCTTATAGACTCCAGCTCTCACTTATATGATCGCCCTCATACTGCTGGCAGTCAAGCAAGAATCCTAGGGGCTCTATCAACGTGTAATAGCGACCTGTCAGGTCACCTAAAGCAGTACACGATGATAAAGGTAAACCAGATAGCAAACTATCATCTCGAGTAAGACTGTCCTACCGGGATAGGTCCTCCCTCAATCATTGCAATCACGTGCCTGTGAACCAATAATTGACTCTGAGGGCACTATCTCCAACAGTTATAGCCTCTAGTAGTTTACTAGTTTCTAGTTTAGCAAAGATCTGTGCTTTAAGTCCGTGTTGTCTTGCGCCAAATCATTGTTTTTCGTCGTTTCCGCCTCCCCGTAAGAACCGGGATGAGCAACGCGGACTTACAGTTCATTCCCGTAACAATAGGAACGTCCCTCCTTTATTATATCTTGTCCCAAAACTTTTGCCCTTCCCTTTCCTTCTTCTTCCCTGGTTTCCTTCAGGGTATTATTAGAGGGCAGAGACTGTAGAATCAAGTCAGTATTTGACCCGTTCTTCAATGCGGTCTTCAGGTCCGTGAGCTCATCAAAATAGCCAGTATCTGTAAGGATGTTTTCCCTTACAGATGACCCGAAAGCCAACCTCGCTTGAAGCAATTCGTTCGAGGTCTCATATCTTGCGATACAAGATTGGTCTCCATATAAATCTTTGTTATAGAGGAAGACAGAAGCTAAGTCCATCTTCTCGTGCTGCCTCTGGTATGCACCATCAACTGAGGCCAACATGAGGCACTTGGCATTCGCACAGTCTTTTTCCGATGTTTTACAGATATCAATATCCGTGACAGGGGAAACTGGTCCTGAGACGGCAGGGGTTTGATTAGTTAGGAGGTGTCCCAGCTTGTCATGGGTAATGGACATCTGGACAGACCTTTGCCAGTCATAACAGTCAGATTCCGTCATTTTATTATCTAGATGTGACCTATGTCTGGTCACTGGGTCGCTGCAATTAAGAGAAAGAGAAGAAAACACTTAGCATGATGCTCTTGCAAGTTTAGATTGGTTTTTAGTTTATCTAAACAGGTTGGCTCCCACTGTTTCTCGAATCCTTCCTCAAACCATAAAAGAAGAATTAGTCGGGATTGATCTCACCGTACAATACTTGCTTAACCGTTCAGCCAGGCTGGTGTCGGTATTTCGAGGGAGGTTTTACGACGCTTTCGTGAAGTTCCTTAATTAAATATCCTCTTTTCCCTGTGGGCGTAGCCCCGCTAACACCTTTCTAGACACCTACTTGGTTTATAGCATTGATCGTTAAGTGAAAAGTTTCCCGAGGATTAGCTGATACTCACAGTAGGATCGGGATCCAAATATCATTGTGGTATAATGCTGAAGGAATCGTACCAACATTATCAAACTCCAAATGGTATGCAGCACTAGCAAGTTTCAGTTTCTTTAGAAACTCCCGATGTGGATTTTTGCCCCATGCTCTTATGACCTTGATGAAGGCCAACATATCACAAGTCACATGTTAAGTTCTACCCGTCATTATCCAGGTTAATTTGAACCCACCCGTACATACCCTTGACGAAGGCCAAAATAGTAGTACGACTGTCCCAAACCAACGCATCTATCTATGCTACAGATAAATATTCAGAAGCTACCAGTCACTATGCCCTGGCGAAGGTCAAAATATATAGCTTGAATACTACTAAATATTTAACTGAAATAAAGGAGGGCTACGAATGGTTTTGGCAAAATCGTGAACGTAGTGAACTTGATATAATCGAAGGAACCTGATAGCTTTTAAAAGGAGTGGTTTAAGCTTCGCGTTTTTAAATGTTTTTTCTGTTTTGAAAAAACCGAGTGGTTTTGAAATTGTTCCAACGATTCAACTTTGGTTTGTTTTCTTTGCATTAATTAATACGTCCCATCAATTAATCCTACCATTGCGGAAAACAATGAAAATATGACGTACGCATATGCCATCTGCATTCGCCACTGGGCCCCGTCATCACCCGTTAGGTTACTTAACTAACGACAGAGCGGGGGATGGACTAGCGCGGATGCAAAACATAAGCAACGCCTACTAGATATCATATATAGATATATACATTCTTCAGATGCAGTGATAGCCATTCCAGATCATAGATGAACACATTGGATATGCTAGGAATCCGCGTTTCGTTCGAGCCTGCAACGAAAGACGGATTACACGGTCGCGATGAATAGCCAAATCCCACCCTAGACCCTTACGGGTGCGGCAAACTACCCGCCAAGTACCCGAAGTGAAGCAACCTCCCTCAACAACGTGAGTAGGCCACTCGGCACTTCAAAGTACCCGGTAGTTTGTGCACCCCTCCTTGGGTCTATCCTAGGAGCAAAAACAGTAAAAGAAATAATATACAATGACGGCTACAACATCAACCTGGATGTGCGGCCATAAAATAATATTACATCAAATTACATATTTTACATCAAATGAAAGATAAATAAACTCTCATCTCACAAACCCCGGCTATTCATCCGCGATAATCCAACAAGTTCATATACACAAACCAATATCACAGATCACAGATATGTATAACTCCAACTAATCGACGTATAGCGATAAGTAGACGTTCAATACATATATCACATCACAGAAGATCCGATTAGCAAAAGTACTTAGAATTTCGATCGATAACTTGATTTGAAACTACCCCAACCACAACACAGTACTTAGCAAAATCTGGGCAGAAACAAACTATCTTAAAAATCACAAAACCAACATAGAGAACCCCAGAAGAAATTTGGTGCGCAGCCGAGTCAACTCGGCCGCGGATCCGCGGCGGATCGCTTGGATCGGCCACGGATCCGCGGTCTTCTGAGCGACTCAGGCGCCCAAATTTCTACAGTTTACCTGGAAAAGCCTGCACGTATTTTTAAGGTCCCTGGAAAAATTTTTGCACCAGTTTTTAAAAACGACAAAAAACGTGCATTTTTGACGTAATTTTGCGATTTTTCCGGCGACCGAATTTCTAACACTTTGCTAACAAGTTAGTAATGGTTTAGCGAGGCTTTGATACCACTGTAAGTCAACGTTACCAATCCTGGTGCTTACGGGGAGGCGGAATAGGTAATTTTTTTTTTAACACAAGTTAACATGGACTAAAACTTGTGGATCTTTGCCAAACCATTGCTAACAAACTACAAGAGCTTTTATCTACAATGCAAGGAGATTATACCTCATGCTACTATTCCTTCGGGTCTTCTCCGCTACCCTCCTCGTCTCCGTAGGCTCCATGGGACAATCCGGATCTTGGTCACCTCCGCAGCCTCCTTGAGTCGAAGACGATCCACCCGAGCGTCTGTAGTCCGAGCTCTACCTCAAGCCGAGGTAACTAGGGCAACAAGTTTGCTATTCTTGAAGTCCTAGGTTATGTAGAAGATGATGGTGGATATGTTTGTCTATTTTGTTTCTATTTTTCTCAACACATGAGAGCTATAGAAAAATCAAGAGAGGAAGAAGAAGGAGGAACCATGGGAGCTTCTCACTTGAAGAGAGAGAATGAGAAGAAAATAATGATCCATAAACATTATAATTACTAATCACTTATCATGATAAAATTGATGGCTACATTGATTTGACCATTATCATTACAAATCAAATCCAAAGCCAAAAGCAAAAGAAGGATCTAGTGCTCTCAAGAAAAGTCCAAGTCAACAATAGTCAACTAAGTCAAATGGTCAAGCATGGTCAAATGGTCAAAGCAATTAGCAATAACACAATTATCATTAAAGAGATTAGTAAATATTTTCCTCACCTCATAATGGGCTTGACCGAACCAATGGTCAAAACCCTAATGAGGCACCTCCTTCTTCTTCGCTCCTCACAACCGTGCATACACACCCGCATCCGCATTCCGTAGAATGCGAGTGCACAGAAGACAAAACTAATTCATCCATACAATACTAGGATCTGACTTAAAACAAAACCCACTAGCATTGTCTGCCCGAACAGCATACGCGCATAAGTGCATGTAAGTGATCGTAGCCCTGCCGTAAAACTATACGGCCTCTACACCTTTCGCCCAGTGCAGGGAAACTATCTGTGTGGGACTCTAAAGACTCGACACTACGCTGGCAATGGGTTTAACTACAGGCCACAAGCGGCACTAGCTGTATGTAATGGTCCCTAGGTAGATGTCGATAAGAAGGCCGATGAGGTAAACCCATCTGAACTCCTACCGAGCATGAATGTGACAATCTCCGTACAGTCCGGTCTGTTCGTCTACGAGTATCACATGTCGGGCCTAGGGGGCGGTAAATGTCAGACCCCTAATAGCGGTACAAGTCGTGCCGGAGTGTAGCCCAGAATACCCTGAGAAGCTACTGGAAACACTACCAGTAATTCTCACTTGCCCTGGCCAGGGACTTTGTGTAATGGCTCTCCTAGATACAGCGCGATATCAACCCCTAATACCGGGAGAGACGAATCCTATCTAACCGCTACTGCCTCCAAGTGCTTCAGGACTGCACCCAACTACTACCTATTTGCATGACTCCTTTGAGCCGTGGTAGGGTAGTAATCAAAGTACAGTGGGAACACACTCGAGGCAAACTAGCAATGTCAAGTCGACGGACTAAGATGTACTCCTGTCACCTGGGAACTGTTATCTGACGATAGGTATAGTACCAACCAACAGTTGCCGACGAGTCCTGTCCAGTGTACTCGTAACCTAACGAGCACCCGCATACTATCTCCAGTACGACGTACTGATGGCTGTGGGACAGACCATCTCCCCTGCTGGGATGAGAAGCGCATACGCTAGTCTACTCCGGAGTATCGATGCCCCGTCTCGATAATCCTACGACTAGGGACCTGTATAAGGATGTGCTTGTAGATTACCTAGCCCCCATTAGTGACTCCCATCACAACGCTGGTAATCAATCAAAGATCCTAAGGGCTCTACTAATATGTATAAGCGATATGCTAAAAGAAACACATGCACATATTAAAGTAGAAACAAACCAAGTAGCATACTACCATTTTGAGCAAGATTGTCTATACAATTGTGAATATCCCAAGCTTCCATTAAGTAATATACAAACTAGTATGATACAGTAATGGCCTCTAGGGCATATACACTAACACTTTCTTCATAGAATGGCGAGAATTGCTAGATCATTGCGATGTTCTGATGCGAAGTCAGTTGAGCTGACTAGTTTTCATTTGGAAGGACTTGCACAGGAGTGGTGTGAGTCGATGGAGAGAGGGAGAGCTACGGGTCTTCCGACGTCTTTCTTGCCAGATTTCTTCCACAGAGTGTGACGGATGCTAGAGATTGCAGTTTTGAAGCGTTGCGGAAATCCGCGAGTATGTCAGTGGCAGATTATGATTTACGATTCGCCCAGCTGTCACGCTATGCCCCATACTTGGTACCTACGGAGGAGCTTCGGGTGAAGAGGTTCATAAGGAGTCTGGACACGCAGTTGTATCTGGCTATAGGCTCCCAGCATTTTGATACATACGCGCAGGCCATGGATGCAGCGATACGAGTAGAGGAGCGTTTGAGCGAGGCAGTAGTTGTTCCGGAGCCAAAGAGGAGTAGACCGATTAGGTCGATGACTAGGCAGTTTAGCAGAGGTAGAGGCAGGTACACTCCAGGCCGCAGTCTCGGACGAGGTTGGACCCAGGGCCAAATGATCAATTCATACCCCGAGGATCAGAGGACACCATTTACATGTTTTAGTTGCGAACTTCCAGGACATTTTGCGTGGGATTGTAGGTCCCAGGGAGGGACCGTTGTTCTACAGGCTGCTTGACCCCCTCCACCTTCCACGCCGATGGCTTTACTTCCTCCCCCAGTTGGCCCTATACGCCAGGCAGTTGTACCACGAGGTTGAGACTTTGCAGGACGATCTTACAGAGGTCGAGGAGATAGAGGTAGAGGACGACAGGATGCGGGCAGGGGCCAGACACGGGTTTTTGCGTCGACTCCACAAGATGCCCAGGCATCAAATGCAGTTGTGACAGGTACTCTTGTAGTATGTTCCTTAGAAGCCCATATTTTATTTGGTCCCGGTTCTACACATTCTTACGTATCTTCATGCTTTGCACTTTCTTTGGGGAAATAGTCGTCGTTGTTAGAGTTACCGTTAGTGGTAATTACTCCGGTGGGAGATTCTTTTATAGCTCGACACGTATTTAGGTCATGTTCTGTACGTATTGGTGATAGAGATTCGCTCGTTGATCTGATTCTCCTGGATATGTTAGATTTCGATATACTTCTCGTTATGGATTGGTTGGCCGCTTGTCATGCTTATGTAGATTGTCGGGGGAAAGCGGTTAGATTTTGTTTCACAGGTGAATCGATTTTTGTTGTGCAGGGGGACTGTAATATAACTCCTGCCAACATGATTTCTGCTCTTTGTGCGGGACGACTCTTGAAAAAGGGTTGTCATGGGTTCTTGGCATTTGTTCAGGACTTGGGAGTCGCTGAGATTCCATTGGACCAGGTTCCGATCGCACGAGAATTTTCGGAGGTGTTTCTTGCTGAATTACCAGGATTACCGCTTGTTCATGATATTGAATTTTGCATTGACTTGATTCCGGGTGCGGGGCCTATTTCTATACCACCCTATCGGATGGCCCCGATGGAGTTGAAAGAACTCAAAAACCAGTTGCAAGAGTTGTTAGATAAAGGACTTGTTCATCCCAATGTATCGTCGTGGGGAGCTCCTGTCTTATTTGTAAAGAAGAAAGACAGTTGTATGAGATTGTGCATCGACTACCGACAACTGAATCGAGTCACTGTGCGAAAAAGGTATCCATTACCACGTATCGATGACTTGTTCGATCAGTTGCAGGGAGCTGGCTACTTCTCAAAGATTGATTTGCAGTCAGGGTATCACCAGTTGAGGGTTCGGAAGGACGACATTCCGAAGACTGCTTTTCGCACCCTACACGGGCACTATGAGTTTCCGGTGATGTCGTTCGGACTCACCAACGTCCCAGCAGCTTTTATGAATATGATGAACCGTATCTTTAGGCCCTTCCTTGATTAGTTTATTATAGTATTCATTGATGATATTCTCGTTTATTCCCGGAGCCAAGAAGAGCACGAGCAGCATTTGCGTATCATGTTACAGACCATGAAGGAGCATCAACTGTTTGCAAAATTCTCCAAGTGTGCTTTTTGGCTGCATAGTGTGGAATTCTTGGGTCACGTAGTTACAAGAGATGGGATATTGTGGACCCAAAGAAGATTGAAGCGGTACAATACTGGCCCAGACCAGTGTCAGTTACAGAGGTTCGGAGTTTCTTAGGTCTGGCAGGTTATTACCGACGCTTTGTGCAGGATTTTTCTCGGATCGCTGCACCGTTGACCGGATTAACTAGGAAGGAGGTTCCCTTTCTTTGGACAGATGCATGTGAACAGAGTTTTCAACATTTGAAGACGCGCTTGACGATTGCACCAGTCTTATCTTTACCTTCCGGGTCAGGTGGTTTTGTTGTGTATTATGATGCATCTCGAGTGGGTTTAGGCTGTGTATTGATGCAGCACGGCAGGGTTGTAGCTTATGCTTCTCGAAAGTTGAAGAAGCACGAGCAAAACTATCCCACTCATGATTTGGAGATGGCTGCGGTGGTATTTGCACTAAAGATTTAGAGACATTACTTGTATGGAGAGTCATGTCAAATCTTCACAGATCATAAGAGCATGAAGTATATTTTTCAGCAAAGGGATCTGAACCTAAGGCAGCATAGATGGATGGAACTAGTGAAAGATTACAATTGTGATATCTTGTATCGTCCAGGCAAAGCAAATGTTGTAGCAGATGCTTTGAGTCAGAGACCTGGAGATGCTTATCTCATTTGCACACATTGCAGAGACAGTCTTCTACAGATTGGCAGATTTTATGTGATAGTCGTATACAGTTTGAGTTCACCATAACAGGAGGACAGTTAGCAGATGTTCGCACCCGACCTCAGTTATTGGATCGTATTCGATAGACACAGCCCGCAGATGCTCGTATATTGGAGATTATGGATCAGGTTAGGCAGGGCAGGGAGTTGGAGTTCGGGATAGATGACCGTGGAGTATTACGTTTTGGGACCCGTCTTTGTGTGCCAGATTCGGATGGACCGAGACATGAGATCTTAGAGGAGGCCCATCGATCAGCGTATAGTATTCATCCTGGTTCCACCAAGATGTATCATGACTTGAGGGAGGTTTATTGGTGGGAAGGAATGAAGAGGGATGTCGCGGAGTTTATTTCGAGATGCCTGACTTTTCAGCAAGTCAAAACTGAGCACTAGAGGCCGGTAGGAGAGTTGCAGCCCTTTCCCATTCCAGAGTGGAAATGTGAACAAATTTCCATGGATTTCGTTGAGGGTCTACCCAGGACTAGCAGAGGATATGATTCCATTTGAGTGGTTGTAGATAGATTGATAAAGGCAGCTCACTTTCGTTCGGTGAAGACGACGTATGGGTTTGCACAGTATGCTCAGATTTATATCGATGAGATTGTACGTTTACATGAAGTTCCGACGTGCATAGTATCAGATCGGGGTACCCAGTTTACTAGCAGGCTATGGCAGAAACTTCAAGAAGCTCTTGGTACACGACTGAATTATAGTACAGCTTTCCACCCACAGACAGATGGTCAGTCAGAGCTGACCATTCAGACTTTAGAGGATATGCTTCGAGCTTGCAGCCTCGATTTTGGTGGTAGTTGGGATCGTCGCCTACCTTTGATAGAATTTTCGTACAACAAAAGTTTTCAGGAGACGTTCCAGATGGCACCCTTTGAAGCTTTATATGGGAGGAAATGTAGATCACCCGTTTGCTGGACGGAACTGAGCGAAAATAGTATTTTGGGACCGCAGATAGTATAGGAGACTATAAAAAAGATTCAGCTGATACGAGACAGAATGAGAGCGGCCCAGTGCAGACAGAAATCATATGCAGATCGACGACGTCATAGACTCGAGTTTGAAGTAGGAGATCATGTGTTTCTTCATGTATCTCTGATGAAGGGTGTGATGCGTTTCGGGAAAAAAAGGGAAGCTCAGCCCCCGATATGTTAGACCTTACGAGATTATGGAGAGAGTGGGTGCTGTAGCTTATCGTTTAGCACTTCCACCGAGTTTTCCCGATGTGCATCCGGTGTTTCACGTTTCGATACTTCGCAAGTATCTTCACGATCTTTCTCACGCGATCCAGCATCAGACCTTACAGCTCGAGCCAGATTTATCCTACACAGTGCAGCCAGTCGCTATTCTAGACAGGCGGGCAAAGAAACTGAGATCGAGGGTACTTCAATCTGTAAAGGTTCTTTGGAGAGGAACGAATCGCGAGGAGATTACTTGGGAGACCGAGGATGCGATGCGAAAGAAATTTCCACATCTTTTTGAAGGCACGTCTAGTTAAGTTTTAAATTCGGGGACCGAATTTTCTTAAGGGGGAATATTGTAACATTTTGAAATTTTGGAAATAAATAAAATTAATAAATTAAATAATAAAGTGTTAAATTAAAAAGTTATTAAAACCAAATTAGATAATTTCATAAAATGTATGTAAAATAAATTAAATAAAAATTTTAGTATACAACATAAATAAGTTATAAGGGTTTTAATGAGAAATTTAGCTTCATTTTAAATAAAAATAGTCTTATTTATAACATAGTTAGTGAGGGGTCTTTATGTAAAAAGTAAGGAAAGTAGTACAAACAAAGAAATGTGGAGGATGTAAGTGAAAAAGGGTAGATAATGTTTTATTTCAGATATATCACAAAAATAAAATATATTGGTGTGATATTGTGTTGACACTAGCTCCTTTCATGCACAACAACCACCCCACACCTCCTCCTTGCATGAGAATGGCACCTTTTAGCCTTTGACACCTCCTCTTTCAGCTTATCCTTTCCTCTTCTCATATATAAGTTATGTTCAGATCATTTAACTAATTTACAATCTGAAAATTTAAGAGAGAAAAAGAAAACTAAAAGTAAACAAGGAAGAACAAGAGAGAGAAGAAGAAAAGAGCTAAGTCTATGGATTTCTCATCATCAAACTAGGACAAGGAGCTTATGCATCTTGGAGGGTGTTCTTCCAACAAGTTATTTGTGGGTAAAATCCTTAATCATAGTAGGAATTTAGGTTCTGTAACTAGTTCAAAAATTGAAAGAAAAAAATTGTCTATAATATCGTATTATAGTCAAATCTAGTCTATGTTTGAATCTGCTTTAGTTAGAGAAAAATTTAACATAACTAAATTTGGCCTTAAAATTGTATGTTGAACCTAGAGCAAATCATAGGAGCACGAACCAGGGGGATCGGTTTTTGGCCGGCGACAAATAGGGAAAATCCGGCGTCGCCGGATTTTTAGGTTGTTTTGGTGTTTTGGGTTGATGGGTAGGTCTCTGTGTAGAATTTTGGTCATTTTGGTATTGTTTAATCAAGTTAGTTTAACTGTATATAAAATATGGGGACTAATATGAGAAAAAGAAATCAAAATTCTAATATACGACACGGTTAAAACGTATCGCGATCTATTTTCTGTCGCGATGCAGAGTTGGGTTAAATTTCAGTGGGGATTGAATGTTAGATAATTGAAATAGTCATACGCAATATAACTAGTACGTAAGAACTTGTGTTTTCATATTCGACATATCGCAGTAGCCGTTTTCTTATATAAGTTAATTCTTGATGTTAGATTCAAATACGGGCACTTCGGAGGCCGTAAGGAAAGGAAAATGATTGGCGATTCCTGAGTAGATACGACGTTTTTCCGGTGAGTAGACTAAACATCTACCGGGGAATTGTGTAAAGATGGCGTGTTACGCCCGTAGTTTTATTTAAATAAAATTTTTAATTTTGTATGCTAAGTTAATAATACGCATTCATATACATACCTATCCATCACTATTGTAATTGATGTAGAACACTGCACAATTATCGACGAGTTATACCGCACATGCACACTTTTAGATGTTACACTACACCTCGTCGATATTAACATGTCACTTTTACACTAAATATTTATCTTGTTAAATATGATTCTTATCATACCTCAATTATTAATAATAGTGGTAACTTGCATAAATGACATCATGTTTTTCATCCGAGTATTCAAAGTTGATATAAGAAGCTTTTGTATTATTGAGAATTGATGGTTTGGGGTTTTCATGTACTATTACGTAAATCCAGTGATTTCATGATTTATGTAACATGTCCACCACGAGATGTTTTATGATTTGGTTTTATTTCGGACCGAGTGGGGGGAGTTATACGGTCACGGATTTTACGTTATCCAGATTGAGTGGGGGAGATATACAGTAGGATACATGGTTGATCCGGTCGAGATCGAGGGGCAGGATAGCCGCAATTGAGGTGGGGGAGCCTAGCGAGGTTACTCGATACCGGAGAGAGTTGTGAAACACGGCGGATATCTAGAGGATACCGACCGGTGTTATTGATTACATGATCATTCGGGGAATGATGCCTGAGAAAAAAAATGGATGTTTTGTGCCGATGATGGACACGGCAATTTTATTGGGAATAAATGATAAGATTTCAGTTTTGGTTATGTGATTTGTAGTACAGATTCATGCTTTCCATATGCTATCATACATCATACTTGCCTCATTTCAGTTAGTTATGATCGTCATATTTACATTATTAACCGTTGTCTGTTAGTTATATTCACTGAGTTGGCAACTCACCCCCGTTGTGCCACAGTTCCTTGCATGGGTTGAGTGGACGGATAGCAGCAGTGCAGATCCACTTTTTCAGCTTTTATCGCATCTTTTGATAGGTGGGTTACATGTGTAGTAACCTTCCCTTTTAGGTATTGTGTTTTGGATCTAGAA
This sequence comes from Agapanthus africanus, assembly GCA_030015575.1. NCBI lineage: Eukaryota > Viridiplantae > Streptophyta > Magnoliopsida > Asparagales > Amaryllidaceae > Agapanthus > Agapanthus africanus. Next base: position 419,099,350 of record CM057337.1, read on the forward strand.
AATCTCCATCAGAATTTGTACTATGACTTAGAATGAGAGATGAGTATATGTATATTATTTGACAGATGAGATCGTGGTTATGTTAGAAAATATTCCTTTTATTTATGTCTGGGATTCTTATTGATATTCTATATACTGAGTTTTTATTTCCGCTGTTGATATTGTTGACCCAACTAGGGATGCAACCAAATTTAACAATTTATAATTGTTTTTATTATGAATTCACTAGTGAGTTATTGTTAATATCTTAATTCAATAAAACGGTGATTTTTACTTAAAACTAAATTTTCATGAAAATTCTGCAAAAAGGATTTGGTCTTGGTTTATCGGCTTACACGGGTTGTGTAAATATATATAGATGATACACAATCTAAGTGCCGGTCACATCCAAATTTTGGGTCGTGACAAAGTGCAATATACAACAAATCGTGAAGAGATTACTTGGAGAGGAACGAATCGCGAAGAGATTATTTGGCTGACCGTGGATGCGATACGAAAGAAATTTCCACATCTTTTTGATGGTACGTCTAGTTAAGTTTTAAATTCGGGGACCGAATTTTCTTAAGGGGGGAATATTGTAACATTCTGAAATTTTAGAAATAAATAAAATTAATTAATTAAATAATAAAATGTTAAATTAAAAAGTTATTAAAACCAAATTAGGCAATTTCATAAGATGTATGTTAAACAAATTAAATAAAAATTTTAGTATGCAACATAAATAAATTATAAGGGTTTTAATGTGAATTTTAGCTTTATTTTAATAAAAAGGGTGTTTTATAATAAAAATAAGTTGTGAAGGGTTTTTATATAAAATTTAGGAAAATTATGCAAATTTGGATTTGTGAGGGTGTAAGTGGAAAATGGGTAGAAAATGTTTTAGTTCAGAAGTTAATTACAAATTAAATAAATTTGGAAGAGATAATGAAGTCTGAATTGTCCGCTCTGACTGACCGTCTGTCTGCGGGTGGAAAGCTGTACTAAACCTCAATTGTGTACCAAGTGCTTCTTCAAGCCCTTGCCCATTCCATTGTAATACCCTAGGTGGAGTTGGGGATGAATACCACCTACCCCGTGAGAAGTGAGATGTTATCCGGTATCGAGGTGGGGATGTAACCGATATGGATGCACACGGGGATCCACCAGAACAATGGGGAGTATCGAATTCCATTCCGAAAGAGAGCACGATCTGAACTATAAATGGAATGATACCACTATTATAACACAGAGGCGCCTTTTGGATGAATCGGAACTCCAGAGTTTGAAAAACACCGTAATTAAGCGTGCTTGATCTAGAGAAATTCTGGGATGGGTGACCTACTGGGAAGTAGCACCGGGTTCATTCAAAGGGACAAAACCGTGCGGCTTCGGCCTGAGCAGACAATACCATCTATGTTTGGGGGTGGGTCGTGACAAATATGGTATCAGAGCCGGTCCATCAAAAGTAGGTCTGTGGTTCGCGGACGAACCATTGTTCTAAGTGGGGGGGATGTAATACCCCAGGTGGAGTTGGGGCTGAATACCACCTACCCCGTGAGAAGTGAGATGTTATCCGGTATCAAAGTGGGGATGTAACCGATATGGATGCACACGGGGACCCACCAGAATAATAGGGAGTATCGAATTCCATTCCGAAAGAGAGAAAGATCTAAACTATAAATGGAATGATACCACTCTTGTAACACAGAGGCGCCTTTTGGATGAATCGGAACTCCAGAGTTTGGAAAACACCATAGTTAAGCGTGCTTGATCCAGAGAAATTCTGGGATGGGTGACCAACTGGGAAGTAGCCCCGGGTTCATTCAAAGGGACAAAACCGTGCGGCTTCGGCCAGAGCGGACAATACCATCTGTGTTTGGGGGTGTGTCGTGACATCATATCAGTCACCCACAAGCCGTAAGCGGTCTGCTAAATGTAACAACCACCCGGGTATTGAGCGATCAGAAGATCAACAAGCAAGCCTGCTCATACTCCGGCGAATCGAATCAGTAACACTACCGTACAGTCCGGTCTCTTCGTCTGATATGTTGCATATCTAGTCTAGAGGTGGTAAACGTCAGACCCCAATAACTTGATAAGTCATGCCGATGTAAGGTCTATAACGGTTCGAGAAACTACTGATAATACTTACCAGTAGATCTCAGCAACCCTGGCCAGGGATTTCCTGTTATGGACAATCGAGTATAGCGCAATATCAACCCCAATACCGGGAGAGACGGATCCCCTCCTTTCGCTCATTGCCTCCATGTGACTCGGGACTGTACCCAAAAACCACCTATTTGCACGACAAAGTAGAGCCGTAGTAGGGTGGAAATCGAAGCACAGTGGGAGACACACAAGACTCTATGACGATCTCGGGTCGACAGACTAACTTATACCAGTGTCACCAGAGAACTTCTATCTGACGTGAGGTATAATACCATCTAGGAGTTCTCGGCGAGTCCGTTCAGTGTACCTAGTCTCCACTGAGCACCCATATACCATCTCTGATGTCAAACACCAATGGATATGGGATCATCCATCGCCCATCTTTATGGGTTGAGAAGCTATACACTAGTCTACTCTTGTATATCGATGCCCTGTCTCGATACACCTACGACTAGAGACATTAAAGGATGTACTCACAGACTACTTTTGTCCCACTAGTATGATCCGCATCATAATCCAGGTAGTCAAGTACACATCCTAAGGGTTTTATCAACATGTAACAGAGAGACAATCAGTATACATGTTAAGATAAAGAGTAACCAGATAGCATACTATCATGTCGGGCAAGAAAGTCCTCCCTATGTATGTCTAAGCATCCACTATAATATACATCATATGTACAATAATGGCCTCTAGGGCATACATATAACTAACACATACATCTTATGGAGCTTCTCAAAAGTCTGGGAGTTCGTTGATCGCAGCGAAGGGACCACAACAAGGTGCTTTAGAAGTGAAGGAACGGACTATAGAGGTTGTAATCCCTACTCACTTAGATGCAAAGTTGTTTACATTTCGTTTTTGTATGATTCTCTAGTTATCCTAGGTTAGGGTTCTTTTAGCATGGCAAAATTTTAATTTGGCATGGATGATACCACCCGAACCCTTGCCGTCGTGCTTAGGAACCCTACAGTGGTATAAGAGCCAAGATAGAGAATTAGACGGATGTTATAGGATTACGAAACCGAAACAACTCCGAAAAACCCGATTTAAAACCCTAGTTTCTGTCGAATTTTTTAAGGAGTCAAATTTTTTTTTAAACAACTGCAGAATGTTGTATGAGATGCAACATGAACACAGTGAAAAATTCAGCCTCCCTCGCCCGAATTTGGCCGGCCACAATGCTCATAAAACCGGCCTGCTCGCCCCAAATGTGGGGTTTTGGGTTCAACTTTTCAGTGTGTTCCAGTCTCTGGGTTTTGGTGTTTCAGGTGTTGCTAGTTTTTGCTAAAAATTCATGTGATGTTAATTTTCCGCAAAAGCTATTCGGAGTGTTTCGTATTCGTAATTCTAGAATTATTTTCGGGTTATTTAGATGGTGTTAAAAAGTTTGAACGGATATCAAATACCCACTTTAACCCTCGCTGGAAATTTTCCAAGAGCTGGATTTTTTTTCAAGTTAAAGAACATTCTAAAATCATGCAAGTAATGCGGTGGACCCTCTAGAAGAAAGAAACCCTAACTCAATTCTGTAACCGTAAGAAACGTCGCCAAACCCTAGGGTTTGCGGTAGTTCCACGGCGCCACAGGTGAGGCATTGGATGACCCTTCTACGGCTGCTTCATAGGTACTGTGGCATGTACTGAGTATTTTTAAACTGCTCTCAAGTGTTGAGCTTTTTGGGAAATTTTGGGTGTTTTTTTGATTCGATCGGAATGTTTAACATCGTCTAGCTTTTACTGGAATGTGATACAATATGTGGAATTCATATAGTTAGGCATGAAATGCGAAGTATGTGATATTTCGGGTTTATGATGTCTAAGCTCATTGTGGATTCCAAATGTTATAGTTTGACATTTTCTTTTCTACGACCGTAGGTGTAATATGTGGTGTATCGTCAGTTTTATTGCTATATGTCAACGACAGTTAGGATACACATATTTACTTACATTGATGACATGTGATGTTATATGTTGCTGTGATATGTTATATTGGATCGTCGTGTTTTGAATAGCCGGGGGTTTTATGTGAGATGAGAGTTTTTATTTTCATTCATGTAAAATTCATTGTATGTATTATTCTTTTATTGGGCACTTCCGGTTTGAGGATGATATCACCATTGTTGTATATTATTCACTTTTCCGCATTAGGATAGACCCAAGGTGGGGAGCACAAGTAACCGGGTTCTAGAGTCCAGTGGGAGACCATCTCGAGGAGTCGAGTCTGGGTCTCCTAACTCTAGAATTGTAGGGTTTCTTACCGCTCTCGTAGGGGTCTAAGGATGTGGGTTTGGCTATTCATCGCGACCGTGGAATCCGTGTTTTATACTGGCTTAAAATAAAACACGGACCTCCTTGCATATCCAATATTTCATATGTTATCTTCTGCTGCTGATATTCTGTAATGTGATAAACTTTTTATGCGTAAGACGAATAATTTATTATTATATATATGATATATAATAAACGTTGCTTATGTTTTGCACCCCCGCTAGTCCCGCCCCGGTATGCCGTTAGTTGTGTAACCTAACGGTGCATAACGGGACACTGTGGCGAATGCAGATGGCATAAGCGTACGTTATATTTTCGTTTCTTCTGTGATTCTTAGGAAGCATAAATGATGGGACTTCATTAATGAGATTAATGAAAGAAAAAGAAACCTAAAAGATGTTGTAGAATCAAATTTTCAAAAAGGGTAGCTCTGGTTTTTGCTTTGCATAGCGGTATTCCTTGTAGAATATCCAGCACCTTATTCGATAAGGAAAGAGCCGAGATCCCTTCACCGAGAGTGACCTCTTTAGCGAAATTAGAAGATACTACAACTCACTCGGTTTTGTTTTTGATAGCTTCTATAGTTCTTGCTTTGCATAGTGGTATTTGTGAAATATTCTGCACCTTATTCGATAAGGAAAGAGCCGAGATCCCTTCACCGGGAGTGACCTCTTTAGCGAAACTAGTAAAAGCTTCAAAAACACTCATTTTTCAAAATCACCTATTTCTATAGCGATATCAAGTTCATTACGCAAAACGTTTTCATAAAAACCTGACGTAGCCTTCCGTCATTTCCGATAAGTAATATTTAGTATTCATACTACGTTTGTTGACCTTGTCAAGGCGTAGTGTACGGTAGCTAATTACTGCTTATCTATTAAAGAATGAGATGCGATTGGATTAGGGTAGTCGTACGACCTTGTTGAACTTGTCAAGGGTTGTGTGGGTGGGTTTAATTGTGCGGGTAGGTTTAATTCAATCATGAAATGTACGGGTTGAACTTGACTTGCGATTTATGGTTTGTTGACATTGTCAAGGTCATAGATCGCTTGGGGAAAAAGTATTATCGGGAATTTCAAGTGTTGAAATTTGCAATGAGATTGCATATCTGCTATGAGATAGTTGGATCCTGATACCCACTTCGAGTAAGAGTTACTCCTGGGAGAGTTTTACACATCACAATTAGTCGATCAATTAGGTGCCTAGAAAGGTGTTAACGGGGTTATGCCTCTGGGAAAACGAGTTTTATTTTAATTAGTTCCGTGCGAAAGCACGGGGAACCTCCCTCAAACTACCAATACTGGCCTAGCTGAAAGATTGGCGAACTTGTAAGGTGTAATTAATCCCGGTTAGTCTTACCTTTTAGGGTTTGAAGGAAGATTTGATAAAACCGGTTGGAGCCATCCTGATTAGATAAGATAATAACCAATCTAATCATGCAAGAGCATACGCTAAAGTGTTTTTTCTCTCTCTCTCTCCAGGTAGCGACTATGTCAGGCCTTAATCAAGATAATAATATGGATGTATTGACTGAACCCGCTTGTTATACTGAGCTGGGGAACGTTGGTTCCGTTCTTTCTTATAATTGTTATAAGACTGAGAAGGAAATAGGGGAATATCCAGATTTCCACGCCGCCCAAACGAAGAACGAGCATGTTGATGCATCTTCTTCGGGTGTGTTTGTTATCGAGAACTGTTTCTCAGTTCACTCTACGTCCTGGATATTATATACCGAATCAGGATCCCACATATGTAATATGTTACATAGGCTAAAGAAAGGTAGAGAACTGGGAGAGGGTGATCATTCCGTAAGAGTAGGGAATGGTGCAAATGTTGCAGCCAAAGCTGTTGGCGAACATCACATTGTATTACCAAATAGTAATACATTGATTCTGAATGAATGCTATTACATACCGACCCTGATATGCAATCTTTTATCAGTTTCTTTATTAAGTAAAGAAAGATATATTTTTTCAGTACAGGATAATGTTATGAACATCTTCCTGAATCAAAAGTTGATTGGATCAGGCTCGTTAAATAATGTCATATACGTTCTAAATCAAACCATGGTTCTTAATGTACAAAACACATACAAGAGGAAGAGTTCAGAAATGAACGAATCCTTCTTGTGGCATTGTAGACTAGGTCATATCAATGCGACACGACTAGCTAAGTTACATAAGGATGGATATTTGAATCCATTCGAATTTTCATCTTATGACACTTGCCAGTCATGCCTCAAAGGAAAGATGACAAAAACTCCGTTTATTGGACACGGAGAAAGAGTTACGGAACTCTTGGGACCGATACATAGTGATGTATGTGGTCCTATGTCTACACATCCCAGGAATGGTTCCTTGTACTTCATTACATTCACTGACGATCTCTCAAGATACGGACATGTGTTCCTGTTGAAACACAAGTCTGAAGCTTTAGAGAAATTCAAAGAATATAAGCACGAAGTCGAGAACCAAACGGGTAAAAGTATTAAAATCCTTCGATCTGATCGAGGAGGAGAATACTTGAGCAATGAGTTCCTGGACTATCTAAAAGAGAATGTGATTTTCTCTCAGCTTACTCCTTCGTATACACCACAGCACAACGATGTATTGGAAGGGAGGAACCACACCCTATTAGATATGGTGCGCTCCATGATGAGCACTGCTGAGTTGCCTATTTCCTTTTGGGTTTATGCGCCTGAAACAACAGCATACCTATTGAAAAAAGTTCCATCTAAATTTTTACCTACCATACCATATGAGATATGAAGTGGGAAGAGACCATATCTTAAACGTGTTAAGATATGGGGTTGTCTGGCCTATGTCAAAAGGCAAAATCCAGACAAATTCGAGGCACGATCAGTTCTTTGCAAGTTTGTGGGATATCCAAAGAATTCATATAGATATTTCTTCTACCACAGTGAGAAACAAAAGGTGTTTGTTGCTCAACATGCCACCTTTTTAGAAAAGGAATTTCTTGTAAAGGAAATTAGTGGCGAAGAGGTAGAGCTGGAAGAAGTTCTAGCTACGCAATCTACAACTGAAGATTTAGTGGAACCAGACGATTCGATAGTTCCCAACGAACCTCAGCCTCTCCGCCGAACTAGTAGGGTTTCTCATCCACCTAAGAGATACTATGGTTTTCTCATTGATGGTGGGAGCGAGGATTGCATCATGGAAGATGATGACCCAACTAGTTTCGAGCAGGCCATCACGAGTGGGGACTCTGTGAAATGGCTGGATGCAATGTGATCTGAGATGGAATCCATGTACACCAACAAAGTATGGACTTTGGAAGTTGCTCCTAAAGGGGTAAAACCTATTGGGAGCAAATGGATATTTAAGAAGAAACTTGGTGTAGATGGAAAAGTTGAGATTTTCAAATCTAGATTTGTTGCAAAAGGTTTTCGTCAACGACCAGGTGTGGATTATGATGAAACCTTTTCTCCAGTGGCTATGCTTAAATCCATCCGGATCCTACTTGCTATTGCCTCATACCATGACTACGAAATCTGGCAAATGGATGTTAAGACCGCCTTTCTAAATGGTGATTTAGAAGAGAGCGTGTACATGACTCAGCCAGAGGGCTTCGTAGACAGTGGGAGAAGCGGAAAGGTGTGCAAGCTGCTTAAATCCATCTACGGGTTAAAGAAGGCATTGCGGAGTTGGAGCATCTGTTTTGATGTGGTACTCAAAGAGTTTGACTTCATCAAAAACGTAGATGAATCTTGTATATACAAGAAGGTGGCAGTGAGTAAGGTTGTCTTCTTCGTATTGTACGTGGATGACATAATCTTGATAGGAAATGATATTCCTATGCTGAACTCGGTCAAGCTCTTCTTATCACAAAGATTCTCAATAAAAGATCTAGGTGATGCCTCCTACATCTTGGGGATTAAGATCTATAGAGATAGATCTAAACGGATACTGGGATTGTCCCAATCCAGGTATATTGACACCATACTAAAGAGTTTTAGTATGGAAGAATCCAAGCGTAGGAATTTACCCACGATCTTTCGACTCACTCTCTCCAAAGAGATGTCTCCTAAGACTGATTTGGAGAGAGCTCGCATGCAAGTGATACCCTATGCTTTGGTAGTAGGCTCTATCATGTACGCGATGCTATGTACCAGACCTGATGTAGCATACTCACTAAGTGTAGTGAGTAGGTAACAAGCAGATCCAGGAGAGAGTCACTGGACAGCTGTGAAGAACATTCTCAAGTACTTGAGAAAGACTAAAGAGATGTTCTTGGTGTATGCTAACGGAGAACTCCAAGTGGAGTCCTTTACCGATTCGAGCTTCCAGAGTGATAAGGACGACTCTAAGTCGGTCTCGGGATTTGTCTTTACCCTCAATGGAGGGGCGGTTTGTTGGAAGAGTTCCAAATAGGAAACCATGGCAGACTGGACGATGGAGGCTGAATACATCGCTGCCAACAATACTGCCAAAGAGGCTGTCTGGATGAAGAAGTTCATAAATGAACTTGGAGTGGTTCCGTCCATTGAGCATCAAATGCCTGTGTATTATGATAACAATGGTGCTATGGCTTTGCCTAAGGAACCTAGGTCTCATCAGAGATCCAGGCATATTCTGAGGCGGTATCACCTGATCCGGGAGATAGTTGATCGCCGGGAGATCGAGGCCAGGAGAGTTAACACGAAGAAGAACACTACGGATCCACTCACGAAGGGCATAACCCAGATACAATTTGAGAGACTCTTCGGGATGTTGGGTATGAGATACTACAACAGCTGGCCTTAGTGCAAGTGGGAGATTGTTAGTTATGTATATGCCTTAGAGGCCATTATTGTACATATGATGTATATTATAATGGATGCTTCGATATATATAGAGAGGACTTTCTTGCTCGACATGATAGTATGCTATCTGGTTGCTCTTTATCTTAACATGTAGATTTGTATTGTGATACTGTCTTGCTCTCACATGTTGATAAAGCCCTTAGGATGTATACTTGACTACTAGGACTATGATGGAGATCATACTAGTGGGGCCAGGGTAGTCTACAAGTACATCCTATAATTGTTCCTAGTCGATGGTGTATCGAGACAGGGCATTGATACTCCAGAGTAGACTAGTGTATACGCATCTTGACCCATATGATGGACGATGGATGATCCCACATTCATTAGTGTTTGACATCAAAGATGGTATATGGGTGCTCAGTGGAGACTGGGTACACTGAACGGACTCGCCGAGAACTCCTAGTTGGTATTATACCTATCGTCAGATAGCAGTTCTCTGGTGACACAGGTACAGGTTAGTCTGTAGACCCGAGATCGTCTTAAAGTCTTGTGTGATTCCCACTGTGCTTTGATTTCCACCTTACCACGTTCATGAGAGTGTGCAAAATGGTGGCTTTTAGGTATAGTCCCGAATCACATGGAGGCAATGAGCGATAGGAGGGGTTTCGTCTCTCCCGATATTGGGGGTTGATGTTGCGCTGTAGTCGATTGGCTGTAACAGGAAGTCCCTGGCCAGGGTTGATATGGAGATCTACTGGTAAGTGTTATTAGTAGTTTCTCGACCCGTTATGAGCCTCACATCGGCACGACTTATCGATTACTGGGGTCTGACGTTTACCACCCCCAGACTGGATATGCGACATATCAGACAAAGAGACCGGACTGTACGGAAGTGTTACTAATTGGATTCACAGGAGTGTGAGCAGGCTTGCTTGTTGATCTTCTGATCGCTCAATACCCGGGTGGCCGTTATGTTTAGCTGACCGCTGGCAGCTTGTGGGTGACTGATATGATCACCACCTACTGCCAGAGTATTGACGAGTCTTTAGAGTCCTACACAGAGGTTTCCTGGCTTAGGCGAAACGGAGTAGGAGCACATATGTGATATGTATGGGACCGAGAATAATACATGTATGTGATACCGTATTCTATTCTCGCGATATGCGATATCAGCCCGTTATATGTGATATAGCCGGATTATCGGATCAAGTGTTGATTCGATAAAATCATACATATTATATTAGTTGGTTATATGTGATATAGCCGGATTATTGAATCAAGTGTCGATTTAATAATTTAATGTATAATTATATATTTTATATATTAAATTACATTAACTAATATATGCTCACTGAAGTATTTCTTATTCTCACTTTTGATACATTTAACATATATATGATATATGTTTATTAAATTGTTTTCTTTTGTACTTCAATATTATATATGTGATATATAATATTGTGACATGCTAGGTTATACATGAAACATGGGTGTATGAGACTTACACCATGGTTTTGATTATGGTTGAATCTATATTTATTTTTAGTAATTCAAAATTGCTTGGAATTAGTCATGGATGAGCTTTGAAGAAGCTTGTAAATTCATTGACTAAGTCCACCAATTTTGTTTTAACGTAAGATATTTATTGACCTAACCCTAATCACTTAGCCATGGTTTATTCTCTACATGGGTTAAGGATGACATAACTTACCATGGTTGCATTTCTAACCTCATCTCAATTATTCATTCATCTGCTTCTTTCTTCATCTCTTTCAAGCTCCCTCTCTTTGATTTGAGGAGATAAAGAAAAATAGTGAGAAAATAAATTATAAAGTGAGCAAAATTCATACTTCATCATCCTCTTCTAAACTATCCATTTAGATTAGGGTGTTAGCTTCACTAATTCCATATTAGTGAAGAAATAGCTTGAGTCCGTGTTTCCTCGAAGTAGATCATCATAGACTTTGAAGACTTCTAGCAAGCATGCATCATACATCTTATGGAGCCTCTCAAAAGTCGGGGAGTTCGTTGATCGCAGCGAAGGGACCACAACAAGGAGCTATAGAAGTGAAGGAACGGACTGCAAAGGTTGTAATCCCTACTCACATAGATGTAAAGTTGTTTACATTTCGTTTTCGTATGATTCTCTAGTTAAACATTCTAGGTTAGGGTTCTTTTAGCATGGCAAAATTTTAATTTGGTTTGGATGATGCCACCCGAAACCTTGCTGTCGTGCTTATGAACCTTTCTTCCAAATCCCTTTATTTGTCTTTGCTCATTACCTTCTGTAAACCACCCTTAGGCTAAATGGTTTTCTTCCTTCCCTACCGTTCGGCACCAGCCTGTGGTTTGGAAGAAGACTATCCAATAAGTGTAATAGGTGTACCCTTCTAATCCAAGGAGCCCTCGCAAACTGAGAGAAGGTAATGATAAAAGACAACCTGAATAATCCTATTCAATTTCCCTTGAACCGGAAAAATGCAAAGGTGAAGCGGGAGTGGCTTTGAACTATGTGGTTTAGTCGTGAATGATAGAAGTCGCATTTTTCTTTTCCCTCTTTCTAGTCCCTTTATTTGTCTTTACTTATTACCTTCTGTACACTACACTTAGGCTAATTGATTTTCTTCCTTCCCCACCTTTCGGCACCTTCCTATGGTTTGGAAGAAGACTATCCAATAAGCGTAATAGGTGTACCCTCTCCTAATCCTAGGAGCCCTCATAACCTGAGAGAAGCTAAAAGGAAAAGACAACTGAATAGTCCTATTCAATTTCTCCAGAACCGGAAACCGTCCTCGAATCTGAAACTATTTTTTTCGACTTCGTATGTAACTATACGATGGTCATATCGAATGAAAAGGGATCTTCGTAGTAATACAGAATGTTTGGGAGAAATGAAAAGGGTAAATGTAGGAGTGGAAATGAAGTATGCAACTCCAACAATCCAAAAGTCGGTGTGTTTTAAGAAGGTTCAGTTAACTTGGTTCATAAGTTCTAGTCTAGGGTCGGGACATGGTCGCTGCCAGAGAGAGAGAGAAAAAAACACTCAGCGTGCACTCTAACCTAGATCAGAATGGTTAATCACTTTATTTAATCAGGATGACTCCCACTGTATCCTCAAATTCTCCTCCAAACCCAAAAGAAGAATTATATATAAAATCACCCGAGGAGTAAACCAACCGATCAGTGGGAATCGGGATCCAACTATCATCGCATGATAACTTGCTGGAATCCACTCAGGTTATCACACTCCAGAAGGTATGCACATGCCTGGCAAGTTTCCTGTATGTTTGGAACTCCCGATGTGATTTTTACCCCATGCTCTTATGACCTTGATGAAGGCCAACATATCATAAGTCACATGTCAAGTTATATCTGTCATTGTCCAGGTTAATTTGAACCCACCTGTACATACCCTTGACGAAGGCCAAAAAAGTAGTACGACTGTCCCAAACTAACACATCTATCTATGCAACAGAAAAGTAACAAATAGTTGTTGGATATATGTATGCCCTAGAGACCATTATATGTATAGTGGATGCTTGGACATGTATATATGTATATAGATGACTTTCTTGCTCGACATGATAGCATGCTATCTGGTTTACTTTATCTTGACATGTTCATTTGATCATGCATCTTACTCATTTGGTACATGTTGATAAAGCCCTCAGGATATTTGCTTGACTACTGCGATTATGATGTGGATCATACTAGTGGGACATGTGTAGTTTATGAGCATATCCTTGAACTGTTCCTACTCGTGGGTGTATCGAGACGGGACATCGATATTCCAGAGTAAACTAGCGTATACCATTCTTGTCCCATATGATGGGCGATGGATGATCCCATATCTATCTAGTGTGGTGACACCAAAGATTGTATATGGGTGCTCCGTGATGACTGGGTACACTGAACGGACTTGCCGAGAACTCTTATGTGGTATTATATCTATCGTCGGATAGCAGTTCTCAGGTGACACTGGTACACGTTAGTTTATAGACCCAAGATCGTCATAGAGTCTTGTGTGTCCTCCTATTGTACTTTGATCTCCACCCTACCACGGCTCTACCGAGTCATGCAAACAGATGGATTTTGGGTACAGTCCCGAAGCACATGGAGGCAATGAGCGATATGAGGGGTTTCGTCTCTCCCGGTATTGGGGGTTGATGTTTTGCAATGCTCGATTGGCTATAATAGGAAGTCCCTAGTTAGGGCTGCTGAGATTTACTGATAAGTGTTATCAGTAATTTCTCGATCTGTTATGAGCTATACACCGGCATGACTTATTGAGTTATTGGGGTCGACAATTCCATCCCTAGACTCGATATGCAGCATATCTGACGAAGAGACCGGACTATACGGTAAGTGTGCAGTTGGCTCGACGTGGGTTTTTGACAGCTTCAATTGTTTTTCTTCTGATCGCTCAATACCAGGGTAGCCGTTACGTTTAGCTGACCACTTGCGGCTTGTGGGTGTTTGATATGATCATCACCAACTGCCGGCGTATTGACGAGTCTTAGAGTCCCACAGGAGTTTCCTAGCTCAGGCGAAACGATGTTGTGTGCATATGAGATATGCGCGGGGACCCAATTAAATGCGTGTATATGATACCGTATATTAATCGGGCGTTTTTCTATTGGTCGGGTCGTATGTGATATGACCCGTCTGTTAAATCAAGTGTTGATTTAACATTTGACTTTTAGCTCAATTCTTTATTAAACCCTTTTCTTTGTTGATGTATGCATACATGTATGCACATGATGATGTGTATGGACGCATACATGCATATATGGTATCATGGTTATTGATACACTTGTGATGGCAATGCAACACTCACATGGAACTAATATATATATATATATATATATATATATATATATATGCTTTTATTTGGATTAAAAGGAAATGAAAATTAAATCATAATTGGGTTTTTCTACACTCTTCTTTCATTTGACCTAGCTATAACCCATGGTTTGATTTTCATTTGGACTTTAACTGATATGAAAAATATCTAGATATTAGTTAACAATGGTTTGAGATGAGAGAGTGAAAATATATATATTTTCTATTCTCATTTTTCATAAAGTTTTTATCATTATCTTTTGAAAAAAAGCTTTTGCCATCTCCTTCTTCTTCTTCCAAGCTCTCTTGAGTTTTCATTTGAGTGAGGTAGTAAAAAAGAAAGGGTTTTGATTAGAGAATACAAACCACTTCATCATTCTACACTTCTCTTGTCCATTTGTGTAGGGTGCTTGCTCCACTTCTTTCAAAGTTAAAGTGAAGCAAGGAGCTTTGGGCAAAGAGACTTCGTGTGGATCATCGTGGATAAGGAAGGCCTCTAGCAATCCGTCTCAAACTCTTAAAGGTCCAAGGAGTCACCAAGGAAAGTCTACAAAGGTTTTAATTTCTTCACTTAGTGATATATAGTTTGTAGTATGTGATACTTTTAATGTTACCCTAAACTTCTAGTTAAAGATTCATGGTTAATTTGCTTAGCACATCTAGAAAATTTTAAAGTGGCATCTGTGATGCTTCTAAACCCTAGATTAGGTGCTAGGGAAACCCAACAGTGGCATGAGAGCCAAGATAGAATTTTAGACACGGTGTTAAAACATTTACGAGAACGAAATCAACTCCGAAAAAATACGATATTTGAAACCCTAATTTTGCTCTCTGGAAATTTTGTAAAAAGCCGTTTAAAATTTTTTTTAGCAACTGCAAAAGTTTATATGAGATGTACTGAGAACATTGGAGAAATACGCGGCAATTCCACCTATAAAAAACCGGCCAGAACACTTCAAATACCTGCCTGCTCGGCCATTTGAGCTCCTTTGTGCCTCGTATTTCTACGGTGGTCTGTTCTGTAGGATTTGGGGTTTCAGGTATTGTTTGTTTAGCCCAAATTTTCATATGATGTTTATTTTGATTAGGGGATAATTCGTAGTGTTTCGTAGTCGTATATTTTAATACTGTATTGGTAACCTAGACAAATTTAACAGTTCGAACGAACTTCGAACCCCACATCTCGACCCCGCTGAAATTTTCAAGTGTTGTAATTTTCCCAAGTTTTTTATATTCAATGGTCGTGCAAGTATCCCTATGGACCCTCTAAAAGAACACATAACCTTAACTCGATTCTATTCCCACGGAACCGCGATCGAACCCTAGTGTTTGCCGTAGTTCCGTTGTGCTATAGGTGAGGCATTGGTTAACCCCTTCTATGGTTGGTCCATAGACACTGTGGCATGTTTTTAGGTATTTCAACTTTTATCAAGTGTTGAGCTCTCGGGGTAATTTGTGGGTGTATGTTGATTCTATCGAAACGTTTAACATCTTCTTGATATATGTGAATGTGATAATTGCAATTGCTGTTTTTCACTTTCTTTTTTGCGACCGTAAGTGTAGTATGTGGTGTATCGCCGGTTTCGTTTCTATACATCAACGGAAATCGGGATACGCATACTTATTTACGTTGATGATATGTGCTATTATGTGTTGCTGAGATATGATATGTAGGATTGTCACGATTGAATAGCCGGGGGTTTTATGTGAGATGAGAGTCTTTATTTTCATTCATATAAAAATTAATTATATGTAATATTCTTTTATTTGGGGCACTTCCGGGTTGAGGATGATGTCACCATTATTGTATATTATTTACTTTTCCGCATTAGGATAGACCCAAGGAAGGGAGCACAAGTGACCGGGTTCTAGGGTTTAGTGGGAGTCCATCTCGAGGAGTCGAGACCGGATCTCCTAAACTCTAGAATTGGCAGGGTCACTTGCCGCTCTCGTAGGGGTCTAGGGTGTGGGCTTCGCTATTCACCGCGGCCGTGGAATCCGTATTTTCTATTGTTGGCTGAATACAAAATACGGACCTCCTAGATATCTTTTATTTTCATTTGTGCTTCTGCTGTTGATATTCTGTGATGTGATTACTTAATATCTAAGACGAATGGATTATTATTATATATATGATATATAATAAACGTTGCTTATGTTTTACATCTGCGTTAGTCCCGACCCGCTATGCCGTTAGTTAAGTAACCTAACGGTGCATAACGGGACACTGTGGCTAATGCGAATGACATAAGTGTACGTTCTATTTTTGTTTCTTTTCTGTGATGGCTTAGGAACTTAAATGATGGAACTACATTAATAAAATTAATGTAAAGGAAAATAAACCTAAAGATATTGTAGAATCAGATTTGAAAGACACTCGGCCTTTTTTTGAAAAATGCAAGTTTCAAAAAGATGCGGAGCTTAAGCCACTCGTTTTCTAAACTATTTTGATTCTACAACGAGATCAAGTTCAAAGCGTTAAAGGTTTTCATAAAAACCATCCGCAACCTTTCGTCATTTTAGGAAGCAGAGTACTTAGTATTTGTGCTACGTATGTTGATTATAGTCAAGGCGTAGTGTACGGTAGCTAAATGATGTCTTCTTATAAAGCATATGATGCGATCAGTTAGGACATTCATGTGATTATGTTAATCATAGTCAAGGGTCATATGGATGGGTCTATTTAACAACCCTAAACTTATTGTACAACTTTCTGTAAAAAAATTTCAAAAATACAGAAAGAGGTACTTTTTCCTGAGCACAAGATATAAGTTTGTTTTGCTTTTTAATAGCAAGAAAGAGCTTGTAGCTCATTGGTAAGACCATACACTGCTGAACCCAAGCACCAGAGTTCAAATCCCATCCCCCACAATATTTTTAATATTGTTTTCTTTTAATATTTTTAGAATTCCAAGAGTCTACACGTACTAAACCCGTAAAACCCCACCACATATATAAAACAAACTGGACCATGGGGTATACTATGAGACACTAGACACGTGGCATCCGACCCCAGCCCGACTCGGCCAAACTCGGCCGGCGACTCGGCTGACTCAGCAGCCGCCGCCGACCGAAATCGGCCGGATCGCCGAGTTTTCAACATGAGAAGTGTGTCTTTTGGCCTCCCCATTACCCCTGTACACTTTAAATTTGCTGAAATTTAACAGAGCTCTTTAAAATCCTATTAAACCATGTTTTTAATACAATTTTAATACATTTTCAATTCAACCATTCACCTAACCTAACCCTAGTTTTACCCTATAAATACCACCCCTAAACACACCCCCTCACTCACAATTCTGTCCAAACTCTTAAGAAAACTCTATAGAATTTTTGTGTACAAGTAGAGTTAGCAAAGGGCGAAACTCCGGTGATCTTCCGACGACGATCCGAGGAGCTCCCGGCGACGAAATGATGCACCGGGACCTCCTACGTCTTCCTCTCCCACTTCTCTTTAATCTAAACCCGTAAGTCCTACCTCCCACTTCCCTTTGCTATTCTAAAAAGTTCTTTTTCTAAAACCTGACGGAAGCGGAGTTAATCCGACTTCCGATTTGGTTTTCTTTAAAAAGTACACTTTTTCTTAAAGACAACACTAACAAACTCTTATATCATGACTATTAAAGATTAACAAGACATATTGAACAAGTTCCATAGCAAAATATTTCATATTGCAATTTTTATAGTACTTTTTCGGTAAAATACCATGAAGTTTAATTTCGACACAAAACATAATTAATCTTGCTATACCTTTAGTTAGATCATGAGGTAATGACCTACCTCCTTACAACACTCATATGAAATATAGCAAAATAGCTTTCGGGAACATAGAATACAGGAAAACGAAACTTTACATATAAATACCATTTACTATTAAAACCGTTTTCTATAAGATTATGTATTTTACACAAATCTTTACAAAGCGCCGCTACAACCCATTTGGGGAACCTGTTTGGGATCATGCGGATTATCGCACATCCTCGGGCTTAGTATTGCGAGATGCAGACCTCCGCAAGGAGCATTCGGTCTCGAGAGATTTAAAAATACAAATAGCTTAAGAAAATGAGATTTCTAGAAATACAATATATTAAAATTATTTTATATATAAATATATATAAATATGTATCATCAAAATATCTATCTTTGATATAATATAAATATTCCAACTTTTCCAAATCAAAAGAATCACTTTACATGAAAATACCATGCAATTTCATACAAGTTCAATACATTATAATTAAATACCATATATATTATGAAATTTGGTTTTATTCACTAGAAATGTCACATATATAAAATCTACATCTATGAAAACTCTAAAGATGATAATTAATTACTTGATTATTATACATTAAATTATCAAATCAACACTTGATCCGATAACCCAGCTATATTACATATAACCGGCTAATATAACAAATACCATTTCATCGAATCAACACTTGATCCGATGACCCGGCTATATCTCATATACCCGGCCGATATCACATATCGGGAGAATAGAATATAGTATCTCATATCGTATTAGTTTCGGTCCCGCACATATCGCAGGCCCCTACTCCATTTTGCCTGAACCAGGAAACCTCTGTGTAGAACTCCAAAGAATCGTCAATACGCTAGCAGTAGGTGATGATCATATCAAACACCCACAAGCTGCAAGCAGTCAGCTAAACGTAACAGCCACCCGCGTATTGAACGATCAGAAGATCAACAGGCAAGCCTGTACATTCTCCTGTGAATCCAATCAGTAACACTACCATACAGTCTGGTCTCTTCGTCTGATATGTCGCATATCCAGTATAGGGGTGGTAAACGTCAGACCCCAGTAACCGCTAAGTCATGTCGATGTAAGGCTCATAACGGGTCGAGAAACTACTGATAACTCTTACCAGTAAATCTCCATATCAGCCCGGGCCAGCGACTTCCAGTTATAGCCAATCGAACACAGCGCAACATCAACTCCCAATACCGGGAGAGACGAAACCCCTCCTATCGCTCATTGCCTCCATGTGATTCGGGACTGTACCTAAAAGCCACCATTTTGCACGCCCTCTTGGACGTGGTAAGGTGGATATCAAAGCACAGTGGGAATCACACAAGACTCTATGACGATCTCGGGTCTATAGACTAACCTGTACCAGTGTCACCGGAGAACTGCTATCTGACGATAGGTATAATACCATCCAGGAGTTCTCGGCGAGTCCGTTCAGTATACCCAATCTCCATTGAGCACCCATACACCATCTTTGATGTCTAATACCAATGGATATGGGATCATCCATCGCCCATCATATGGGTCAAGATGCGTATACGCTAGTCTACTCTGGAGTATCGTTGCCCTGTCTCGATACACCCTCGACTAGGAACAGTTATAGGATGTACTCGTGGACAATTCTGGCCCCACTAGTATGATCTCATCATAATCCCAGTAGTCAAGTACATATTCTAAGGGCTTTATCAACATGTGAGAGCAAGACAGTAAACCAATACAAGTCAACATGTTAAGACAAAGTGAAACCAGATAGCGTACTATCATGTCTAGCAAGAAAGTCCTCACTATATATATCCAAGCATCCACTATAATATACATCATATGTACAACAATGGCCTCTAGGGCATATATACAACTAACATTATCAACACGGTAATCTTCTTTGAAAAAGACACAAATTCTGCCGCCCATGTGCAGCGGTTACCGATAACAGCAAATCTAATTTAGGATTCAATTTCTTTTCTAATTGTCTGATTCGGACTGAGTCTCATTATAAAATATCTGACTTGAATATGATTCAAGTACAATCTGCAATACTGCAATTCAATATGAATACATGAATCCATATAATCAATCTGTTCAACTATTCAATCTATATTGACTGAACCGTACTATGGATATACTTCCATTTACATGATTCTCCAGTTACATCCATGATTCTCCAGTTACATCCATTTACTGATATTATGGTTTCAGCAAGTCATCCAATTATACAATCTATATTACAAGACAATACAAGTCTTCTATTTACATTTACAAAACAGTACAAACAACACATTTACAATCCATCTATACAAGACAATACAATTTACAATATAATACAACAATGCAATCTAGACATCGCGGGGTTGGGGTAGATTGGTACGGAAGGTGTTAGAAGTAGCATGAGACTCTAAGATTTAAGACACCTAACATGTATTTCCGTTGCTGTTGTACCATGGCATAAACGGTTTCTTGTACTACACTTGCCTCTAGTTTCTGGCATATAGAGACTCCTCCCGTATACACTGGCATACTTCTGTACCAAGCTACAAATAACAGCGTTAACACTAAATACAACAATATACAATATAATACAACTTTAAAATCTACTTTCTCTCTCTGTCTATTCTATTTCTCCCCCATCTTTGGGACTTACTGAGTGATTTGTTCGCTGACGACATTTTCTTTCTTCTTCCTTGAATGACGTCAGGTGATTCAGACCTTCCAGAGATCGAGCCCACCAGTGAAGACTTGGACCAGTTTATTGAAGATCCCGAGATGTAGTTACCCTTGTACACATTTCATTTCAGTACTTTCCATTTCTGTTATGCCATTGTTTAGGCATTGCTTTCATTCAGATGTATTTACTTTTCCATGCATTGTACAAAAGAATGTTAATAAATAAAGTTTCTGTTCAATTATATCTTTTGTCTTTTGTGCATTTTTATTTTATTGCTTAGATACGCTTAGCGTATTTACTTCAGAGTAAATACGTAGCGGCCTCGTCGCGCCCCCCTTCGCCGTACACCGGGTGTTGGAGATAGTGCCCTCAGAGTCAATTATTGGATCATAGGCACGTGATTGCAATGATTGAGGGATGACCTATTCCGGTAGGACAGTCTTACTCAAGATGATAGTATGGTATCTGGTTTATCTTTATCATCGTGTACTGCTTTAGGTGACCTGACAGGTCGCTATTACACGTTGATAGAGCCCCTAGGATTCTTGCTTGACTGCCAGCAGTATGAGGGCGATCATATACGTGGGAGCTGGTAGTCTATAAGCACATCCTTAAAAGGTCCCTAGTCGTGGGAGTTTCGAGACAGGGCATCGATTCTCCAGAGTAGACTAGTGTATACAGTCGAGACCCCGACGAGGGGCGGTGGCCGGTCTCACAAGCCACTGGTGTCAGTTGGTTCACCTAAGATGTATACAGGTGCTCATTGGGTTATGAGTACACCGGACAGGACTCGCCGGGAACATGCTAGTTAGTCTTATACCTGACGTCAGATAGCAGTTCCCTGGTGACATGTGTACAGGTTAGTTCATCGACCTGAGGATCGTCATTTGTCTCGTGTGAGTTCCCACTGTACTTTGATTACTACCTTACCACGCTCAAAGGAGACGTGCAAACAGGTTTTAGTTGGGTACAGTCCCGAGCCACATGGAGGCAGTGAGCGGATCTTCAGGGGATCGTCTCTCCCGGTATTGGGGGTGAGGTCGCGCTGTGTCTAGGAGAGCCAGTACATGAAAAGTCCTTGGCCAAGGCAGGAGATTTACTGGTAGGTATTCCAGGAGTATCTCAGGGTGTTCTGGGCTGATCTCTGACACGACTTGTACCGCTTTTGGGGGTCTGACTTTTACCAACCCCCTAGGCCCGCCATGCGATGCTCATAGACGAACGGACCGGACTGTACGGATATTGTCACTGACAGGCTCAGTAGGGTGTCAGGATGAGTTCGCTCATCGACATCCCTTTTAGTCAATAGCTGGTAGCCCGTCACGTGTGGCTAATACCTCTGACGTACTAGTGGTTAAATCCACAACCATAGTATTGACGAGTCTTTAGAGTCCCATACAGACAGTTGCTCAAGTTTTCGGGCGAAAAGCTGTAGAGGCCGTATGGAGATATGGCAGGGTTCGATCAGATACGTGCGGTATTGCACGGATCAGGATCGGACGGTTAATACTAGCAGGCTTTGGTTTAAGCCGGATCGTAGTATTGTACAGTGTAAATTTTGTCTCATTGCATTTGTATTCGGTTGGAATACAGATGCGGGTGTGTATACACAGAATCGGGGTTTTCCTGTAATTTATTACGGGACCAGTTTTCTGGAGTTTCCAGCTTGCTTTCCGTTTCGGCCATATTTCTTTGTATCTTTCATTGGCCGAAGATTGGTGGAGGAGGGCTTATTTGCATTTGTGCAAATAAGCATTTTGGAGGGTTGTCTTTGCACATTGTTGTGTCATGATGGTTCCACCATCATTTGACTTGTTCACTCCATCATTTCTTGACTTCTATCTTCATGATTACTTGACTTTTGGAAATGATGAGGTTGATGGAGTGAGGTTCTCCTTTTGTGATCATTGTTTATCATTGTAACCCTCTCTCTCTCTCTCTCTTGTATGATGGGGGCTTATTCTTTTTCATTGCTACACACTCCTCTCATTCACCTCACCACCATGCATGGCCGGCCAAGCATGGGGCTGCCCAATTTTTGGGTGTGAGAATTTTGCTCTTTTCATGCTACAAAATTCCCAAAGTTTCATCTCCAAAAAGTCTTAGTTCCTTTCCTCCACCAAAGGCAACATCCATTACCCTAAAATGAGACATGAGTTCTACACACATTCTACAGCAAATCTTGGGCACGTCGACTCGCCAACTTCGTGCCCGAGTTGTCTCGGTATAGAGGTGGGAGCCCGTAAAAGAAGTCGGCGACGTGGCGCCCTTCCGGCAAGGAGGTGGAGACCGGAGATTCCGCGGGAGATTGGGATGACGACGAGAAGACCGGAGGACTCGGATCACTCGGTATATTTCTCAACCCCCTCTCGTAGTTAGCTAGGACTAGTTTAATGGCACGATCCGGGTTTATAGTGCGCGGTGGTGCCGGTTTGAAAAGTTAAAGTTAAGCATTGCTTCCGCATTTTGGCCTCGGAAAGACGGCCGGGGCGCCGCCGTGCACTTACAGTGGTATCAGAGCCTCGCCATTAACTTAGTCTAGCTTTGTCTAATGTGTTTACATTTCCGATCGAACAAAAATTCCAAAACCGCGTTTTTCTCAAGCATCAGTTTCTGTCGAAATTTTTTTAGCTCCAAAAATTTTTCAGGTTGTTGCAGAATGATGTGCAGGGAATTTTAAGAGTTCTGGGAAAATTTGGTCTCGTGAACAGTCTAAACCACCGCGGAACCACGGCCAAACCCATGCTTGGACCGCGGTTCCGCCACTATTTTCACTGTTCATGGCCCTAAAATAGGGTTTTTGGAACATTCTTTTTGGGCCCAGAATTTCTTTATGTGCTACAGTAGTACTTTAGGGCCCACTTAAGAAAATTTGATCGATCGAAAAATTTTAAACACATTAGTTCACAGTATTTACATTATATCTGCGACCGTGAATGTCACTTGATCGGTAAATCCTGTCTAACTGCTATAGCCCGGTTAGACGGATTTGCTAACGTGACTTTCACGTAGATGTTCTGTGATTGTGCTGTGATGTTGCGGATTGGTCGTGCGGGATAGCCTGGTTGCAGTGGTAGTACAGTTTTTGTTGTATTATGTACATTTGATATTGTGGGGCGAGCGTCCGACATGTGGACTGCCGTCACTGCCTGTTTGTATTATTCTTTTAGGGCACGACCAGGTTGCGGTCGATGTACCCGTTGTATGTATATTTTACTTTCTGTACTAGGATTGCCCCGCGGAGGGGTGCACGGATAGCCGGGTTCTAGAGGGCAACAAGACCGCATCTCATGGCATTGAGACGGAGGGGGCTTCACTCTAGAATTGGCGGGCTATTCGCCGCACTCGTAAGGGGTACAGGTTGACCCAGGAGGGGTGCCCAAGTTACAGGATTCCGTGAAGTGCTGGGTGGTCCATTCACGTTGCCGAAGGGGGCTGCCTCGCTTCAGGTTTTGGCAGGTAACTTGCCGCGCCCGTAGGGGTCTAGGATTTCATTGCACAGGCTATCCACACGACCAGGGGAACGTCGGGTTTCAGTAGCGGCTCTGTGAAACCTGGGGATCCCAGATATCTGTATTGTTCTGTGATGCTGTACATTTATGTGATATTGCATTTTATCACGCCTTGAGCGAAATATTATATATTGATATATATACTAGTAGATGTTGTATATGTTTTGCATCCGCGCTAGTCCAGTCCCCGCTCTGTCGTTAGTTAGCTAACCTAACGGGTAATGACGGGACCCAGTGGCGAATGCGGATGGCATATACGTACGTCATTATTTTCGTTCTTTATTGGTGTGATCAATTGATGGGACTGCGTTGATTCGGATCAATGCAAGCTAAAAAAAACCTAATCTGATGTTGTTGGAACATTTTTCAAAAAGCTGTTATTGCAAGGACGTTCACTTTTGTCTTGCACAGTGGTATTCAGTTGGAATATCCTGCTCCTCAGTCGACGAGGCAAGGGCCGAGATCCCTTCACCGGGAGTGACCCCTTGGACAAAAGTTTGCTTCAGGGCAATAACTTCACTATAGCCGATTACTTTTGCTTTGCATCGTGGTATTCAGTTGGAATATCCTGCACCTCATTCTACGGGGAAAGAGCCGAGATCCCTTCACCGGGAGTGACCTCTTTAGCAAAGGTTTTCGTCACTATATTTTTATAAAGCTATCCGTTCCTTCAACGATATCAAGTTCATTACATTAAAGGTTTTCGCCAGAAACCATTCGTAGCCCTCCGTCGTTTCATATAGGTGGTCAATAGTATTCAAGCTATGTTTGTTGGCCAAAGTCAAGGCATAGTGATTGGTAGCTATTGGGTATTCATATGCAGCATAGATAGATGCGTTGGTTTAGGACAGTCGTACTACTATTTTGGCCTTCGTCAAGGGTATGTACGGGTGGGTTCAAATTAACCTAGACAATGACGGGTAGAACTTGACATGTGACTTATGATATGTTGGCCTTCGTCAAGATCATAAGAGCATGGGGCAAAAATCACATCGGGAGTTTCAAAAGAAACTGAAACTTGCCAGATATGTGCATACCTTCTGGAGTATGATAGCGTGAGTGGATTCCGTCACGTTATCATGCGGTGATAGTTGGATCCCGATTCCCACTGATGAGTTGGTTTACTCCTCGGGTGATCCCGACTAATTCTTCTTTCAGGTTTGGAGGAGAATTTGACGGTATAGTGGGAGGTTTCCAGATTAGATAAATTGGTAACCATTCTGATCTAGGTTAGAGTGCACGCTGAGTGTTTCTTTTCTCTCTCTCTTTGGCAGCGACCATTGATTCGACCTTAGACTATGACTCAGAGACCAAGTTGATCGAACCTTCTTAAACATTGGCTTTTGGATTGCCAGAGTTGCAGACCTCATTGCCACTCCTACTTTTACCCTTTTCTGCAGGACACCCCGTATTACTACGAACGTCCACTTCCATTGGACAAAACCATCGTATGGTTATATACGAACTTGAAGGAATTTATTCGAGGATGGTTTCCGGTTCTGGAGAAAACGAATAGGACTATTCAGTTGTCTTTTCCTTCTACCTTCTCTCAGGTTGCGAGTACTCCTTGGTTTAGGAGATAGCACACCTATTACGCAAATTGGATAGTCTTCTTCCAAACCTTAGGCTGGTGCCGAACGGTAGGAAATGAAGAAAACCAATTAGCCTAACGATGGTGTACAGAAGGTATTAAGTAAAGACAAAGAAAGGGATTAGAAGGAGGGCAAAGTAAATTGCGACTGATATTCACGACCAAACCAGGTATTTCATTACCACTCCCACTTCACCTTTGTATTTCTCCAGGACACTCCGTATCACTACGAAGATCCACAGTTTATTGGATACTCCATCGTATGGTTATATACGAACTCGAAAGGAACTTGTTCCAGTTCGGGGATGGATTCTGGTTCAGGAGAAATAGGAATAAGGTTTATTCGGTTGTCTTTTATCTTCACCTTCTCTCGCGTTGCGAGTGCTATTAGGATTAGGACAGTACACCCATTATGCTTATTGGATAGTCTTCTTCCAAACCATAGGCTGGTGCCGAACGGTAGGGAAGGAAGAAAACCATTTGGCCTAAAGGGGTGTGCAGAAGGTAATGACTAAAGACATATGAAGGGATTTGGAGAGGTGGCAAAGAAATATACAGTTACAGTTGTGAATCTGGATAATGGAAGAGGCATTACTAGGAATACCCGGATACCCCTACGAAACATTTCAATGTTTCAGTTTCACTGTGTACTGTTAAAAGAAGACTGATTTCCCGATTAGATACTTACTCCAGGGTATGTATTTACCAGGTATGATTCTCACATCTGTATGGTTTTACAGATGATGAGTGGGAGTAAGTTATTGGGAATTAGGTGATCATCCTCATTATATCGGAATTCGTTGTAATTGGTGATATTTGAGGAAGTCACCTGGGTTGTTTGCCGGACGGCGAATATTTGGTTTTGAATATCCGTTGTAATGCACCAATTTCAAATTGATACATCTGTACGTCTATTTTTATAGAGTGAGATATACCTTTTTGAAATTATGTCGATGACATTTACCTATATTAGTGGATGGTTAGGTAAGGAGCATTGAACAACGGTGTAATTTTTCTTGACCATAAGTACAGTTTTCAACCTACAACACACAGGGAATGAGTTTTTAGACTCAAGAGACTTGTACAGAGTATTGTATATTGTCCAGTGTCCATTAGGACAGAGGGGTTGGTCCTCGTACTATATTCGGCTTACTTATGACTTCTCTAGTTCTTAGATAAGTGTTTCGTTGAAACACAGGGTCTGAGTTTTGAGAAGTTATAGGTATATGAATAAAGTAGAGAACCAGGTGTTGCAAGTATCGGGATTCTTCAAGGAGATCGAAGATGTAGATACTTGTGTATGGTATTCAGGTGATAGTAATGATTAAGAGAACTTGCTTCTTTTTTAGGTTACTCATAATTGGAAGCATTCCTAAGTTGAGTAACGCTGATCGGCCTCCTTCCATTTAGTAGACATGCACTGGAGACAGCTGCATGATTTGAATCTGGTTCAATTAAATCAGTGCCTCTAGTTCTACATTGGATATAAAACAGTTCATATCTTAACATTTTTAAGGTACGGAGAGTTGTATGGCATATGCTTAAAACCAGACTCTGGATAACTCAAGGCACGTTTCTGTAATGGCTGTTTGTGGGTTGACCCTGGCTATGACGAGGGTTGATTTTCTACCATCTGGAAGATCAATAGTGATATTGTTCTTGACTCGCCACAATTTTAACAAAAATGGATTTTTTCAGAAAACAGTAGTTGGAGTATGGTAGAACTGGAAGTGATTCCAGAACCACAAACGATTACTGAAGATTTAATAGGAACCTAAAGATTCAATCTGGTTTGACTTTCCATTGGCCACTCCACAGATACGGTGGGTAACCTCAGGCACCCGAGAGGTACTCCCGTAGCCTCAAGGACGGTGACAGGGAAGTTCTTGTTTACCCAGACTTGCCATTGTTGTTGTTCCAGACTGTGAGACCCGGCAGGAGGATGAGTATAGCGTCGTTCTGAACTAGCTTTAGAAGTGTACGTCTATATGACTCTGCCAGTGGGTTGTCGTAGTCAGTGGGAGCAGCGGAAGCATTGGTGGACAGGTGGCTTATGTCTATTTATAGACTAAAGCAGATGTAGCGGAGATAGATCATCTATTTCTGATGTGATAGTTATAGGTTTGACTTCATCAGAATAGGGGATGGATCTGTTGAGAAGGCAGTAGGGTGTGATGTCATGGTATTTGGATGACATACACAGAGTAGGAAGTGATATTCCTATACTACGATCGGTTATACTTTGGTCGTCACACAGTGGTTTCTCCACATGGGACTTGGACATTATATCAGACATACTGGTTACTAGATCTATGGTTTTAGATTTAGATTTGGGTGGTTTCCCAATTAAGGGTACTTAGACAGCATTCTAAGAGTATTTAGAATGGACGACTCCTGGCACGGTAGTGTACCTACAGGTGATGGAGTCACCCTCTCTAAAGGTGTCTTACAGACTAAAGGGGAGAGGGATGTGCATGATTGGCAGATCACTTGCTAAGGCAATTGAGTCAATCATGAGATGTCAAGTACTACACCAGATGTTGTTCTTGCAGTAGATGCAATAAGTTGATATTAATCCAATCCTGGAGAAACAGTCGGAAGCAGTTTTAGAACATAAGTGGATGTTCTAGGGATATGATAACGACAGCCTCATTCGGGAGACAGTTATCATTCCAGGCTTCCAAAGTGACTTGGACGACAGGGAGGTTGTCAGAGTTATAGTTTTCCTTCTGACGAGGTGCAGTATTTTGGACAGGTGGTCCAAGGCAATACTGAGGGAGGCATGGCGCAGGATACAGATTAAGTTTAGTTGACGATACAGTCTAAGAAGTTTGGATTTGGAGTTCATTTATGAGCTAGGTCCCATCAGACATCCAGACACATTCTAAGACAGGTATTGCTCATTTCGGGAGATGGCTTTCTCCGTGAACTTGAGATATAGAGAGACATAGAAAGAAACATCAGAGCGGATCCACTCACTGAGGCTATTCCTCGAACGCAATAGTTTCGCAAACGAGCTTTGTGAGACTGACTAGTAGGGGAGTTGGGTGTTCGGTATCACACGGGCTGTGAGTATGCGACATCGCAATAATTAGCCTTGAGTGCAAGTGGGAGATTGTTAGAGATAGTGCCCTCAGAGTCAATTATTGGATCACAGGCACGTGATTGCAATGATTGAGGGAGGACCTATTCCGGTAGGACAGTCTTACTCAAGATGATAGTATGCTATCTGGTTTATCTTTATCATCGTGTACTGCTTTAGGTGACCTGACAGGTCGCTATTACACGTTGATAGAGCCCTTAGGATTCTTGCTTGACTGCCAGCAGTATGAGGGTGATCATATACGTGGGAGCTGGTAGTCTATAAGCACATCCTTAAAAGGTCCCTAGTCGTGGGAGTTTCGAGACAGGGCATCGATTCTCCAGAGTAGACTAGTGTATACAGTCGAGACCCCGACGAGGGGCGGTGGCCGGTCTCACAAGCTACTGGTGTCAGTTGGTTCACCTAAGATGTATACAGGTGCTCATTGGGTTATGAGTACACCGGAGAGGACTCGCCGGGAACATGCTAGTTGGTCTTATACCTGACGTCAGATAGCAGTTCCCTGGTGACATGTGTACAGGTTAGTTCATCGACCTGAGGATCGTCATTTGTCTCGTGTGAGTTCCCACTGTACTTTGATTACTACCCTACCACGCTCAAAGGAGACGTGCAAACAGGTTTTAGTTGGGTACAGTCCCGAGCCACATGGAGGCAGTGAGCGGATCTTCAGGGGTTCGTCTCTCCCGGTATTGGGGGTAAGGTCGCGTTGTGTTTAGGAGAGCCAGTACATGAAAAGTCCTTGGCCAAGGCAGGAGATTTACTGGTAGGTATTCCAGTAGTATCTCAGGGTGTTCTGGGCTGATCTCTGACACGACTTGTACCGCTTTTGGGGGTCTGACTTTTACCAACCCTCTAGGCCCGCCATGCGATGCTCATAGACGAACGGACCGGACTGTATGGATATTGTCACTGACAAGCTCAGTAGGGTGTCAGGATGAGTTCGCTCATCGACGTCCCTTTTAGTCAATAGCTGG
The DNA here is from genome assembly GCA_030015575.1 of Agapanthus africanus. Taxonomy (NCBI): domain Eukaryota; kingdom Viridiplantae; phylum Streptophyta; class Magnoliopsida; order Asparagales; family Amaryllidaceae; genus Agapanthus; species Agapanthus africanus. Next base: position 419,128,989 of record CM057337.1, read on the forward strand.
TAGCCCGTCACGTATGGCTAATACCTCTGACGTGCTAGTGGTTAAATCCACAACCATAGTATTGACGAGTCTTTAGAGTCCCCCACAGACAGTTGCTCAAGTTTTCGGGCGAAACGCTGTAGAGGCCGTATGGAGATATGGCAGGGTTCGATCAGATACGTGCGTTATTGCACGGATCAGGATCGGACGGTTAATACTAGCGGGCTTTGGTTTAAGCCGGATCGTAGTATTGTACAGTGTAGATTTTGTCTCATTGCATTTGTATTCGGTTGGAATACAGATGCGGGTGTGTATACACAGAATCGGGGTTTTCCTGTAATTTATTACGGGACCAGTTTTCTGGAGTTTCCATCTTGCTTTCCGTTTCGGCCATATTTCTTTGTATCTTTCATTGGCCGAAGATTGGTGGAGGAGGGCTTATTTGCATTTGTGCAAATAAGCATTTTGGAGGGTTGTCTTTGCACATTGTTGTGTCATGATGGTTCCACCATCATTTAACTTGTTCACTCCATCATTGCTTGACTTCTATCTTCATGATTACTTGACTTTTGGAAATGATGAGGTTGATGGAGTGAGGTTCTCCTTTTGTGATCATTGTTTATCATTGTAACCCTCTCTCTCTCTTGTATGATGGGGGCTTATTCTTTTTCATTGCTACACACTCCTCTCATTCACCTCACCACCATGCATGGCCGCCCAAGTATGGGGCTGCCCAATTTTTGGGTGTGGGAATTTTGCTCTTTTCATGCTACAAAATTCCCAAAGTTTCATCTCCAAAAAGTCTTAGTTCCTTTCCTCCACCAAAGGCAACATCCACTACTCTAAAATGAGACATGAGTTCTACACACATTCTACAGCAAATCTTGGGCACGTCGACTCGCCAACTTCATGCCCGAGTTGTCTCGGCATAGAGGTGGGAGCCCGTAAAAGAAGCCGGCGACGTGGTGCCCTTCCGGCAAGGAGGTAGAGACCGGAGATTCCGCGGGAGATCGGGACGACGACGAGAAGACCGGAGGAATCGGATCACTCGGTATATTTCTCAACCCCCTCTCGTAGTTAGCTAGGACTAGTTTAATGGCACGATCCGGGTTTATAGTGCGCGGTGGTGCCGGTTTGAAAAGTTAAAGTTAAGCATCGCTTCCGCTTTTTGGCCTCGGAAAGACGGCCGGGGCGCCGCCGTGCACTTACACCAGGAAGCGGGGCATGACAGTCTAGTTAATCTCGAAATGACGGGTAGGACTTGACTAATGCTTATGATATGTTAACTATAGCCAAGGTCATAAGTAGCTAGGGGTAAAAACCATATCGGGAGTTTCAAGAGTAGAAATTTGCAATGAGATTGCATACATTCTATATGATAGATGGATCCTGATCCCACTGTGAGTAAGTGTTACTCCTAGGAGAGTTTTGCACTTTATAATTAGCTAATCCTGTAGGTGTCTAGAAAGGTGTCAACGTGGTTTGACCTCTTGGAAAATAAGGTTTATTTTAATTAGGTCCGTGCGAAAGCACGGGGACCACCCTCAAAGTATCGACACTGGCCTGGCTGACCGGTTAGCGAAACTGTAGAATGTAATTAATCCTGTCTAGTTTTCTTTTATGGTTTTGAAAGAAAATTTGATAAAAGCAGTGGGAGACATCGATTAGATAAGATAATAACCAATCCAATTCATTGGAAGAGCATTTCGCAGAGTGTATTCTTTTCTCTCTCCTAATGGCAGATACCTGATGACGAGACTTAAGCTTCTTTTAGAGAAAAAAACTGACAGGACCGAATTATAAAGAATGGTTGAGGAACATGAACATTGCACTCACATATGATAAAGTATCATATGTCCTCACTGCCAAAGCCCCACCCATCCCAGGTCCTGAATCATTTGTTTCGGATAGAGAGATCCGAAAAATATGGGATATTGATTGTAACACGGCGAAGTGCCTCGCGCTTGCTTCTGTGGATAGTATACATCAGAAGCAACACGAAAAGATGGATGTTCAATCCATCTTTCTTCATACAAACGAGTTGTATGAAGAGCAATCTCGGACTTTACGATACAAGGCATCTCGAAAGTTGTTTCGGATGCGGATAGCCCCTGGCACATCAGTAGGAGAACATGTTCTGAAGATGATTGGTCTTATAGAAGAACTTGAGGAACTAGGATGGACCATGGATAATAAGCAATATATAGATATTGTTCTGCAGTCTCTCCCCCTGCCTTTGCTCCGTTCATTGTGAATTTTAATATGAACGATTTAGAGAAATCATTGCCTGAACTTCTCAATATGTTGAGAAGTACAGAGAGCATGCTTAAAATAGAGAAAACTCCCTCTCTGCTTGCTGGGCCATCTTCCTCTTCCGTCCCAAAAGCCAGGGCCAAGGGGAAGAAGAAGAAGAAACCCACCAAACCGAGAGGTGAAGTTCAAAAGGCGAAGGGGAAAGACAAATCTGGGGCCGCGGGAAGTGGAAAAAGAGAATTTTTTTACTGCCACAAGTCGGGACATTGGAAACGCAACTGTGCTCTGTATCTTGCTGATCCCAAGAAGAAGAAGCATACCGATGCTTCTGCTTCAGGTGTATTTGTAACGGAAAACTGTTTTTCGATAAACTCTGAATCTTGGGTATTAGATACCGGTTCTGGTTCTCACATTTACAATTGTATGCAGGGATTGAGAAACAGTAGAGTTTTGAAGACTGGAGACCATACTCTGCGGGTTGGAAATGGTTCCAATGTACATGCTGTATACGTAGGAGAGTATCATCTGGGGTTGCCTTCGGGTTGTATTTTGGTTTTGAACCCTTGTTATTATTTACCTAGTATGCTATGTAATATAATATCTGTTTCTTTGTTGGACAATGAAGGATATCATTTTGTGTTGCAAAATAATGTTATGAACATTGACTTGATTCAACAGTTGATTGGGTATGGTATACTAAATATCGGTATTTACATCCTGAACCAACATACAGTTTTCAATATACAACATACTAATAAAAGAAAATTTTCAGATATAAATGAAGCTTTTCTTTGGTATTGTAGACTTGGTCATATTAATGAAACAAGACTAAACAACCTACATAAAGATTGATATTTAAATCCTTTTGAATATAAATCTTATGCGACTTGTCAGTCCTGTATCAAAGGTAAAATGACCAAAACTCCGTTTACTGGACACGGAGAAAGAGTTGTGGAACTCTTAAGTCTCATACATAGTGATGTATGCGGACCAATGTCTATACATGCTAGAGACGGTTTTTCTTACTTCATTACTTTTACCGATGATTTCTCAAGATTCGGACACGTATTTTTATTAAAGCACAAATTCGAAGCTTTCGAGAAATTCAAGGAGTATAAACTTGAAGTAGAAATCAAACAGGCTTGAGCATCAAAAAACTTCGATCGAATCGAGGTGGTGAGTATTTAAGTACAGAGTTTTCAGACTTCTTAAAAGAGAATGGGATTCTTTTTCAGCTCACTCCCACTTACACACCACAGCACAACGGTGTGTCAGAACGAAGGAATCGTACCCTATTAGATATGGTACGGTCTATGATGAGTGATGTTGAGTTACCGCTTTCTTTTTAGGGACATGCATTGGAGACAACAATATATCTGTTAAACAGAGTTCCAACCAAGACCGTGTCTATCACTCCATATGAGATATAGTGTGGAAAGAGACCATCTCTTAAAAGAGTTAGGATATGGGGTTGTCCGGCTTTTTTCAAAAAGCAGAATCCGGATAAACTCGAGACACGATCGGTCATGTGTAAATTTGTAGGATATCCGAAACATTCATATGGATATCTATTCTACCACAAGGAGGAACAAAAGGTGTTTGTTTCTCAACATGCCACATTTTTAGAAAATGAAATTTTTACAAAATGAAATTTTTACAAATAGTACTGATGGCAATGCGGTAGAACTAGAAGATGTTCTAGAGACACAAATTGCTCATGACGAATTGGTTGAAACTGATGTTGCAGTAGAACTTCAAGAAACTCAGCCACTCCGGAGATCTAGTAGAACTTCTCGCCCACCGGAGAGATACTATGGGTTTCTCATTGATGGTGATAGAGAAGATTGCATCATGGATGATGATGATCCAACTAGTTTTCAGCAAGCTATCACGGGTGGTGACTCAGTGAAATGGCTGGATGGCATGAGATCCGAAATGGAGTCCATGTACACCAACAAAGTATGGACTTTAGACGTTGCACCTCCTGGGATAAAACCCGTAGGGTGCAAATGGATCTTGAAGAGAAAGATTGGTGTAGATGGACAGGTAAAGACTTTTAAAGCAAGGCTTGTAGCGAAAGGTTTTCGTCAAAGACCAAGATTGGACTATGATGAAACTTTTTCTCCAGTAGCAATGCCTAAATCCATTCTGATCCTACTTGCTATTGTTGCTCACTACGACTATGAAATCTGGTAGATGGACGTTAAAACTGCATTTCTAAATGGTGATTTAGAAGAATGCGTTTATATGGATCAGCCAGAGGGCATCATTGATAGTGGGAGCAACGGGAAGGCTTGTAGGTTGCTTAAATCCATTTACGGATTAAAGCAGGCCTCACGGAGCTGGAACATCTTTTTTGATGATACAATCAAAGAGTTTGATTTTGTCAAAAATATAGATGAACCATGCATTTATAAGAAGATTGTAGGGACTACTGTCACATTTCTCGTATTGTACGTGGATGACATTCTCTTGATAGGAAATGATATTCCTATGCTACAAACGGTCAAATTATTATTATCACAAAGGTTCTCCATGAAGGACATGGGTGATGCCTTGTGAATTTTGGGCATAAGGATCTATAAAGATAGATCCAAGAGATTATTAGGATTGTCCCAATCGAAGTACATTGACACCATCCTAAAAAGTTTTAGTATGGAAGATTCTAAGCGTGGTGCCTTGCCCGCTTGTCATGGAATCACTCTCTCTAAGGACTTCTATCCGAAGACAGATGAAGAGAGAGCTCGCATGATCATTATACCCTACACTTCAGCCGTAGGATCTATAATGTATGCGATGTTATGTACTCACCCTGATGTAGCTTATGCACTAGCTGTAGTAAGCAGGTATCAATCCAACCCAGGGGAGAAACATTCGATAGCAGTGAAGAACATTCTTAAGTACTTGCGAAAGACTAAAGAATTGTTCTTGGTATATGGTATTGGGGATCTCCAAATGGAGGCCTTTACCGATTCCAGCTTCCAAAGTTATAAGGATGACAACAAATCTATCTCAGGGTTTGTATTTACCCTCAATGGAGGGGCGGTTAGTTGGAAGAGTTCCAAACAGGATACCGTTGCAGACTCCACGATGGAAGCTGAGTATATTGCTGCAAATGATGCTGCCAAGGAAGCCGTCTAGATGAGAAAGTTCGTCGTAGAACTAGGAGTAGATCCAACCATTGTTGATCCAATACCATTGTATTGTGATAATAATAGGGCTATGGTGTTGGCCAAAGAACCCAGGTCCCATCAGAAGTACAGACACATCCTGAGGCGATATCATTTGATCCGGGAGATAGTAGATCGCCACGAGATCGAGATTCGGAGAGTTGATACAAAGAATAACACCGTGGATCCACTCACCAAGGCCCTTCCACAACCGTAGCATGAGCAACTTTTTGAAATTTTGGGTATGAGATACGCCAATAATTGGCCTTAGTGAAAGTGGGAGATTGATGGATATATGTATGCCCTAGAGGCCATTATATGTATAGTGGATGCTTGGACATGTATATATATATATAGATGACTTTCTTGCTCGATATGATAGTATGCTATCTCGTTTACTTTATCTTGACATGTTCATTTGATCATGCATCTTACTCATTTGGTACTTGTTGATAAAGCCCTCAGGATATTTGCTTACTACTGCGACTATGATGCAGATCATACTAGTGGGACACGTATAGTTTATGAGCATATCCTTGAACTGTTCCTATTCGTGGGTGTATCGAGACTGGGCATCGATATTCCAGAGTAGACTAGCATATACTATTCTTGTCCCATATGATGGGCGATGGATGATCCCATATCCATCTGTTGTGGTGACACCAAAGATTTTATACGGGTGCTCAGTGATGACTGGGTACACTGAACGGACTCGTCGAGAACTCCTATGTGGTATTATATCTATCGTCGGATAGCATTTCTCAGGTGACACTGGTACATGTTAGTTTGTAGACCCAAGATCGTCATAGAGTCTTGTGTGTCCTCCTACTGTACTTTAATCTCCACCCTACCACGGCTCTACTGAGTCGAGCAAATAGGTGGATTTTGGGTACAGTCCAGAAGCACATGGAGGCAATGAGCGATAGGAGGGGTTTCGTCTCTCCCGGTATTGGGGGTTGATGTTGTGCAATGCTCGATTGGCTATAACAGGAAGTCCCTGGCCATGGCTGCTGAGATTTACTGATAAGTGTTAACTGTAGTTTCTCGATCTGTTATGAGCCATACACCGGCATGACTTGAGTTATTGGGGTCGAGATTTGTCATGACCCAATGTTTGGCCCGTGACCGGCACTTAACCACGTAACGTCTACAGGCGTGACGCGACTAAGTAAGCCGAAAACCCAAAAATCAAACCAGTAAAAGTATAGAGTGTTTTAAGCTTTTGATAGAACCAAATACTAAGATGTCAAGAAACCCTAAGTAGACAATTACCAAGATAACAATATACGACGCCAAAGCGAAGAAAATGAGCAACAAGTGGGAATCATCACAGATAGAATAACTGCATAAGTAAAGTCGGCTCACAACGAGCTCGACACCAGAATACAAAATAATATACATCGTCCTCACAACTGGTCTCTAAGTCAATACATAAGTGGTAGATGGAGAGTACTAGATACAACAATATACATAACTGAAAGATAACCAGATACCGCACAAAACCCACCTATCAGCAAAAGAGCTAGTACACCAACTGTAGGGTATCTGTGTCAAAAGATGCAAGAACACAGCCTGCCGCGACTACTCCGAAGGGCAACCTGCAAACACTGTGGCACAACGGGGGTGAGTTGCCAACTCGTGAATAGAAGATAACATATAAAGGTAATCGCGAGTATGCACGTGCAACGATACTCTAACCTATATCAACAGATAACAACTATATGATGAACTGGATGCTCAAACATGCAACAAGTATGATCTAATAACAACTCCATGTGATGAGCAAGAACTGTGATGATCAGGTATAGCAATGCAATCTAACAACCCTATATAGAATGAACAGGGTGTGCAATGATCAGGTATAGCAATGCAATCTAATAACCCTATATAGAATGAACAGGGTGTGCAATGATCAGGTATAGCAATGCAATCTAACAACCCTATATAGAATGAACAGGGTGTGCAATGATCAGGTATAGCAATGCAATCTAACAACCCTATATAGAATGAACAGGGTGCGCAATGATCAGGTATAGCAATGCAATCTAACAACCCTATATAGAATGAACAGGGTGTGCAATGATCAGGTATAGTAATGTGTACTATATCTGGTACAATAGATACAGGATGAGATATCAATTACTACATACTGAGCATGGGAAATATAACATCTACACGGAATGTCATCGTGGAAAGTATAATCGGTACTCATCAATGCACCCAAATCCCAATACTACTCAGGCGTCGTCATCCTCCTCGGTCCTCCAATCCTGTAAATCTCATATAATCGTGAGTGCCCAACATCGGCACCCAAAATATCAAGAAATACTCGTGCCAAGCATCGACACGCAAATCCTTCTGTATAGGGCATCCGTCAGTCCGGATCAGCCCACGGGCTCTGTCTGCGGTATCGGCCCTCGGCCCCGGCAGTACGAGTCGTCCCGTATCCATCCATCGACTCTGGTCGGTATCCTCCAGATAACCGCCAGGTCCAACAACCAATCACCGGTAGGTAGTAGTCCCTCTTCCAGGCTCACCGTCTACTACACAGCGAAACCGTTCTCGCCCCGGGGTACCATACCGGGTCCACCATGTACCCGTAATCGGCCTCATCCAACTCCTCGATTCGGGTTCACATATATCACTCTAGTACCGAGAAAATATATGGTGGACGCACCGAAATATCATATCAAGGGAAACCGGATTTTTAAATAATTAACTATTCTCTTTGAAATATCTACGGTTCCCCAAATCCAGAATTAACATGGAAACAACATATCTCAATGCGTAATCTAAGCAAGTATGAAGATATCAATATATGTGTGCACTGGTATGAATATACAGTGTGCATGTGCGCAGGTATGAAGATATCAATGTATGTGCGCACAGATATGAGTATACGGTGTGCATGTGCGCAGGTATGAAGATATCAATGTATGTGTGCACAGATATGAGTATACGGTGTGCATATGCGCAGGTATGAAGATATCAATGTATGTGTGCACAGATATGAGTATATGGTGTGCATATGCGCAGGTATGAAGATATCAATGTATGTGTGCACAGATATGAGTATACAGTGTGCATGTGCGCAGGTATGAAGATATCAATGTATGTGTATGTAGTACCAGTAGGGGTATGTGATGCATATGTGCCCAAATATGGATATAACATATGCTGTTATGCGGCAAATCATGACAACATCAATAAGGTAGAATCAGTATGATATATGATTTATAGCAATCCTATAATGTGAGTGTCATGGCAATCACTAACGGTATGAGTGTAGCATATCAATCGTGCTCGTGCGACTTGAACCGTTAGTGACAGTGCAGTGTTCTATGCTATCATTTTTATATGCAACAATAATGTATGCTACCACAGTCCATATGAACATCTACAATCTAATATCCTAACTCGCCCTGACGCTTAATGCCATACGGGCGATTTTCCCGTAGATGTTAAATCTACTCACCTGGTCGTGCGCTACTCGTAGCCGACCACCTGCTTCCCTTTCTTAGCTTCGTCCGACGTACCCGCCTGCGAACCTGGAATTACATAAGAATCCAAATATAAGCAACTATCTCGCAAAACGCGATATCGAAGTCAAACGATACGCTCGCGTCACGAACTAAACGCGCATGTGTACGATACGCTAAACGTGTGCACGCGTCTAAAACTAACCCCGACACGCCGCGATACGCTGAATCATGGAACCCTCTCGCGTATCGCGCGTATCGCGCGAACCTAACGTACTAGAAATACGATATAACGTCCCAGATTCTACCCAGGCTAACAACTTACAAAACTATACATACCACTGGCCTAGAAATAACAACAGACTCCTACCCATCCAAACATCACCCAAAAATTCCCCTATCTGGCCGCAAATTGCATCCAGAAAGATTAAACCGGCGGCCTCGCTATGGGGTGGGGGTCTCGGGCTTTGGTGGTGTGGTCTATACCTTATATACAAGCTCCAGTTAACTCAATTTCAACCTGAACTACTCGGGACTATAGCAGATCACAGAAATCCAAAAAGTTCACTTAAAAACACTAAATTTGCACAATTAGAAACCCTATGCTATTTTGGTGTAATCTGGGGTCTAACTAGGTTTACATGGTCTTAATAACACCTAATTAGGCTAGGCTAACCAATACTAACAGCACTAAACCATAAGTTCACACAAATCACCATTTCAAGCACAAAATCTCACTTTTTACACAAACCGAAGCTAAACTACACATACGTTAAGCAAACAAGAAGTTGGGCTCAGATTCTATACCTTACAAGACCCTAGGTGTAAGGAGAAAGGAGGTGGAGAAGATGGAAAGTGCTGCTGCAGCTGCTGGGGGCTGCTGTTGATGTTGCTGCTGCCACTGCTTGCTGCTGCTGATGCTACTGATGATGATGCTGTTGCTGCTGCTAGTTGCTGCTGTTGCTGGGGCTTCTTCTGCAGCTGCTGCCTCTCTCTCTCTCTCTCAGCTGAGTGTGTGTGTGTGTGAGAGAGTTGTGAGGAAAAGTGAGGAAAGAAATGAGGCCCCAAGTCAACAACTCCCTCTCTCTTTCCCTCTCTTTTCATTTAATGAGCATGGCTCAAGCCATGCCCATACTCCCTCTCTCATGCACCAAGCCAACAAAAGAAAAAGAAAAGAAATTCAAATAAACAAAACACACAAATAAATAAAACCCAAATACACCTAATGAAAGTCAATTAACTTAAAGAGAATGGGTTAATCCTTCATGCTAGCTAATCATGGTTTAACCCCAAATCTAAACCATAGTTAACATGCACAAGTGTGTGTGCGCCTAGAAAAATCCTAATAAAATATTCATTAATTAGAATAAAATATCAGAAACTTAATTTGGTAAAATTTTTACCAAAAACTATCTAGTAAAATATAATTAACCCCTAAACACGACCTAAGGTGTTACAATATTCCACCCCTAAACTCGATATGCAGCATATCTGATGAAGAGACCAGACTGTACGGTAAATGTTGCCAGTTGGCTCGACGGGAGTTTTTGACAGCTTTGCTTGTTTTTCTTCTGATCGCTTAATACCTGGGTGGCCATTACGTTTAGCTGACCGCTTGCGGCTTGTGGGTGTTTGATATGATCATCACATACTTCTGGCGTATTGACGAGTCTTAGAGTCCCACACAGGAGTTTCCTAGCTCAGGCGAAACGATATGGTGTGCATATGAGATATGCGCGGGGACCCGATTAAATGCGTGTATATGATACCGTATATTAATTGGGCGTTTTTCTATTGGTCGGGTCGTATGTGATATGACCGGTTTGTTAAATCAAGTGTTGATTTAACATTTGAATTTTAGCTCAATTCTTTATTAAACCATTTTCTTTGTTGATGTATGCATACATGTATGCACATGATGATGTGTATGGACACATACATGCATACATGGTATCATGGTTGTTGATACACTTATGATGGCAATGCAAGACTCACATGGAACTAATATATATATATATATATATATATATATATATATTTGTATTTGGATTAAAAGGAAATGAAAATTAAATCATAATTGGGTTTTTCTACATTCTTCTTTCATTTGACCTAGCTTTAACCCATGGTTTGATTTTCATTTGGACTTTAACTCATATGCAAAATATCTAGATATTAGTTAACCATGGTTTGAGATGAGAGAGTGAAAATATATATATTTTCTTTTCTCATTTTTCATGAAGTTTTTATCATTATCTTTTGAAAAAAAGCTTTTGCCATCTCCTTCTTCTTCCTCCAAGCTCTCTTGAGTTTTCATTTGAGTGAGGTAGTAAAAAAGAAAGGGTTTTGATTAGAGAATACAAAACACTTCATCATTCTACACTTCTCTTACCCATTTGTGAAGGGTGTTTGCTCCACTTCTTTCAAATTTAAATTGAAGCAAGGACCTTTGGGCAAAAGGGCTTCGGGTGGATCATCGTGGATAAGGAAAGCCTCTAGCGTTCCGTCTCAAACTCTTAAAGGTCCAAGGAGTCAACAAGGGAAGTCTACAAAGGTTGTAATTTTGTAGGGTTCCTAGGCACACTAATGAGGTCTCACAAGGCATCAACCATGCCAATTTCAAATTTTACAAGTGCCGAGAAACCCTAATACGGATCGTTAACTAGATATTTAGGCGAAACAATGAAACTAGTTAACAACTTAACTAAAAGAACGGAAATACAACCTTTGTAGATCCAGTCCTCCACCTCCATAGCTCCATGATGAAGTCTCCTCGCTGTCCAAATAGAATCCCGGGCTCTAGCGTCGGCTTCATCGGAGAAAAGGGCGGGCTTGGTCGTCGGCTTCGATGCCGAAGATGATCTACGTCGAGGCATCACTAGATCAAGCTCCAACTTCACCAAGTCAAGAAACTTGTAAAGAAAACACCCTATACTACTTGGCAAGAGGTAGAGGATGAAGAAATATGAGGTGGGTTCACTTTAGAATTGGATTTCTCACTCATTTTCACATTTCACCATTGTTGGTAGAAAGCTTTCTTCATGAAGAAGAAGAAGAAGATGATGATAATATTATGATAAGTATTATGATAAAGGAAAATAATATGAATACTTATCATATACAAACCATAGTTAAGTGTAGAGAATAAATCATGGTTAGTTTGAAGGGTTAGGGTTAAGCATGTTGGTCAAAGCTTCATGAAGCTTCAACTAGAAAACAAATCAAGCCACCATTTTCTTTTCATTTGCCAAAAAGAAATAAATAAATAAATAAATAAATAAATCAAGTGAAACCCTAACCATTAACCAACCATGGTTTAAACCAAACATACACCCAAACTAACATGTATCATCAAACATGATACAATCAAGTGCACAAAAAATATATCACATATACAATGTGCACAACAAGTGAGAAAATCCATTTAAAGTGAACCAATACTAGTTAATGCAAAGTAATATATCAAATATATAATTATGCATTAAATCATTAAATCAACACTTGATTTAACGACCCGGTCATATCGCATATAACCGACTAATATTCAATGTATCGGCTTATCGAATCAATCGTTGATTCGATAACTAGGTTATATCACATACAACCATTCGATACATTCATCACGAGGATGGAATACGGTATCACATACACGCATTATTCTCGGTCCCGCACATATCTCATATGCGCTCCTATTTCGTTTCGCTTGAGCCAGGAAACCTCTGTGTAGGACTCTAAAGACTCGTCAATACGCCGGCAGCAGGTGATGATCATATCAAACACCCACAAGCCGCAAGCGGTCTGCTAAACATAACGGCCACCCGGGTATTGAGCGATCAGAAGATCGACGAGCAAGCCCGCTCATACTCCTGTGAATCCAACCAGTAACACTTACCGTACAGTCCGGTCTCATCGTCTGATATGTCGCATATCTCGCCTAGGGGTGGTAAACGTCAGACCTTAATAGCTCGATAAGTCGTGTCGATATGAGGTCTATAACAATTCGAGAAACTACTGGTAACACTTACCAGTAAATCTCAGCAACCCTGGCCAGGGATTTCCGGTTATAGCCAATCGAACACAGCGCAACATCAACTCCCTATACCGGGAGAGACGAATCCCCTCCTATCGCTCATTGCCTCCATGTGACTCGGGACTGTACCCAAAAACCACCGTTTTGCATGCCCTCTTGGACGTGGTAAGGTGGAAATGACACAAGACTCTATGACGATCTCGGGTCAACAGACTACTCTGTACCAGTGTCACCAGAGAACTGCCATCTGACGTAAGGTATAATACCATCTGGGAGTTCTCGGCGAGTCCGTCCAGTGTACCCAGTCTCTACTGAGCACCCGTATATCATCTCTGATGTCAAACACCAATGGATATGGGATCATCCATTGCCCATCTGTATGGGTCGAGAAGGGATACGCTAGTCTACTCTGGTATATCGATGCCCCGTCTCGATATACCCACGACTAGGGACTTTGAAGGATGTACTTATGGACTACCATGTCCCCACTAGTATGATCTGCATCATAGTCCAGGTAGTCAAGTACACATCCTAAGGGCTTTACCAACATGTAACAGAGAGACAATCAGTATACATGTTAAGGTAAAGAGTAACCAGATAGCTTACTATCATGTCGAGCGAGAAAGTCCTCCCTATATATGTCCCAGCATCCACTACAATATACATCCTATGTATAGTAATGGCCTCTAGGGCATACATATAACTAACAATCTCCCACTTGCACTAGGGCCATCTGATAGCAGTGGTTGTAGTATCTCATACTCAACCATCCCATAAAAGTCTCTCTCTGGGAAAAGGCCTTTGTGAGTGGATCCGCTGTGTTGTCCTCTGAGTCTGCTCTCCTAACCTCGATCACCCTGGAGATCAACTATCTCCATGATCAGGTGATACTGCCTTAGAATATGTCAGGATCACTGATGGGACAGACGTTCCTTGGCATAAGCCACAACTCCATTGTTACACAATGGGAGGAACTAAGTTCATCTCATGAACAAATATACATCCAGACTGCCTCTTTGGTAGCATCTTAAGTAGCGATGTATCCAGCCTTTATCGTCTAGTATGTCACGATATCTAGCTTGGAACTCTTCCAACATACCGTCCCTCTACTGAGGGTTAAGACAATGCCTGTGACTGACATTCAGTCGTCTTTATCACCCTGTAACACTTCCAGTGATTTTCCCCAGGATCAACTGATACCATCTCACTACAACTAGTGAGTATCCTAACATCCATTTAGATCTATCTCATACATCCAAAACTCAGGATTTCGGAGGTATCATTTTGATCCTATATGGAGAATCATTGTGATAAGCGGAGATTGACCGAGCGTAGCATAGGAAACTTCTTTCTTATCAAGAGTATGTCATCCACGTACTCTACGAGGATCGCTACCATACTCCCTACTACCTTTTTGTTTATACAAGGTTCATCTACCATTTTGATGATGCCAAACTATTTGACTAACACATCAAAGCAGATGTTCCCACTCCACGATGCCTGCTTTAACCTATAAAGCATCTTGTACACGTTTCCGCTGCTCCCACTGTCTACGAAGCCCTCTGGCTGTGTACTTATAGACGTTCTCTTCTAAAACATCATTTAGAAAAGCAGTCATGACACCCAACTGCCAGATATCGTAGTCATGGTATGTAGCCATGGCAAGTAGGATCTGGATGGACTTAAGCATAGCTACTTGAAAAGGTTTCATCATTATCCACGCCTGGTCGATGACGAAAAGCTTTAACAAGTCTAGCTTTGAAAGTCTCAACTTTTCCATCTACACCAAGTAATCTTCTCAAGATATACTTGCTCTTGATGGGGATTTAACCCTTCAGATATAGCAACCAAAGTCCATACTTTGTTGGTGTACATGGATTCCATCTCAGATCGCTAAGCACCCAGCCATTCTTACAGAGTCCCACTCCGGATGGCCAGCTCGAAACTAGTTGGGTCATCATCTCATGATGCAATCCTCGCTCCCACTGTCATAGAGAAACCGAAGTATCTCTCAGGTGGGTGAGGAACCCTACTAGATCGGCGGAGAGGCTGAGGTTCGTTGGTAACTATTGAATCCTTTGGTTGTATCAAATCATCAGCTGCAGTTTGTATAGCTGGAACATTTCCAGTTCTACATAACAGATCTTGCCTCGAGCTTGTCCGGATTTTGCTTTTAGACATAGGCCGGACAACCCCAAATCTTAACTAACTTAAGATATGGGCTCTTCCCTTATCATATCACATATGAAATGGTAGGCAACTGATTTGATTTGAACCCTATTCAATAGGTATGCAGCTTCTCAAGTGCATAACTACCAAAAGGAAACGGGTAACTCAGTAGTACTCATCATAGAGCACACCTTATCACATAGGGTGTTATTGCTCCGCCCCGATATACCATCGTGCTATGGTATATACGGAGGAGTAATGCTGAGAGAGAATCTCATTCTCCTTTAGAAAAGTTCAAGAATTCCGTGTTCAAGTATTCTCCTCCTTGATCTCATCAAAGGACATAATACTTATACCCGTATTGGTTCTCTACTTCTAGCTTATATTCTGTGAATATCTCAAAAGGTTCGGACTTGTGTTTCAACAGGAACATATGTCTGAATCTTGAGAGATTATCAGAGAATGTAATGAAGTACAAAGAACTGATCTTGGCATGTGTAGACAGGGGACCTTTATACATCAACATGTATCATCCCAAGAGTTCACTAACTCTTTCTCTGTTTCCAATAAACAGAGCTGGTGTCATTATATCATTGTGACATGACTGGCAAGTTTCACAAGATGTAGATTCAAACTGATTTAAATATGCATCTACATGTAACTTCAGCTAGTCGGGTCGCATTGATATGACCTAGTTTACAATGCCTCAAGAAGGATTCGTTCATTTCTGAACTCTTCCTCGTTTGTGTGTTCCGTATACTAAAGAACTGTAGTTTGATTTAGAATGTCAATGCTTTTAGATAACGTGCCTGAACCGATCAACTTTTGATATAGGAAATATTCAAAACATAATCCAACAATACAAAATTATATCCTTTCTTTACTAATAAAAAGACTGATATGTATATCAGGTTCGGTATCTAATAACATTCGTTCAGAATTAATGTATTTGAAATATAGGGTGACAGTGACCAACAGACTTGGCTGCAACACTTGCCCCTTTTTCTGCCTCAAGAAACTTATCACCCGTTCTCAGTTTTCTACCCTTTTTGTAGCCCTATGTAACAGATTACATATCTGGGATCTTGATCCGGTATCATATACCCAGGATGCGGAGGATACTGAGAAACAGTTCTTTGTAATGAACACACCCGAAGATGATGCATCAGCATGCACTCTCTTCGTTTGGGCGGCACGGGAATTCTGGTAATCCCCAATTTCCTGCTCTGTCTTATAACAATTATAAGTTGGAGCGGGACCAACGTTCCCCAGCTCAGTATAACAAGCGGGTTCGGTCAATATTCCGTATTATTATCTTGATTAAGGCGTGATATGGTCGCTACCTGGAGAGAGAGAGAAGAAAACACTCAGCGTATGCTCTTGCAAGATCAGATTGGTTATTATTTTATCTAATCAGGATGGCTCCCACTGTTTTTATCAAATCTTCCTTCAAACCCTAAAAGGAAAGACTAGCCGGGATTAATTACACACTACAAGTTCGCCAATCTTTCAGCCAGGCCAGTGTCGGTACTTTGAGGGAGGTCCCCCGTGCTTTCGCACGAACCTAATTAATGTAAACCTCGTTTTTCCAGAGGCGTAACCTCGTTAACACCTTTCTAGACACCTACTTGATCGGCTAATTGTAATGTGTAAAACTCTCCCAGGAGTAACTCTTACTCGCAGCGGGTATCGGGATCCAACTATCTCATAGAAGGTATGCAATCTCATTGCAAATTTCAACACTTGAAATTCCCGATAATATTTTGCCCCTAGCACCCTATGACCTTGACGGAGGTCAACAAACCATAGGCTACTAGTCAAGTTCAACCCGTCATTTCTTGATCGAATTAAACCCACCCGCACGACCCTTGACGGAGGTCAATAAGGCCGCACGACTACCCTAATCCAATCTGCATCATATGCATAAGCAGATAAATACTAGTTAGCTACCGCACACTATGCCTTGACGGAGGTCAACAAACGTAGCACGAATACTAAATAGGACTTATCTGAAATGACGGAGGGCTACGACAGGTTTTTCTGAAAACCTATTTCGTAATGAACTTGATATCGTTGTAGGATCGAATGAATTTTGAAATGGAGTGTTTTTGAGGCTTTTCTAGTTTTGCTAAAGGAGTCACTCCTGGTGAAGGGATCGTCGGTCCTTTCCTCGTCGAATGAGGTGCGGGATATATCATATATATCACTGTGCAAAGCAAAATCTCTTAAAAGCAATCAAAAGACAAACCGAGTGTGTAGCATCTGCCAGTTATTGCTAAAGGAGTCACTCCCGGTAAAGGGATCTCGGTCCTTTCCTCATCGAATAAGGTGCAGGATATATCACATATACCGCTGTGCAAAGCAAGAACTGTAGCTACCTGTTTTATTTTTGAAATTCGATTCTTCAACATCTTTAGGTTTCTTTTATTTCATTAATCTCATTAATGAAGTCCCATCATTTAAGTACCTAAACATCACAGATAAATACGACGTACACTTATGCCATCCGCATTTGCCTCGATGTCCCCTCGTGCACTGTTAGGTTAGGTGACTAACGGCAGAGCGGGGCAGGGCTAGCGCGGGTGTAAAACATAAGTAACGCCTATATAATATATCATATATACTATATACAGTATCTATCACAGAACATCACATGATCACATCACAGATATCGCAGCAGAAGAAACATATGAAATATTGGATATATTAGGACGTCCGTGTTTTCAATACGAGCCAGTATAAAACACGGATTCCACGGTCGTGATGAATAGCCAAACCCACACCCCTAGACCCCTACGAGAGCGGCAAGCAACCCTACCAATTCTGGAGTTAGGAGACCCGGACTCGACTCCTCGAGTTGGTCTCCCACTGGACTCCAGAACCCGGTTACTTGTGCTCCCCTCCTTGGGTCTATCCTAGTGCGGAAAAGAAAATAATATACAAAAGGTGACATCTTCCGCAACCTGGAAGTGCCCCAATAAAAGAATATTACATACAAGTTTTTACATGAATGAAAATGAAAAACACTCATCTCACATAAAAACCCCCGGCTATTCAAACACGACGATCCAATATAACATATCCAGCAACACATAACATCACATGTCATCAACGTAAGTAAATATGCGCATCCCAATTGTCGTTGACATATAGCAACGAAACCGGCGATATCACATATTACACTTACGGTCACAGAAAAGAAAGTGTAAAACTACAACAGTTGGAATCCGCAACCTCTTTAGACATCGCATGCCTAATCAAATGAAATACTTAGACATCACATGCCTAACAATTATAAACCCCGCATTTTAGTCCCATTATCGAAAACTCTTTTCAATATCAAGTCGGGAAATTCAACAAGATTCCCGACATCCTGATCGAATACTCGTCGCAAACTTTAGTAGACGGCCGCACCCCCGATACCGTCGACGAAGTGCACCAAGGCGGAACACGGCTACCGCGAGCACCCAAACGGATGCTTTCGGCGACGGGGTTCTCCTACAGTCACTTGGTCGGGGCTATGGAGTGAGGTTGTCTATTAAGTTTACCCGGCGAGTATCCGCGTACACTACGTGATTGCGACGGACTTTTGATCACATCAAAATTCCGTGGAAAACCGATCAAGTGAGACTAAACTGCTATGTTTATAACATTCATTCAGTTATCTCATAACTTCTTGTGAATTCCAATTATTGTATCACATTCCAGATAATTAGAAAATGTTAAACTTTCCGATCGAACATTCAAACACCCAAGTTTTCCTGATACAGATCAACACATGAAATAAGTTTAAAAACATTCACTTCGTGCCTCAGTACCAACGGTCCAGCCATAGAAGGGTCAAGCCAACGCCTCACATATGGCACGCCGTACTGCCCCAAACCCTAAGGTTCAAAGGGCAGTTCAAGACGGTCACATAATCGAGTTAAGGTTTGTTGTCTTCTAGAGGGTCCATCGCGTTACTTGCACTACTTAGAACGTCTTTAAACCACGGAAAAATCCAACACTTGGAAATTTCCCGACAGGGGAAAAATCGGGTATTTTTATCCGGTCGAACTTTTTAACAAATTCAAAAATTATCCGGAAAACCACATAGACAAAATCTGATACTCCGATCGAAACACCGAGTCCCCAATACAACCCCAGAAAACTCAACTGTAGAGTAAATATTAAAAATTCCAATAAAACTCAGCACTGTTAAATAGGAATTACTGTGCAAATTGGTAGGGCTGACGTCATCATAGGGCCGCGGAACCGCCGCAGAAGCTAGGCTTCTGCCGCGGTTCCGCCGCAAGTTAAAGGTATGTTTTATCAAATTTTGCACCGTAATTCTTAGATTTCCCTGCTGAATTTTTTAAGCATTTTTAATCTGGAAAAAACCCAGTTTTTAGAAAAAGTCCAGAGAGCATTAT
Source organism: Agapanthus africanus (assembly GCA_030015575.1). Taxonomy (NCBI): domain Eukaryota; kingdom Viridiplantae; phylum Streptophyta; class Magnoliopsida; order Asparagales; family Amaryllidaceae; genus Agapanthus; species Agapanthus africanus. The sequence goes on from CM057337.1 coordinate 419,148,478, forward strand.
CGGGTTAGGGTTTCGGGTCGATCGGGTTTCAAATTTCGTCTACGCATCGCCTAAGGCTCTAGCTAGTCTCTGATACCACTGTAGGGTTCCTAGGCACACTAATGAGGTCTCATAAGGCATCAACCATGCCAATTTCAAATTTTACAAGTGTCGAGAAACCCTAATACGGATCGTTAACTAGATATTTAGGCGAAACAATGAAACTAGTTAACAACTTAACTAAAAGAACGGAAATACAACCTTTGTAGATCCGGTCCTCCACCTCCATAGCTCCATGATGAAGTCTCCTCGCTGTCCAAATAGAATCCCGGGCTCTAGCGTCGGCTTCATCGGAGAAAAGGGCGGGCTTGGTCGTCGGCTTCGATGCCGAAGATGATCTACGTCGAGGCATCACTAGATCAAGCTCCAACTTCACCAAGTCAAGAAACTTGTGAAGAAAACACCCTATACTACTTGGCAAGAGGTAGAGGATGAAGAAATAGGAGGTGGGTTCACTTTACAATTGGATTTCTCACTCATTTTCACATTTCACCATTGTTGGTAGAAAGCTTTCTTCATGAAGAAGAAGAAGAAGAAGATGATAATGTTATGATAAGTATTATGATAAAGGAAAATAATATGAATACTTATCATATACAAACCATAGTTAGGTGTAGAGAATAAATCATGGTTAGTTTGAAGGGTTAGGGTTAAGCATGAAGACAAAATGGTCACTTGGTCAAAGCTTCATGAAGCTTCAACTAGAAAACAAATCAAGCCACCATTTTCTTTTCATTTGCCAAAAAGAAATAAATAAATAAATAAATAAATAAATCAAGTGAAACCCTAACCATTAACCAACCATGGTTTAAACCAAACATACACCCAAACTAACATGTATCATCAAACATGATACAATCAAGTGCACAAAAAATATATCACATATACAATGTGCACAACAAGCGAGAAAATCCATTTAAAGTGAACCAATACTAGTTAATGCAAAGTAATATATCAAATATATAATTATGCATTAAATCATTAAATCAACACTTGATTTAACGACCCAGTTATATCGTATATAACCGACTAATATTCAATGTATCGGCTTATCGAATCAATCGTTGATTCGATAACTAGGTTATATCACATACAACCATTCGATACATTCATCGCGAGGATGGAATACGGTAACACATACACGCATTATTCTCGGTCCCGCACATATCTCATATGCGCTCCTATTTCGTTTCGCTTGAGCCAGGAAACCTCTATGTAGGACTCTAAAGACTCGTCAATACGCCGGCAGCAGGTGATGATCATATCAAACACCCACAAGCCGCAAGCGGTCTGCTAAACGTAACGGCCACCCGGGTATTGAGCGATCAGAAGATCGACGAGCAAGCCCGCTCATACTCCTGTGAATCCAACCAGTAACACTTACCGTACAGTCCGGTCTCGTCGTCTGATATGTCGCATATCTCGCCTAAGGGTGGTAAACGTCAGACCCCAATAACTCGATAAGTCGTGTCGATATGAGGTCTATAACAATTCGAGAAACTACTGGTAACACTTACCAGTAAATCTCAGCAACCCTGGCCAGGGATTTCCGGTTATAGCCAATCGAACACAGCGCAACATCAACCCCCTATACCGGGAGAGACGAATCCCCTCCTATCGCTCATTGCCTCCATGTGACTCGGGACTGTACCCAAAAACCACCGTTTTGCACGCCCTCTTGGACGTGGTAAGGTGGAAATCAAAGCACAGTGGTAACCACAAAAGACTCTATAACGATCTCGGGTCAACAGACTACTCTGTACCAGTGTCACCAGAGAACTGCCATCTGACGTAAGGTATAATACCATCTGGGAGTTCTCGGCGAGTCCGTCCAGTGTACCCAGTCTCTACTGAGAACCCGTATATCATCTCTGATGTCAAACACCAATGGATATGGGATCATCCATCGCCCATCTGTATGGGTCGAGAAGGTATACGCTAGTCTACTCTGGTATATCGATGCCCCGTCTCGATATACTCACGACTAGGGACTTTGAAAGATGTACTTATGGACTACCATGTCCCCACTAGTATGATCTGCATCATAGTCCAGGTAGTCAAGTACACATCCTAAGGGCTTTACCAACATGTAACAGAGAGACAATCAGTATACACGTTAAGGTAAAGAGTAACCAGATAGCATACTATCATGTCGAGCGAGAAAGTCCTCCCTATCCATTGATAGCATACTAACATGTAAGTCGATGTACAACACCCCACGACTTGCGGGGAGGCGGAAATATGAAAAACGATCTTGTTTATATGCTAAACATCGACTAACCGCATGAATCGAAGCTAAATGATAACTAACATGAAACATAGAAGTCAACAACTACTATGTAAAGGGATTATACCTAACGAATCGTGTCCTTCGTCTTTACGAACTCCACCTCCTTCCTCGGCCTTCTCGAAGTAGTAGACGATCCACCCGAGAGCTTTACTCCAAGCTTAGCCTCTAAACTTGAGGCAACTAACCTTCTTTAAGTGCTAATCAAAGAAGCTAGGTGATATAGAGTGAGGGTTATGGTTTAATTAGTCTAACTAATCCTTGTACTCAACACATGAGAGGGGAGGATTAGGGTTTGAAGAGGGAGAGCTTGAGCAGAGAGAAGGTGAAGATAATAATGAAATGAGAATAATGAGTTATGATAATATATATCAAGCATTTCTTTTATCAAGAAAAGAAAAAAAAATCATTTAACAACCATGCTTGATAATATCTAGTGATGATTCATCTCCATGAGTCATTAAGCATTTATGATGCATTAATGACATGGATGAATCATCTATATGACTCACTAATCACATTCATTGTATATGCCACCTAAACCTCCTTAGTCACCATCTTCTAGAAGCTTCTCGCGCAATTACGAGAACGCCCCTCCTTTCCGCAAAAATACGGAAAAACTTTAGACTGTATAAATCCAATAACCGGATACCAGTAACTGGCTTAAACCAAAGCCGACTGGTAAAAACTGTCCGAAAGTCGTACGTGTGTAAACACACGTATGTGTCCGAACCCTTGTCGTAAAACCATACGACCTCTATATCGTTTCGCCTGGAGTAGGGAAACTCTCTGTATGGGACTCTAGAGACTCGACTACTACGCTGGCAGTGGGTTTAACCACAGACCGCAAGCGGCACTAGCTGTACGTAACGGTCCCCAGGTAGATGTCGATAAGAAGGCCGATGAGGAAACCCATCCGAACTCCTACTGAGTCTGATGTGACAATCTCCGTACAGTCCGGTCCGTTCGTCTAAGACTATCGCATATCGGGCCTAGGGGGCGGCAAGCGTCAGTCCCCTAATAGCGGTATAAGTTGTGTCGGAGCGAAGCCCATTACACCCTGAGAAACTACTGGAACCTACCAGCAAATCTCGCTTGCCCTGGCCAGGGACTTTGCGTAATGGCTCTCTGACACAGCGCGATAGCAACCCCAATACCGGGAGAGACGAATCCTGTCTAACCGCCATTGCCTCCAAGTGCTCGGGACTGCACCCAACTGCTACCTGTTTGCACGACTCCTTTGAGCCGTGGTAGGGTAGCAATCTAAGAACAGTGGGACACACTCGAGGCGAAGTAGCAGTGTCAAGTCTGCGGACTATGCTGTACTCATGTCACTTGGGAACTGTTCACTGACGACTGGTATAAAACCAACCAACAGTTCCCTGTGAGTCCTGTCCGGTGTACCCGTAACCTAACGAGCACCTGCATACTATCTCCAGTACGACGTACTGACGGCTGTGGGACAGACCATCTCCCCAACTGGGATGAGAAGCGTACACACTAGTCTACTCCGGAGTATCGATGCCCTGTCTCGATAATCCAACGACTAGGGACCTGAAAAAGGATGTGCTTGTAGACTACCCAGCCCCGACTAGTGTGACTGCCATCACAACGCTGGTAGTCAAGCAAGATCCTAAGAGCTCTATCAATACGTATACTCACATATTAAGATAGAAAAACTAAGTAGCATACTACCATGTTTAGCAAGACTGTTATATACATGTGAATATCCCAAGCTTCCATTAAGTAATATACAAACTAGTATGATACAGTAATGGCCTTCTAGGGCATAAACACTAACAATCTCCCACTTGCACTAGGGCCATGTATTGGCGTATCAAAGACCGATGATCTCGAGTAGCCTCTCGAACTGAATCTGAGGTAGGGCCTTTGTGAATGGATCAGCAATGTTCTCTTCAGAAGCAACTCTCCGAACCTCGATCTCCTGACGATCAATGATCTCCCTGATCAGGTGATACCGCCTTAAGATGTGTCTGGACTTCTGATGGGACCTTGGTTCCTTCGCTAAAGCTATAGCTCCGTTGTTGTCGCAATACAGAGGTATTGGATCAACTATGGTAGGAACCACCTGAAGTTCTGTTAGGAACTTCTTCATCCAGACTGCTTCTTTTGCGGCATCGCAAGCAGCTATATACTCCGCTTCCATCGTTAAGTCAGCAACGGTGTCCTGCTTGGAGCTCTTCCAGCACACCGCCCCTCCATTGAGGGTAAAGACATAACCCGACATGGACTTGGAATCGTCCTTATCACTCTGAAAGCCGGAATCAGCAAAGGCCTCTAACCTGAGGTCTTTTCCGCCGTAAACCAAGAACATCTCCTTAGTCCTTCTCAGGTACTTGAGAATGTTCTTTACTGCTATCCAGTGCTTCTCCCCTGGGTCTGACTGATACCGGCTTACCACGCTCAGTGCGTAAGCTACATCTGGTCTGGTGCACAACATCACATACATTATAGAGCCTACCGCAGAAGCGTAGGGTATAATAGACATGCGTTCCCTTTCCAAATCAGTCTTGGGAGACATCTCTTTGGAGAGGGTGATTCCGTGACAAGCCGGTAGATTACCGCGCTTAGAATCTTGCATACTGAATCTTTTCAGTACAGTGTCGATATACCTGGACTGCGAAAGTCCCAACATCCTCTTGGATCTATCACGATAGATCCGGATCCCCAGAATGTAAGAGGCATCACCCAGGTCTTTCATGGAGAACCTGTGTGACAAGAATCCTTTGACAGATTGTAGCATAGGAATGTCATTTCCTATCAATAGAATGTCATCCACGTACAAGACGAAGAATACGACACTTCTGGCTACAACTTTACTATATATGCACGGTTCATCTGGATTTTTGATAAAGTCATATTCTTTGACTGTTTCATCAAAACAGATGTTCCAACTCCGCGATGCCTGCTTTAGTCCATAAATGGACTTAAGTAGCTTGCATATTTTCCCGCTGCTCCCACTCTGATTGAAACCCTCTGGCTGATCCATATAGACGCACTCTTCTAAATTTCCATTTAGAAAAGTCGTCTTTACGTCCATCTGCCAGATTTCATAATCATGGAAGGCAGCAATAGCAAGAAGGACCCGAATGGATTTGAGCATAGCCACTGGAGTAAAAGTTTCGTCATAGTCCAAACCAGGTCTTTGACGAAAACCCTTTGCAACAAGTCTAGCCTTATAGGTTTCCACCTATCCATCTACACCAATCTTTTTCTTGAAGATCCATTTGCATCCTATGGGTTTTACCCCATCTGGAGCAAAGTCCAAAGTCCATACTTTGTTGGTGTACATGGACTCCATTTCGGTCCGCATTGCATCTAGCCATCGTACCGAGTCGCCGCTCTGGATGGCCTGCTGGAAGTCAGTAGGTTCATCATCATCTATGATGCAATCCTCTCTATCCCCATCTATGAGAAAACCGTAGTATCTCTCAGGCGGATGAGACGGCCTACTACTCCTGCGGAGGGGTGCGGGAATGTCCTGTTCTTCTTGAACTACTGGTTCTACCAAACTTTCAGTAGCAGTTTGTGGTTCTGGAATTTCTTCCAGTTCTATTTCGCTCCCACTTATTTCCTTTTCTAAAAACTGATGTTCCAGAAAATGGGCATTACGAGAAACAAAAACCTTTTGTTCCTCTGCGTAATAGAAATAATATCCCTTGGAGTTCTTTGGATATCCCACAAACATACATTTTACTGATCGTGCCTCGAGCTTGTCCACATGCTGCTTTTTAACAAAAGCTGGACATCCCCAAATCTTCATATGCTGAAGATGGGGTTTCTTCCCAGTCCACATCTGATATGGAGTGGTAGGCACAGTCTTGGTAGGAGCCCTGTTCAAAAGATATGCCGCTGATTCTAGCGCATAACCCCAGAAAGATCGCGGTAACTCAGCATTTCTCATCATGGATCGTACCATATCCAATAGGGTTCGATTCCGTCTCTCCGATACACCATTATGCTGTGAAGTGTATGGAGGAGTAAGCTGAGAGAGAATTCCTTTCTCTTTTAGGTAACCTAGGAACTCGGCACTCAAGTATTCACCACCTCGATCAGATCTAAGTGTCTTGATACTTTTGCCGGTTTGGTTTTCTACTTCATTCTTATACTCTTGGAATTTCTCAAAAGCCTCGGATTTATGTTTCATCAGATAAATGAATCCGTACCTTGAGTAATCATCCGTGAAAGTAATGAAATAGGAAAAACCACCTCTTGCATGTGTAGACAATGGACCACATACATCGCTGTGTATGAGTCCTAAGAGCTCGCTCGCTCTTACTCCATGTCCAGTAAATGGAGTCTTTGTCATCTTTCCTTTGAGACAAGATTGACAAGTGTCATAAGTTTGATATTCGAACGAGTCCAAATATCCTTCTCTATGCAACTTAGTCAACCTTCTCTCATTGATGTGACCCAGTCTACAATGCCATAAGAAAGCTTTATTTAAATCTGGAGACTTTCTTTTTAGTGTGTTCTGGACGTTGAAAATTTGGAGTTGGTTTAAAACATATATACCGTTAGTTAGTGTACCTGACCTAATCAAACCATGATTAAGGTGGATGTTAACAACATCTCTTACAAACGTGAAATCATAACCTTTATTTGATAACAAGGAAACTGATATGATATTACACGTTAAGCTTGGTACCAAAAAAAACAGTTATGTAAAACCAAAATGTGTCCACTTGTCAATCCTAGGTGATAATCCCCGACGGACGCAGCTCCCACGCTAGCTCCGTTAGCAACCTTTAGGGTCATATCACCTTCCTTCAGCACTCTACGGTTTCTCAGTGCCTGCAATGAATTGCAAATATGAGATCCTGATCCGGTATCCAATACCCAGGAAGTAGAGTTGATCGACAGACAATTCTCAATTACAAACACACCTGAAGTCGAAGCCACAGCTTGCTTCGGTTCCTGGTTCTTGGCGTTCCACGCCTTGCAATCCTTCTTCCAGTGCCCTTTCCTGTGACAATGGAAGCACTCATCCTGGCCAACTACCGGTACCGCAAACTTTTTCTTTCCCTTCCCTCCCACCTTACTAACACCTCCTCTAGGTTTGGTGGCGGCCTTCTTCTTCCTTCCTTTGGCCCTAGCCTTGGACCCGGAAGAAGATGCACCGCTAACAAACATAGCGGGTGTTTCCCTTGCTTTCTGCAAGGTGCCCTCTGCACTCCTTAACATGTTCAGGAGTTCCGGAAGTTCAACTTCTTTTCTTTGAAGGTTGAAGTTCAGGATAAACTGGGCGTAGGTGGGAGGAAGGGACTGGAGAATAAGGTCTGTATAGAGCTCATTATCCAAAGTCGTCCCAAGGTCTGCAAGCTCTTCAATATAGCCGATCATCTTTAGGACATGTTCTCCTACCGATGACCCGACAGCCAACCTCACTCGAAACAAGTTCTTAGAGGTCTCGTATCTTGCTATACGAGATTGCTCTCCATAAAGTTCCTTTGTATGGAGAAATATGCCATCTAGGTTCATATCCTCGTGCCTCCTCTGATGTTCATTGTTCATTGAGGCAAGCACGATGCACTTGGCTTTCGCGCAATCTAAATCCCAGGTTTTGCGGATTTCCTTATCCGCATTGCTGGATTTGGGACCAGGGACAGCAGGTGCCGTAGCGGTGAGGACGTACCCCAATTTGTCATAGGTCAAAGCCATTTTGACATTCCGCAGCCAATCTTTATAGTTTGGCCCTGTCAGTATATTTTTCTCTAAAAGTAACTTAAGTCCAGTCATTTTCAGGGTCGCTGCAATTAGGAGAGAGAGAAGAAAACTCTTTAGCATGATGCTCTTGCAAGTTTAGAGTGGTTTTTAGTTTATCTAAACTGGATGGCTCCCACTGTTTCTCGAATCCTTCCTTAAACCATAAAAGAAGAATTAGCCAGGACTATTCTCACTGTACAATTCTTGCTTAACCGTTCAGCCAGGCTAGTGTCGATACTTCGAGGGAGGTTTTCCAACGCTTTCGCGAAGTTCCTTAATTAAATAACCTCTTTTCTCTGGGGGCGTAACCCCGCTGACACCTTTCTGGACACCTACTTGGTTTATAGCATTGATCGTTAAGTGACGAATCTCCTGATAAGTAGCATATACTCACAGTAGGATCGGGATCCAAATATCATCGTATGATAATGTTGAAGGAATGCTACCAACATTCATCAAACTCCAAATGGTATGCATCACTTTGCAAATTTCAGTTTCTTTAGAAATTCCCGATATAAGTTTTTGCCCCATGCTCTTATGACCTTGGCTTTGATCAAAATGTCAAAAGTCACATGTCAAGTTCTACCCGTCATTATCTTGTCAATTTGAACCCATCCGTATATACCCCTGATTTTGGTCAAATGATAATACGACTGTCCCAAACTAACTCATCTATCTTATGCAACAAATGAAAACCCAGCAGCTACCAAACACTATGCCTTGACTTTGGCCAAAATGCATAGCTTGAATACTACTGAATACCCAAATAAAATGACGGAGGGCTACGAATGGTTTTGGCGAAACCGTGAACGTAGTGAACTTGATATAACCGAAGGAACCTGATAGCTTTTAAAAGGAGTGGTTAAAGCTCCGCATTTAAAAATATCTGTTTTTAAAATTAACCGAGTGGTTTCTTTTAAATTGTTCCAACGATTAACTTTTGGTTTATTTTCTTTGCATTATAAATAATGCGTCCCATCATTAACCTATCATTGCAGAAAACAACGAAAATACAACGTCCTCTTATGCCATCCGCATTCGCCACGGGGTCCCGTCATCACCCGTTAGGTTACTTAACTAACGACAGAGCGGGGGCTGGGCTAGCGCGGGTGTAAAACATAAGTGATGTCTAAATAGCTATCATATATAGATATTGTACATTCGTCAGACGCAATAATAGGCATTCCAGATCACAGATGAACTTTATTGGATTTGCAAGTAATCCGTGTTTGTTTTGAGCCTGCAACAAAAGACGGATTACACAGTTGTGATGAATAGCCATTACCCCACCCAAGACCCCAACGGGTACGGCAAACTACCCGCCCGGCAGTTTGTGCACCCCACCTTGGGTCTGTCCTAGGAGCAAAAACAGTAAAATGAAATAATACAACGGTGGCTACAACCGCAACCTGGATGTGCCCCGCAAAATAATATTACAACAAATTACATTTACATCAAATGAATTAAATAATAACCCATCACATAACCCCGGCTATACATCACAACAGTCCAACACAGTTCATATCCACAAACAGTAAATACCATTTCAGAAATGTGCAACCCCCTGCCAACCGACATACTAGCAGTTAGGGGAGGTTTACGAACACATTATACAAACACAGATATAATCCAACAAGCAAATACTGTATAATTTCGATCGATTAAACACTTTTAATTTTGCTCCAATACTTCTCTGTAAACATGAAACCTGAGCAAAAATAAAAACTTCCAGAAAATACCAAATATCACAGAGAAGCAACACAGGAAATTTGGGTTCCTGAATCGCCAACTCGGCGGCGGAAGTGCGGCGAATCGGTGCAATCCGCCGCGGTTCCGCGGCGCTTTAGGCGATTCAGGGGCCCAAATTTCTTGGGTGTTCTTCTACTGTCTTTTTAAGCTTTCTGAACCTCCCTGAAAAATTTTAGGACTTCATTTAAAAATCGACAGAAACTTATGATTTCGGGTTTTTCCGGTTTCGTTTTTTCCGTTCGAAATTCATACAAATTTGCAAGTAAGTTATTTATTGTTTAGCGAGGCTCTGATACCACTGTAAGTCGATGTACAACACCCCACGACTTGCGGGGAGGAGGAAATATGAAAAACGATCTTGTTTATATGCTAAACATCGACTAACCGCATGAATCGAAGCTAAACGATAACTAACATGAAACATAGAAGTTAACAACTACTATGTAAAGGGATTATACCTAACGAATCGTGTCCTTCGTCTTTACGAACTCCACCTCCTTCCTCGGCCTTCTCGAAGTAGTAGACGATGCACCCGAGAGCTTTACTCCAAGCTTAGCCTCTAAACTTGAGGCAACTAACCTTCTTTAAGTGCTAATCAAAGAAGCTAGGTGATATAGAGTGAGGGTTATGGTTTAATTAGTCTAACTAATCCTTGTACTCAACACATGAGAGGGGAGGATTAGGGTTTGAAGAGGGAGAGCTTGAGGAGAGAGAAGGTGAAGATAATAATGAAATGAGAATAATGAGTTATGATAATATATATCAAGCATTTCTTTTATCAAGAAAAGAAAAAAAAATCATTTAACAACCATGCTTGATAATATCTAGTGATGATTCATCTCCATGAGTCATTAAGCATTTATGATGCATTAATGACATGGATGAATCATCCATATGACTCACTAATCACATTCATTGTATATGCCACCTAAACCTCCTTAGTCACCATCTTCTAGAAGCTTCTCGTGCAATTACGAGAACGCCCCTCCTTTCCGCAAAAATACGGAAAAACTTTAGACTGTATAAATCCAATAACCGGATACCAGTAACTGGCTTAAACCAAAGCCGACTGGTAAAAACTGTCCGAAAGTCGTACGTGTGTAAACACACGTATGTGTCCGAACCCTTGTCGTAAAACCATACGACCTCTATATCGTTTCGCCTGGAGTAGGGAAACTCTCTGTGTGGGACTCTAGAGACTCGACTACTACGCTGGCAGTGGGTTTAACCACAGACCGCAAGCGGCACTAGCTGTACGTAACGGTCCCCAGGTAGATGTCGATAAGAAGGCCGATGAGGAAACCCATCCGAACTCCTACTGAGTCTGATGTGACAATCTCCGTTCAGTCCGGTCCGTTCGTCTAAGACTATCGCATATCGGGCCTAGGGGGGCGGCAAGCGTCAGTCCCCTAATAGCGGTATAAGTCGTGTCGGAGCGAAGCCCATTACACCCTGAGATACTACTGGAACCTACCAGCAAATCTCGCTTGCCCTGGCCAGGGACTTTGCGTAATGGCTCTCTGACACAGCGCGATATCAACCCCAATACCGGGAGAGACGAATCCTGTCTAACCGCCACTGCCTCCAAGTGCTCGGGACTGCACCCAACTGCTACCTGTTTGCACGACTCCTTTGAGCCGTGGTAGGGTAGCAATCTAAGAACAGTGGGACACACTCGAGGCGAAGTAGCAGTGTCAAGTCTGCGGACTATGCTGTACTCATGTCACCTGGGAACTGTTCACTGACGACTGGTATAAAACCAACCAACAGTTCCCTGTGAGTCCTGTCCGGTGTACCCGTAACCTAACGAGCACCTGCATACTATCTCCAGTACGACGTACTGACGGCTGTGGGACAGACCATCTCCCCAACTGGGATGAGAAGCGTACACACTAGTCTACTCCGGAGTATCGATGCCCTGTCTCGATAATCCAACGACTAGGGACCTGAATAAGGATGTGCTTGTAGACTATCCAGCCCCCACTAGTGTGACTGCCATCACAACGCCGGTAGTCAAGCAAGATCCTAAGAGCTCTATCAATACGTATACTCACATATTAAGATAGAAAAACCAAGTAGCATACTACCATGTTTAGCAAGACTGTTATATACATGTGAATATCCCAAGCTTCCATTAAGTAATATACAAACTAGTATGATACAGTAATGGCCTTCTAGGGCATAAACACTAACAAAAACCACCGTTTTGCACGCCCTCTTGAACGTGGTAAGGTGGAAATCAAAGCACAGTGGGAATCACACAAGACTCTATGACGATCTCGGGTCTACAGATTAACCTGTACAAGTGTCACCAGAGAACCGCCATCTGACATGAGGTATAATACCATCTTGGAGTTCTCGGCGAGTCCGTCCAGTGTACTCAGTCTCCATTGAGCTCCCGTATACCATCTCTGATGTCAAACACCAATGGATATGGGATCATCCATCGCCCATCTCATGGGTCGAGAAGCGTATACGCTAGTCTACTCTGGTATATCGATGCCCTGTCTCGATACACCCATGACTAGGAACGTTAAAGGATGAACTTATGGACTACCATGGCCCCACTAGTGTGATCTGCTTCATAGTCCAGGTAGTCAAGCACACATCCTAAGGGCTTTACCAACATGTAACCATAAGACAATATCAAGAGACAAGTATCCATATTAAGATAAAGAGCAACCAGATAACATACTATCATATCGAGTAAGAAAGTCCTCTTTATATATGTCCAAGCATCCAATATAATATACATCATATGTACAATACTGGCCTCTAGGTCATACATACAACTAACAATCTCCCACTTGCACTAGGGCCAGCTGCTGCAGTATCGCACACCGAGCATCCCGAAGAGTCTCTCGAATTGTATCTGGGGAATGGCCTTCGTGAGTGGATCCGTTGTGTTGTTCTTCGTGTCTACCCTCCTGACCTCGATCTCCCGGCGATCAACTATCTCCCGGATCAGGTGATACCGCCTCAGAATATGCCTGGATCGCTGATGGGACCTGGGTTCCTTAGCCAAAGCCACCGCTCCATTGTTATCACAATACAAAGATATTGGATCCTTAATAGATGGAACCACTTCAAGTTCAGTTATGAACTTCTTGATCCAGACAGCCTCTTTGGCAGCGATGTATTCAGCCTCCATCGTCGGGTCTGCCTCGGTTTCGTGCTTGGAACTCTTCCAGCATACCGCCGCTCCGTAGAGGGTAAAGACAAATCCCGAGTGCGACTTAGAGTCGTCCTTATCACTCCGGGAGCTCGAATCGGTAAAGGACTCCACTTGGAGTTCTCCGTTACCATACACCAAGAGCATCTCTTTAGTCCTTCGCAAGTACTTAAGAATGCACTTCACAGCTGTCTAGTGACTCTCTCCACGATCAGCTTGATACCTATTCACTACACTTATTAAGTGTGCTACATCGGGTATGGTATATAGCATCGCGTACATGATAGAGCATACTGACGAAGCATAGCGTATCCCTTGCATGCGAGCTCTCTCCAAATCAGTCTTGGGAGACATCTCTTTGGAGAGAGTGAGTCCATAGATCGTGGGTAAAAACCCACGCTTAGATTCTTCCATACTAAACCTCTTTAGTATGGTGTCTATGTACCTCGATTGGGGCAATCTCAGTAACCGTTTAGATCTATTTATATAGATCTTAATCCGCATGATGTAGGAGGCATCCCCTAGATCTTTCATTGAGAATCTTTGTGATAAGAAGAGCTTGACCGATTGCAGCATATGAATGTCATTTCCTATCAAGAGTATGTCATGCACGTACAATACGAGGAAGACAACCTTACTCTCTGCCACCTTCTTGTATATACAAGGTTCATCTACGTTTTTGATGAAATTAAACTCTTTGATAACGACATCAAAGCAGATGTTCCAACTCCGCGATGCTTGCTTTAATCCATAAATGGATTTAAGCAGCTTGCACACCTTCCCGCTGCTCCCACTAGCTAAGAAGCCCTCCGGCTGAGTCATGTACACGCTCTCTTCTAAATCACCATTTAGAAAGGCGGTCTTAACATCTATTTGCCAGATTTCGTAGTCATGATATGCAGTGATGGCAAGCATGATCTGGATGGATTTAAGCATAGCTACTGGAGAAAAGGTTTCGTCATAATCGACACCTGGTCGTTGACGAAAACCCTTTGCAACAAGTCTAGTTTTGAAAGTCTCCACTTTCCCATCTACACCAAGTTTCTTCTTGAAGATCCACTTGCTCCCAATGGGTTTTACCCCTTCAGGAGCATCTTCCAAAGTCCATACTTTGTTGGTTTACATGGATTCCATCTCAGACCGCATTGCATCCAGCCATTTCACTGAGCTACCACTTGTGATGGCCTGCTCGAAGCTAGTTGGGTCATCATCCTCCATGTAACGTTTTAGAAAACCGTTATGCGAATTTCTCTATTTTTAGGTAAATTTTGTCGATATTTTCCGTTTTAAACCGACTGTGATCAAACGTCCAAATAGACTTGCCAGCACCTAGTTAAGCTAAAATAAAGCTAGTTCATATGGATAGCCAGTGCAATGAAAACCTAGACCCCTACGAGCACGGCAAGTTACCTGCCAAACCCAGAAGTGAGGCAACCCCCTTCATCGAAGTGAATGGGCCACCCGGCACTTCACAGAATCCAGTAACTTGAGCACTCCTCTTTGGGTCAACCTATACCCCCTACGAGTGCGGCGAATAGTCCGCCAATTCTAGTGTGAGGCCTCCTCCTTCTCAAAGCCATGAGATGCGGACCCGTTGCCCACCAGAACCCGGCTATCTGTGCACTCCACCGCGGGGTAATCCTAGTATAGAAAAGAAAACAATATGTACAATGGTTATATCGACCTCAACCCAGTCGTGCCCGAAACAAGTAATATTCAAGAAGGCAGTGACGGCAGTCCACATGTCGGATGCTCGCCCCGCGATATCAAATGTACAAATGAAACTAAATTGAATAACATTGCACTGAAGCTATCCACCACGACGAATCCGCAACAACATAGCATAACATAGAACATCAACGTGAATGTCACGTTCGCAAACCCGTCTAAAAGAATTATAGCAATTAGACAAGTTGTACCAATCTAATGACATTCACGATCGTAGATAGTAATGCATGTACTGTAAACTTTAAACAGTGTTAGAAATATCGATTTCGAAATAACCCCAAATAGCCCTAAACAACTAGAAAAAACCATATCCAAACTGGGCTAAACTAGCAATACCACTGAACCAATATTCCAGAGACTAGACCATACCCAAAATACGAAACCCAAACTCTAATCCTGGACCGGCCAGGCCGAAAATTTTGCAAGTGTGGCCAGTTCAATACGGATGAAACTGGCTCGTATTTGGGGTGTAGTCTAGTAGTCACCATAGTAGTCTTCTGCAGTTGCTTAAATAATTTTAGAAGACATAGAATAAATTGATAGAAACTAGAATATCGTTGGTATTGATTTGGAGTTGTTTCGGTTTTGATACTTTAATATCGTCTAAACCAACTAGTATGTGGTTAATGGGTTGGCTCTGATACTATGTAGGGCTACGCCAGCGCCCCGACCATCAATCCGTGGCCAAATGCGGAACAAAAACTTATTGAAACCGGCGTTAACGGAACCCTAATCGACGGATCGTACTATTAATCCTATACTAGTTCTATAAAAAGAGTTTGGAGAGGTTATACTGATCGATCCATGTCTTTCGGTCTTCAACCTCTGTCCCATGCTCCTCGCTGCTGCCTCGATCAAGTTCGATCTCCGGTCTCCCTCGTCGAAGACGATCCACGTCGAGGATTAGTAATACGGGCTCCCGCCTTAAAACCGAAGCAACTCGAGCATCCAGTTTGCTAGCCTAGATACTCAAGATGAAGTAGTGTCACAGCCCGAAAATATTAGCTCATGACCGGCACTTAAATCACGCCACGTCTAAAGGCGTAACGTAAAATAAGTAAGCCGAAGCCCAGAAAATCTAAACATTTTTAAAGAAAATAAAATGGGTGAAGTTTTGAAATAAAGGTATAATGAAATCAATGTTTTCTTAAATGCATAAATAATGGAACATGAAAAAATGCAAGTAGATTTTAGTAGTTGAAAAACATGTTTCGTCTTTTAAAAATTTGGGCAGCACCTCCTTTGTATATTTTGATCCAAAACCACATACACATGATAATATAAAAGGCATTCCCAAGCGGGAGCTAGCTCTTCGCCAATCGGCGGATTCATAACCACGCAAGTTATAAAATAAGTACACGACGCCCAACGGCGAAGATCAACACCAAAAAGATAATGTAAAGCATGACATCAAACCCACCAAGCGAACATAAACCCTCGCTCTAAGTCTCGCAGCCATAAGTTTCACTAAGTCGTATTACATATACAAATACTAGTTTCTGATTGATGGAGTTAACTAGATACAACAGGAATAATATACAATAGTAGCACGATCCAATGTGTACCACCTACCAAAGCAAATTACCCTGAATGTACGCTGTGTGCCAACGATGCCGCTACTGATCCATGCAGTCAACCTGCAAGAACTGTGGCACAACAGGGGTGAGTTGCCAACTCGTGAATAGAAAACATCATCATGTAGAAATCGAATAAAACAATGATTTCCTAGGTCAACTATATCATGAAGGTAATACTAGGATATCTAGGGTGACCGTGTCTACATATGTGCCAACAATATACTCAATGCTTATATGCATGTGGATATCATCCAACCATATAATCAATGCCTGTATGCATGTCGATCTCATCCACGTGTAAACCAATGACACAAAAACATCATGCATGTAAATATCAAGAAAGCATATGCATGTAAATATAAGGATATAAATCAATGTGTATCCATCAATGACACATCAAAATCATGGAACCTGAGTGTCTAACATCGACACTCGAAACATCATGTAACCCGTGTCTAGCATCGACACGTTAATCCTCATATCTCGGGCTCTGTCGGTCCGGATCGTCCCACGGGCTCCGTCTGTCCGGATCGGTCCTCGGGCTCCGGCAGAACGGATTGGCCCATATCCATCTCTCGACTCCAGTCGGTATCCTTCGGATAACCGCCAGGTCCAACCAATCACCGGTAGGTAGTACTCTCCCTGCCAGGCTCATTGTCTACACCAAAAAAACCATTTCTTACCCCGGGGAACTATACCGGGTCCACCATGAACACGCAAACAGATCATCCACCTCCTCGAATCGGGTTTCTATCACACGTCTCAGAACCGAGAAAACGCATGGTGGACGCACTGAAATATCATATCAAGAGAAACCGGGTTTTTAAAACAATACATAATTTCCTTTGAAATATAACCACGGTTCTTAAATCCAGAATATCATGAAAACAACATTTCAATGCGTAAAATAATCGTAAAGTATGATGTATGCGACATATGACAGAAATGTAAGCAAATCCGTATATTATGCAACATGGAACAGTGATGTGACAATATCAGTATATCATGCAACATATCGTAATGATGTGAACGTATGTGAACATAGCAAGTAAATCATGCAAGGAGTCATATCATGATGCAGCAATTCTACTGTGCAGTGACATAGCAATTATCTATGATGAAGTGTGTGAGCCGACCAATCTGTGTAATTGTAACATACGCATTATCGATAATGGTGTAGGTGTACTAGCACAGGTATACATAATGCAATGAGAATAATATGGACGTAGCATAAAGTAAATAGTGTGCGCAACGCTATAAGCGAACGTATCTAATCTAACATCCACACACGAACCATATGATCAGTTTTTAAAAGATTCGAATCGTCGTTTTGAAAGTAGGGGCTACAGTGTTTTTAAAGAAAAGACATCATTTTAAAATCTGTAACGTCCCTCAAGGTATCTATTTAAGATATGCATAGGATTCGTCTGTTTGGAAATATGTATGGTTCGGATGACACATTTACGTCGACTATTTAGTCTTATAGTATCCAATACGGCAATATCATCGAACATCATCCTCAAATCACGAGCACGAATCATCCATCCGGTAACTCACATCGCGTACGGTAATCCTTCGTACGGTGACATTTAACAAAAATAGGGATCTATCGACCTATACGACAATAAGGGTACGGATCTCAAGTCTCGTACGACATATCACTTATTATTCTCATAAATATGGATATATCTCAAGCCACATCCATATCAAATCTCATATCTTATTATTTTGCACAAATGTCATATCTTATTATATATAACGTTCTCACAACATGCCACTATAAATCTTATATCAATCGTATTCGCTCGTATCATCTTATCATATTGATATCTCAAATCTCGTCATTACGTATTAATCATATCATATCATTTCTAACTATCCTTTTAACCATATCCCTATTTTCCTAATATAGGTTTCCTTAACCATATCCTATATATCGGTTTCCATCAAAATTTGCGAGGGTGCTATACGCCATCCACCCGACTTCTCCCGTAGATATAGATCCACTCACCTGTGGAACTCTTTGTTCAGCTGTAGTCGATGTGCTTCATTGTCTCGGAATCCACGCGAAGGTACCTACAATAAATACACAAATCGCAAATGCTATTAACATCAAGTCCGGAAAACCAATACGGCACACGGTGCGCTCATAGGTTAGAACCTATAGCCTATGCATGCAAAAACCACCAAACAACTCTTGTTGTTGACGTACAAATATCTAACGACCCAATACAATATCAAATACTAAAACCAAGAATTCCAAAATACGGAAAACATAACCCCAAACCAAAACAGCAACTCAAGAAATCACTTCCAGATTACATTTCAGGTAAAATGGAGCAAAACTAGCAATGCAGTGGGGTTGTATGTGAAGTAACTGAGCTACAGACCAAACCTAGATACCAAATGCCACAATTTGGTCGGCCACATTGCCCAGAAATCTGGCTAGCTTGGCCCATTCTGCTTCGTTGGGTTTCTTCTTCTCAAGATGGCCTCCTATTGGTCCAACTAGGTGTTTAGAATTGCTAGTTTTTCTCAGAAACTTCCCAGGTCATCCCAGATTCCCTGTAGGCACACAATTAACAAAAAACCGACACGGGGTATATCCTAAGTCCTTATTCTCTGTTTTTGGGCATAAATCTGTAGGGTTACTAAGCATCGCAGCAAGGTTTCGGGAGGCATCGTACATGCCAATTAAAAATTTTTCTATGCTTAAACTAACTCTAAACAAGATCTTTAACTAGAGAATTAGGGTAAACATTGAAAGTAAACACCTTTACTTCTAAGAGATAGGGATTATAACCTTTGTAGTCCGTTCCTTCGTTTTATAAGCTCCGAGTTGAGGTCCCTTCGCTGCGATCATCATGCTCCCGGAATCTAGAGAGGCTCCATGAGGTGAATGATCCATGGTTGCTTGAAGTCTTCACTATCAAAGATGATCTACCTTGAGAAATCACAAACCCAAGCTTACACTTCACTAATTAGGTATTAGTGAAGCTAACACCCCAATCTAAGTTGCTAGAATAGTTGAGGATGATGAAGTAAGAATTTTGCTCTCGTTTGTTTTCTATTTCTCACTTCATTTCATCACTTAGAAAAAATTTAGCAATCTTTTGTGAAGAGCAAGAAGAAGATGAAGAAAAATAATGAGCGATGAAAATGAATTATTGTTGAGGTTAGAAAAGCAACCAAGGGTTAAGCATGTCATGCTTAACCCTTGTAGAGACATAACCATGGACTAGAGTTAGGGTTTGGTAAACAAATATCTAAGAAAATATCTAAAGAGTGGACTAAGTCAACTAAAGATAATATCTTAAGTATTTATCCACCATGTAGAATTAACTAAACTAAATAATAAATATTAAACCCTAATCTTAGCCATGGTAAGAATCCATAAACCCTAATTGCATTTGTAACCTAACATGTTACAATTATACATATCACATATATATAATTATGTAATAAAAGAAAATAATAAAATTAACATATATCACATATATATCAATGTATCATTAAGTGAGAAAAAGTAATTCTTAAGAGAGCTAATATTAGTTAATGTAATTTAATATATCACATATATAATTATACATTAAATTATTAAATCAACACTTGATTTAATAACCCGGTTATAATACATATACCGACTAATATTAAATTTATCATTTTATCGAATCAACACTTGATCCGATAATCCGGCTATATCACATATACCCGACCGATATCATATATCGCGAGAATAGAATACGGTATCACATATCGTATTAATCTCGGTCCCGCACATATCATATATGTGCTCCTACTCCGTTTCTCCTGAGCCCGGAAACCTCTGTGTAGGACTCCAAAGACTGTTCAATACACCGGCAGTAAGTGATGATCATATAAAACACCCACAAGCTGCAAGCGGTCAGCTAAATGTAACAGCCACCCGGGAATTGAGCGATCAGAAGATCAACAAGCAAGCCTGTACATACTCTGTAGGTGTAACGTTTTGAAAATCGTTTTGGTGAAATTTCGGAAAATTGATAAAATAAGGGGGGGTTTTGTAAAAAGTCAAAATATAAATATCTTTATTTTAAAATTAAATATAAATATTCTAGCTATGTAATTGCTAGTATTTGGTGTTTATTGAGCCACTGGTGAGATTTCAAAATTTCTGAAATTTTTTCCGAAATTAATTATTTTAATATTATTTTAAGCCGTCACTAATACATTTAATTAGGGAAAATTACAAACTGGAATGAGTTGAAACAAATTTTGTGCATTATAATATATTAAACAAAATTTTATCATGTGATTTTTGAATTGAAATAGGGTTGTTAACCGGTGTTAGAAAATATCGAAGAAAAAAGCTTTTTTTCGGTGAAATTAGTGAAAATGGAGTGCTGTACAACTTTTATCTTTTTTCCCAAAGAAAACCCACACTCTCTTTTTACTTCCTCACACATTTTGGCTGGCCTTGGCACCCCACCCTCTCTTTTGATTCTTCAAGTGGGTTCTATAATTAGTCTTTTTGGAAAAAATAAAAATGAAAATGCATAAAAGATGAAAAGACATAAAGAAGGAATCAAAGGGGGAAACTTCTACATCCATCCACACATCTCATTTCCTCTCTCTCCCTCCTGCATATTCCAGCCAAAACCAGGTCCCCCCTCTTCCCACCTTCCTCCTTCTTCAATTTTGATCAAAAGTCTCCAAAATAAATCAAAAATTAATACCCATTTATCAAAAATTCATCCCTAAACCCTATCCAATTTCATTGCCTCTATTTTACTTGGAATTTGAAGGCGTGAGATCCATTTTGGTGGTCATGAAGCAAGGGTGAACTCAAAATTTTATGGTATAAATTCTAAACCCATGTTAATTTGTGTTAATTATTGCAACCCGATTAAATTAAAATGCTTGATTATGGTTTTGATTCAAGATTTGAATTTCTAGAAAATGGTTATTGAATTATTATTAGGGTTTTTATTCTTAGGTTGTGATCTAAAATTGTATCTTAACATATTAGAAAATGTTAAACTTAGTCTAGTAGCAAATTTCCTAGTTATTGCATTTAATTGTTTAATTAGGTTATTTTTGTAAACTAGATTTTTTGCAAAACATGTAAATAAGTTAGATAAAATTAGAATTTGGGTTTTTATTATTAGATTGTAGTGTTAGTGTGTAGATTAACTTGTTAAGTGAGGGTTAAACATAAACTAGTTGCCAATTTCTAGCTTTCACTTGAAAATTTTCACAATTTTGCTATGTTATTAAACTAGGTTTTGAAAATTCATTTAAAATGTGGGATTAAAAATAAAGTTAGGGTTTTAGAACATCCTTACGGTTTCAAGGAGTGGTTTAACGGTTTAAGTTATGCAAGAACACGTTTGGAAGTGAAATTGTGTAGTTTTGCTTAAAATACCGAAATCGGGCAAGTTTACAAACTAGAATTTCAATGTAATGCAATTTAGGGTGTTAAAAATATAGTGATGGTTTATATAGTATAGTTATGCTAACTAATGAATATTATGACCATTAGTTTCTTTTAAACATCAAGTTTTGAAGTAAAACGGTAAATTGGTGTTTTTGGATTTTACGGAATCGGACGATTTGATCGATTTTTAGGGTTTCGATGATTTAAATCATATTTTATATTATAAATAATGGGTTTTAAAAACAATGAGTGGTTTGTTGATATTTATCTCGATCAATCGACGTTTGTACGCCGTTATCGAGCGATATTTGGTTCTTTTGCATGAGCGGGACATAGGTTTTAACTTATGCGCGTTTCGTGCGTCGTTTTGACTTTTGTCCGTGATTCAGTTTACGATACTATATATGTTTGTGTATAGGTACCCCTCACGTGGACTGCGGGCGATGAAGAAGAGGACGGCGACATCGTTTTCGGCAGACATGGATCAGGTGAGTAGATGTATATCTACGAGGGGAAGTCGGGTGGATGGCGTTTAGCACCCCCGTGAACGTAGAATAGGAATAGTACTTATTGTCATTAGGAAGCCTGACGTGACCTTAGAATTTCGGTGAGTAGGACCCTAGTTGTCACGACCCGAAAGTACGGAACATGACCGGCACTTAAACTACGAACGTCTCGAGACGTAAGTAATCTAAGTAAACCAAAAACCCAGAAATCCAAACCAAGAAAAGTAGTAGAGTGCAGGAAAAACCAACTTAAAGCAAGTAATTTCAATAGCATAAGCCGAATTATGCGGTTTTTAAAACATCAAAAATTTACTGAAAATTTCGGCAGAGTCTCCTTTGTAAATACTGGCCCCCAAACGGGATACAACATGAATAGTATACGAAATCAAGAAAAGGGCATCCCCAAGCGGGAGCTAGCTCTTCGTCAATCGACGGTCACAACCATACAAACAATATAATATACAACGCCAACGGCGAGGATCAAAACTCAAAAGGAAACTCAAAACCACCAGAAATATAACGAGCGACTCTAACGTCGAAAGAATAACCAACACTGGTCTCTATCTCAATAAATACATGTTTGGTTGATGGAATTTACTAGATACAACGGAATAATATCATACAAGGTAATATGATGGGTACGATACAAGAAAAACCCACCTACTAGCAAGTCACCCGAATGAAACTGAGCCCGTAAAGCCGTAATTAAACCTGTACGGCAAAACCTGCAAGAAACTGGGGCACAACGGGGGTGAGTTGCCAACTCGTGAATAGAAAAACATCTACGCACAGAAATCGCATAAATAACGCAATCCTAGGTCAATGATCATAATATATCCTCAAAAATGTATATAACATGCAGCCTATAATAATGGCTAGGGTAGATATCTAACCCGAGTGTAATCTCATATGCCCGTGTCAGTGCCTCAGGTAGCAATATATCATATGAGTGAGGTATGAATGCATAAAACAGAATGCATGTACTGAATAAAACCGGTTTCATAAATCAGTGAGATTTCTGTATTTTAAAAGAAATGAGGTACCATATATGAAATCAGCATAAAACAGTGCCCAGCATCGACACAAAACAAGTGTCCAAATACCTCGATATCTCTGTGTCACAATCAATGTACCTCAAGTCTCAATCTTAATGTCTCAATCTCAATATCTAAGGCGCCGTCAGTCCAGACCGGCCCCTACCATCCATCTCAAGACCACGACGGTATCCTCCGGATATCCGACGCGTCGGGTAATATCACCGGTAGGTAGTGCTCCCCTGCCAGGCTCACATCGTCATCATCACGCGCTTCTTGCCCCGGGGTACCTTACCGGGTCCACCATGTACCCGAAACGGTTCATCCGTCTCCTCGAATCGGGTCTCGAAATCCATCAGCAAACTCATGGTGGATGACTCATACATCATGGGAAAACCGCACTTTTTATTTTAAAAAGAGAGAAATCAGTTCATATAAGTTTTTGCGGTTTTCCTCCAAATCCAGAAAATCTCATGGAAATCCGAATCCAAAACCTCAATAACACGTAAAATAGTGAATATATGCATGAGAATCCATGAATGCGGCATAACAATGAATAACAGTATGCATGAAGTAGCAGGTAATAACTACAATGTTTAAACTAACATGTAAGGCAAGTACACTAATATCATGTCTAACTATTAGCTAACAGGCTATGTCAAGCAATAATATTTTCTAAGGTGTACGTGACATGGCAATTACCGATGAAGATGTGTGTGAGCCGGCAATTAAGTGTACGTGGTACATACGCATCATCGGTAATGGTGCTGGTGTCCTAACAGCATGATGTCAATAATGGAGTATGAAACATAAAATAAGCATGCGATGCGAAGCGGACCACAAAAATGAGCGGGAGCTGAAAACTAGACGCAACTATAACTAATCTGCATTAATCTAATATAAGTCCTACAAATGGTGCCTTTTGAAATAACACAAATCATGGGGTTTTGAAAATAGGGGCTACGGTGTTTTTATGAAAAGATACGTCTTTTGAAATATCCGTAGGATCCCTTGGGCTGTCTTTTAAAATACCCACGATTCGTTAGTTTTTGAAATAGGTAAGAATCGAATCTAATCTAACAACTAAACTAAATTAAAGGGCTAAGCTAACAAGCTGGACTACAGGTAAGGAAACCGCCTAACATCTGAGTCGATCCATATACATACCTGTATGTACATTAGTCGGTGATCCCGCCTCAATAATATCATATCCGATACCATATCTACAATCAGACATCCCAAATCAAGAGTGCGGATCAATCATCAAGATATAGCTCGTACGTAAATCCGTCGTACGACATCCCCAAATCTGGGTACGGGTCAAAGTCACATCAATCACACTATTCATCTGGTATCTTCTTTATCAAATATCATGGTCCGGGATAAAGGCCTACGTCTAGTACAATATTGATACCATTTATGAATGCATGCAGGTGTAAGAATCATTACGTCAAAAGACCAGCTAAAACATCATGTCGTATCTCAATACGAACCAAATCACATCACCGATCTCCTGGCCTCAAGCCCAATCTCATCGACTCATCTCAAATCCCAATTACTATCTTCAAATCCAGTATATAAACACATAGTCCCATACCCATGTGTAAATATACACATCAATATGTAATCCCATGTACACATATATGAAAGAAGAATGTATGCAAGTATGGGTGTGTGTGTATGTGTGATGCAACCACTACTCTAGGGTTTCGCAACACTAAACCAATCCAATATACCAAATATCCAACTCTATCATCAATAATCTCAAACCATAAACAATCAATATCTGTGTGTATACGCATTCGTATACATCACCACGAACTGCGGGGGTGCTATACGCCATCCACCCGACTTCTCCCCGTAGATATAAATCTACTCACCTGGTCCTCGCTCGCCGGTGCCGACGTCGCCATGCGCTTGCTTGCCGTCTCGAAGTCCACATGGGGGTACCTACATATCATAACGCACCGTGCCGTATTAAAATCCGACTCATGACCCAAAACGACACGTGAAACCCACATAGGTCAAAACCTATGGTTGCTTTCACAAATCAACCCAAAAACCCTCGAAGTCGGCGTACAAATGCCAAACCATCGATAAAAACCCAAACACACTCATTTGTACAATTACAAGCACTAATTATAATATAAAATAGCTTAAAAACTCACAAAAAGCTCAAACTCACTTAAAAAGCTATAATTCCGAAAATCTAGCAAGCAAAAATTAACCGTTTTACTTCAAAACATGATGTCTTAACCAATATAATGGTTACATTACCCACATAATATTTTAACTAAGTCACACAAACCATAATTAAATTTTTATCTCATCAATTTTCATTTAACCCAAAAACCTAGTTTACAAATAGCTTAATTAGAACTATTTAAATGTAACAATTAGAAAATTGACAACTAGATTTCACTTTGCATACTCTAAGATGTTATACTACACTTTCAAACCTTAACCAATTTATAAAAACCCTAACTAGATTTTAAATTTCACATTTTTAACAATTTCTAAAAATCTAGTTTGCTAAAACGGCTAAATTTGGACATTATACATCTAACAATTTACATATTAGCAACTATATTAGGTTTTCATTTTCTTAAGATGATAATCTACATTTTGCAACCATGATTACATGATAAGAACCCTAATTGCATTCAAAACCCTTTCACTTAAGATTATAAACTTGAATTTAAAGCCCTATTTAAACATCACAATAACCTAAATTGGAGGAATTAATCAACACATAACCAAAGGGTTAAAATTTTATACCTAAAATTTGTAGATCCCACTTGTAAACTAGCCTCCCAAATTAGCTTCCAAGCTCCAAGATCCATGCTTGAATGGCCAAGGAATAATGGGTAAGGAATGGATTTGGAGTTTGTGGGATTTTTTTTTGATGCATTTTGGTGAATTTTGAAGGAAATGAGAAGGGAAAAAAAATAGAGGGGGAAGTGGGCTGCTCTCGGCCAGCAAGAGGAGGAAGTGGGGAAGAATGGTGTGGGATTGTTAAATTTTTCAAAGTCAAAACCCTTACATGCTTCATAGTACACAAATTAATATAATTTATTCACACTACATTTCATGAAACAAATGAGTTAAGCACAAATTGAGGGGGTGGGTGTTTCCTACAGGTGGGGCTCGGCCCAAAGAGAGGTGAGGATGAGTGAATTATTTGCAAAGAAAATTCCATGCCAAAAACACCCCCACAAGTTACAAAATTGCAAGATTTAGTTTATTTTCTTTAAATTTTAATTTCGTTTGATTATAAACAACTAGAACTTGAAATAAATTGCTAAAAATTTATATTACCCACTAGATTTTAGTTGTCATGGTTCTATAGAGTGTAATTATCCTGTTCAAATTTGTATTTATCGCTAATTTAATGTATTAGTGACGGCTTAAATAATAATAAAATAATATTTTTTTTCAGAAAATTTGAAATTTCACCAGCGGCTCAATAAACACCAAATAATAGCAATTACATAGCTAGAATATGTATATTTAATTTTTATAATAAGATATTTGTATTTTGACTTTTTACGGAAAACCCCCTTATTTTACCGATTTTCCGAAATTTCATCGAAACGATTTGCAAACGTTACACTAGTAATGACCCTAGGCTTGACTAGATTGATTTAGAAAGTCCTTACCAGAGGATGAATACCTTGGAAGAGATTCGTAGGTTTCAGGTAGATACACACACACGCACACACTGAGACTCGACGTGGTGTATACGTGTATGTATATATATATATAGGACTAGGTGTAGGTATATATATAGATACACAATACGTATATGTGATACAAGGATGTGATATGATACACGGGGATAAAACAATATAACTGGGCTGATGCCGTGATTCTTGGCTATACAGTCGTGTTATGATGTTAGCGGATCATTAGAAAATGAGATAATGGATTTGTGTACATGAACAATAATAAAGAATGGTGATGATATTGAAATATATGGGACTCTAAAATAGAACCCGGACCGTAACCTGTGCCTGAAATTCTGATATGATATATGTGTGACCTGATTACGACAACATATAGGGGTGACATGATTACGATATGATTTAAGTGTGACTTAATCACAATATGATGCATATACATGATATTTATGAGGATAAATTAACGATGTATATTTATGCTGGCAATGATATATGATTGATGTATGCGATTACAGTATAGCACCTTGATCTTGACATGAGTTGATGATGATATTATACGAATGATGAGACACGTAGGTGATACTTGACCCGTACTCCGATATTGGGATGCCGTACGATGGATTTTACCGTACGAGGCATAGATATGATGATTGATCCGCACTCTTGATTTGAGGAAGCCGTACTACGTACGTGACGCTATTGAGGTTGAATCGCCGACTATTAGAGATATGAATTCAGACCTTAGGTGGACTCTTATTTCTTACTGACTAGTTTCTTAGGTTTAGTTCCTTAGGAGGTTAGATGGACACTAGTTTAGGCTCGAGTTATATAGTTGTAGTTATATTTGTATATCACAGATGAGTGGTTATTACACATCCGTCTTTACATTCATACCGTAATCATAATGTTGCATGTTCATACATATGATACTATAATCAGTATAAAACTCTGCCTGTTAGGACACCAACACCATTACCGATGATGCGCATATTCCACGCACACTTATTTACCGGCTCACACACATCATCATCGGTAATTGTTATGTCACGTACACTTTAGATCATATTATCTTTTACTGATACAATCAGCTAACAGATAGATCGATATAATGTTGTGATTACTCTCTGGTGATAGTATAGACATGGTATTTATTACTTAGACATTTCATGCATTCGCATTTTCATGTTATCATGCAGTATTATGGGGCATATGCCGACACTTATCATATACTTACTCATGATTTTGGGATTTTGGATTTCTATGAGATTTCTGGATTTTTGGGGAAAACCGCAAGAATATATAAAAACTTCTCTCTCTCTCCTCCTCTCTTTTTAAAACATAAGATGCGGTTTTCTCGTGATGTATGTGTTGTCCACCATGAGATTTCATGTTTTCTGTTGGATTTCGAGACCCGATTCGAGGAGTGGATGAACCGTCTCGGGTACATAGTGGGCTCGGTATGGTACCCCGGGGCAAGAAGATCGAGTTGTAGACGATGAGCCTGGCAGGGGAAGACTACCTACCAGTGATATCTGGCGCGACGGATATCCGGAGGATACCGACCGTTGTCATGAGATTCGATGATATGGGCCGATCCGGACTGACGGTGCCCGAGATATTGAGACTATGAGACATTGAGATTATGAGGTATTGAGACTTGAGATTTACATATTTTGTGTCGATGCTTGACACGGATTTCCATGGATTTCATCATTGATATTTCAGATTTCTATACACATTTTACTATGATAAAAGCTAAAGATTTCTTATACAGATATATCCAGATTTCAGGATTGATTGTTTTACATTCATGGTGCATGCATACTCATTCACATGACATATTACTATTTGAGGCACTAACATGGGCACGGAGCTTTTGCACTACACGTAGTTATTACCCTGCCATTACTAGATGATTAGTATTATATTAGTATATTATTATGACCTAGGACAGCGTCGTGCATTCGATTTCTTTTCGCAGATATCTTCTACTCACGAGTTGGCAACTCACCCCCGTTGTGCCAAATTTTATTACAGGTTGATGTACAGGGTTCCTTGGCAGTTTGCTGGCACATCGTTTCATTCCGGGTGATTTGCACGGTAGGTTGGTTCATTTGTATCTGGACCGCCGTTGTATTTTTATTATTTCATTTGTATCTAGTAAGCTTCATCAACCAAACTTGTATTACTTATTAGTTACTGGACCAGTTATTATTTCGACATTAGAGTCGCGCTTGTATTATTATGGTATCTAGTGGATTTGTTTTCTTTTAAGTTTTGAGCCTCGCCCTTTGGCGTTGTATACTATTGTGTATTGGTGTGGTTGTTTCCGTCTGTTGGCGTAGAGCTAGCTCCCGCTTGGGGATGCCTTTTTATTGTCTATATGTATTTATACTTGTTTGTACCCGTTTGGGGCCAGTTTTTACAAAGGAGACTCTGCCGAAATTTTTGAGAAAATGTGATCTTGTTTTTAAACTTGTTTTTTTATATTTTTTCCTTTACTTCTTCTTCTCTTTATGGTTTAGATTTCTGGGCTTCGGCTTACTTAGGTTATGTTGCACCTCTAGACGCTTCGTAATCTAAATGTCGGTCGCGTTCCGTACTTTCGGGTCGTGAAAAGGTTGGTATCAGAGCGCTAGGTTTAACCTTGTACAAGTCTAGGTGACCCTTGGTTGATGGAGTAGGCGACTTAGGTTGAGTGACGTACCGTGGGTATGATCCGCGGCATACTTACGATACGCTACTCTTCTTAAGTAGCCTTAGGATGTACATTTGTTTGCACCGCATTTCATTCATTCCTTTGATCTATCTTCGTTGATATTGGAGGGTGGTTTCTGTTACCACGGGCGCACTGGCAGAGGGAGCTACGGCTCGAATGCGATGACCATTAGGGTATCGGTTATTCTTGAGAATTGAAGCATTGTTTAGCGTGCGGACGAAGGGTATTCACATGCCGTCCAGACGAAGTTAAAGGATTCGAACGATTGTCAGAAACCCATTTTTCCCAAGTTTAAGGTATTCGGAAGAACATGCAGGTATTTCTATGGACCCTCTAGAAGAATGAAACCCTAACTCGACATAATGACCACGAGAACGCCCTTGAAGCTTAGGGTTTACGGCAGTTCCGCGGTGCCATTAGTGAGGCTTAGGTTTGCCCTTCTACGGCTGGACCATCGATGCTAGGGTATGTAACGGATACTTTTAAACTGTACTTGAGTGTTGAGCTCTCGGGGAATTATGGGATTTTGATGGATCGATCGAAAAGTTTAATGTAGTCCGAATATCAGGTGAAGGGATCGACTACGTGGGAGATTCTAGATATGAGTGTTGCCGTTGGTAGTGCAGTCAGCACACCTATGAAGAGACGAGTTCGAAGCAGTCGACACCAGAGGAAAGGAGGAAAGAGGCGCACATTGATGATAGTTTTTACGATTGTGATTTGGTGAGTTGAATTTCATATTTTCGTTGATTGGATTTTGGTATTTTGAGGACTTTGTTCTACGATTGGTATTTCTTATGTGTACCTTCAATACATTCTATTTGTGCTTCATATATCAGTTGTATTGATGTTGTTTAGTACATACCCAGTGCACTTGATTTGGTTTAATACATTTTGAGATTTTGATTTGATTTCGTACATATGGTTACACATGATTTTGACATATGCTTCGACTTAGTTTTCATGCACTTGCGTACTGTGATTTCGATTTTGATATTCATGGTATGTTTTCGTGCACCATGTGCACCTGATTGAGATTCTTGCGCACACTTGGCGCACTTGATGCGATTTTGTGCACACCAGATGCACTAAATCGGGGTTTCGTGCAGATTAGATGCACCTGATATTAGAGTCGTGCACGC
Organism: Agapanthus africanus; assembly: GCA_030015575.1. Lineage (NCBI taxonomy): Eukaryota > Viridiplantae > Streptophyta > Magnoliopsida > Asparagales > Amaryllidaceae > Agapanthus > Agapanthus africanus. The sequence continues at coordinate 419,179,254 of CM057337.1, forward strand.
CCGTTGCACTTGACAGATGTTTTTGGTGCACACCTGTTGCACTTAATTTTTTTTTGTGTGTATTCGTGATATCTGTATTTGGTTTCGATTTCAGTGCACACCGGACGCACATGATATTTTTATGATGTGATTAGGATTGATTTCAGCTTGAGCAGTATGTTTTTATAATCATTACTATTTGATTTAGTAACCAGGCGGGACGTGTATGTTAAATAAAAGATATATATATATATATATAGCTATTTTTTAAAAATAAACGTCCGCTACTTATGCCGTGACACGCGTATCGCACGGTGATTTTAAAAAAAAAGGGGGGGGGGGTTTGCATGCTTCTTTATTCAGATGTTTGGACGATTTTACTACGATGCGCACTATATATATAAGTTATAGTTTTGAGGTATGTCATTTTGGTTTTCGTATTGGGTTTCGATAGTTTATTTTCGCCATCACTCCGATGATTGCGTTATGCATGACGGAGTTGATTTTAGTTATGTATTGATGATTTCGGAGCCCCGATGATTTGAGTGTTTTGGCTGAATGTTTTAGTAATTGGGGGAGTTTTAATTTAAATTCGGGGACCGAATTTCTTAAGGGGGAAGATTGTAACGTTTTGAAAATCGTTTTGGTGAAATTTCGGAAAATCGGTAAAATAAGGGGGTTTTCTGTAAAAAGTCAAAATACAAATATCTTTATTTTAAAATTAAATATAAATATTCTAGCTATGTAATTGCTAGTATTTGGTGTTTATTGAGCCACTGGTGAGATTTCAATATTTCTGAAAATTTTTCCGAAATTAATTATTTTAATATTATTTTAAGCCGTCACTAATACATTTAATTAGGGAAAATTACATACTGGAATGAGTTGAAACAAATTTTGTGCATCATAATATATTAAACAAAATTTTATCATATGATTTTTGAATTGAAATAGGGTTGTTAACTGGTGTTAGAAAATATCGAAGAAAAAGGCTTTTTTTCGGTGAAATTAGTGCAAATGGAGTGCGGTACAACTTTTATCTTTTTCCCAAACAAAACCCACACTCTCTTTTTACTTCCTCACACATTTTGGCTGGCCTTGGCACCCCACCCTCTCTTTTGATTCTTCAAGTGGGTTCTAGAATTAGTCTTTTTGGAAAAAATAAAAATGAAAATGCATAAAAGATGAAAAGACATAAAGAAGGAATCAAAGGGGGAAACTTCTACATCCATCCACACATCTCATTTCCTCTCTCTCCCTCCTTCATATTCCAGCCGAAACCAGGTCCCCCCTCTTCCCACCTTCCTCCTTCTTCAATTTTGATCAAAAGTCTCCAAAATAAATCAAAAATTAATACCCATTTATCTCAAATTCATCCCTAAACCCTATCCAATTTCCTTGCCCCTATTTTACTTGGAATTTGAAGGCATGAGATCCATTTTGGTGGTCATGAAGCAAGGGTGAACTCGAAATTTTATGGTATAAATTCTAAACCCATGTTAATTTGTGTTAATTATTGCAACCCGATTAAATTAAAATGCTTGATTATGGTTTTGATTCAAGATTTAAATTTCTAGAAAATGGTTATTGAATTATTATTAGGGTTTTGATTCTTAGGTTGTAATCTAAAATTGTAGCTTAACATATTAGAAAATGTTAAACTTAGTCTAGTAGCAAATTTGCTAGTTATTGCATTTAATTGTTTAATTGGGTTAATTTTGTAAACTAGATTTTTTGCAAAACATGTAAATAAGTTAGATAAAATTAGAATTTCGGTTTTTATTATTATATTGTAGTGTTAGTGTGTAGATTAACTTGTTAAGTGAGGGTTAAACATAAACTAGTTGCCAATTTCTAGCTTTCACTTGAAAATTTTCACAATATTGCTATGTTATTAAACTAGGTTTTGAAAATTCATTTAAAATATGGGATTAAAAATAAAGTTAAGGTTTTAGAACATCCTTACGGTTTCAAGGAGTGGTTTAACGGTTTAAGTTATGCAAGAACAAGTTTGGAAGTGAAATTGTGTAGTTTTGCTTAAAATACAGAAATCGGGCAAGTTTACAAACTAGAATTTCAATGTAATGCAATTTAGGGTGTTAAAAATATAGTGATGGTTTATATAGTCTAGTTATGCAAACTAATGAATATTATGACCATTAGTTTCTTTTAAACATCAAGTTTTGAAGTAAAACGGTAAATTGGTGTTTTCGGATTTTACGGAATCGGACGATTTGATCGATTTTTAGGGTTTCGATGATTTAAATCATATTTTATATTTTAAATAATGGGTTTTAAAAACTATGAGTTGTTTGTTGATATTTATCTCGATCAATCGACGTTTGTACGCCGATATCGAGCGATATTTGGTTCTTTTGCATAAGCGGGACATAGGTTTTAACCTATGCGCGTTTCGTGCGTCGTTTTGACTTTTGTCCGTGATTCAGTTTACGATACTATATATGTTTGTGTATAGGTACCCCTCACGTGGACTGCGAGCGATGAAGAAGAGGACGGCGACATCGTTTTCGGCAGACATGGACCAGGTATACATCTACGAGGGGAAGTCGGGTGGATGGCGTTTAGCACCCCCGCGAACGTAGAATAGTAATAGTACTTATTGTCATTAGGAAGCCTGACGTGACCTTAGAATTTCGGTGAGTAGGACCCTTGTAATGACCATAGGCCAGACTAAATTGATTTAGAAAGACCTTACCAGAGGATGAATACCTGTGAAGAGATTCGTAGGTTTCAGGTAGATACACACACACGCACACAATGAGAATCGACGTGGTGTATACGTGTATGTATGTATATATATATATATATATATATATATATATATATATATAGGAATAGGTGTAGGTTTATATATATATACACACAATACGTATATGTGATATAAGGATGTGATATGATACACGGGTATGAAACAATATAACTGGGCTGATGCCGTGATTCTTGGCTATACAGTCGTGTTATGATGTTAGCGGATCATTAGAAAATGAGATAATGGATTTGTGTACATGAACAATAATAAAGAATGGTGATGATATTGAAGTATATGGGACTCTAAAATAGAACCCGGACCGTAACCTGTGCCTGAAATTCTGATATGATATATGTGTGACCTGATTACGACATCATATAGGGGTGACATGATTACGATATGATTTAAGTGTGACTTAATCACAATATGATACATATACATGATATTTATGAGGATAAATTAATGATGTATATTTATGCTGGCAATGATATATGATTGATGTATGCGATTAAGTATAGCACCTTGATCTTGACATGAGTTGATGATGATATTATACGAATGATGAGACACGTAGGTGATACTTGACCCGTACCCCGATATTAGGATGCCGTACGATGGGTTTTACCGTACGAGGCATAGATATGATGATTGATCCACACTCTTGATTTGAGGAAGCCGTACTACGTACGTGACGCTATTGAGGCTGAATCGCCGACTATTAGAGATATGAATTCAGACCTTAGGTGGACTCTTATTTCTTACTGACTAGTTTCTTAGGTTTAGTTCCTTAGGAGGTTAGATGGACACTAATTTAGGCTCGAGTTATATAGTTGTAGTTATATTTGTATATCACAGATGAGTGGTTATTACACATCCGTCTTTACATTCATACCGTAATCATAATGTTGCATGTTCATACATATGATACTATAATCAGTATAAAACTCTGCCTGTTAGGACACCAACACCATTACCGATGATGCGCATATTCCACGCACACTTATTTGCCGGCTCACACACATCATCATCGGTAATTGTTATGTCACGTACACTTTAGATCATATTATCTTTTACTGATACAATCAGCTAACAGATAGATCGATATAATGTTGTGATTACTCTCTGGTGATAGTATAGACATGGTATTTATTACTTAGACATTTCATGCATTCGCATTTTCATGTTATCATGCAGTATTATGGGGCATATGCCGACACTTATCATATACTTACTCATGATTTTAGAATTTTGGATTTTTATGAGATTTCTGGATTTTTGGGGAAAACCGCAAGAATATATAAAAACTTCTCTCTCTCTCCTCCTCTCTTTTTAAAACATAAGATGCGGTTTTCTCGTGATGTATGTGTTGTCCACCATGAGATTTCATGTTTTCTGTTGGATTTCGAGACCCGATTCGAGGAGTGGATGAACCGTCTCGGGTACATGGTGGGCCCGGTATGGTATCCCGAGGCAAGAAGACCGAGTTGTAGACGATGAGCCTGGCAGGGGAGGACTACCTACCGGTGATGTCTGGCGCGGCGGATATCCGGAGGATACCGACCGTTGTCGTGAGATTCGATGATATGGGCCGATCCGGACTGACGGAGCCCGAGATATTGAGACTATGAGACATTGAGATTATGAGGTATCGAGACTTGAGATTTACATATTTTGTGTCGATACTTGACACGGATTTCCATGGATTCCGTCATTGATATTTCAGATTTCTATACACCTTTTACTATGATAAAAGCTAAAGATTTCTTATACAGATATATCCAGATTTCAGGATTGATTGTTTTACATTCATGGTGCATGCATACTCATTCACATGACATATTACTATTTGAGGCACTGACACGGGCACGGAGCTTTTGCACTACACGTAGTTATTACCCTGCCATTACTAGATGATTAGTATTATATTAGTATATTATTATGACTTAGGACAACGTCGTGCATTCGATTTCTTTTCACAGATATCTTCTACTCACGAGTTGGCAACTCACCCCCGTTGTGCCAAATTTTATTACAGGTTGATGTACAGAGTTCCTTGGCAGTTTGCTGGCACATCGTTTCATTCCGGGTGATTTGCACGGTAGGTTGGTTCATTTGTATCTGGACCGCCATTGTATTTTTATTATTTCATTTGTATCTAGTAAGCTCCATCAACCAAACTTGTATTACTTATTAGTTACTGGACCAGTTATTATTTCGATATTAGAGTCGCGCTTGTATTATTATGGTATCTGGTGGATTTGTTTTCTTTTAAGTTTTGAGCCTCGCCCTTTGGTGTTGTATACTATTGTGCATTGGTGTGGTTGTTTCCGCCTGTTGGCGTAGAGCTAGCTCCCGCTTGGGGATGCCTTTTTATTGTTTATATGTATTTATACTTGTTTGTACCCGTTTGGGGCTAGTTTTTACAAAGGAGACTCTGCCGAAATTTTTGAGAAAATGTGTTCTTGTTTTTAAACTTGTTTTTCTATATGTTTTCCTTTACTTCTTCTTCTTTTTATGGTTTAGATTTCTGGGCTTCGGCTTTCTTAGGTTACGTTTCGCCTCTAGACGCTTCGTAATCTAAGTGCCGGTCGCGTTCCATACTTTCGGGTCGTGACAGTAGGGTTGCTGGGCACACGCACAAGGGTCTATGAGGTATCAACCATGCCCGATTTAAAATTTAGCCGTGCCGAACAACCCTAAACGAGATCTTTAAATTAGAGATTAGGCGAAAATAAGCATGTTAAACTCTTTAACACTAAGTGAGAGGGATTACAACCTTTGTAGATCCGGTCCTTCACTTTTTAATCTCCGTGTTGTGGTCCCTTCGCTGCGATCATCGTGTTTTGGACTCTCGAGAGGCTCCGCGAAGAGAAAGATGCAAGCTTGCTTCCGATCTTCGATAACAAAGATGATCTACCTTGAAGTTTCATTAACATAAGTTAACACTCACTAAATGAAGTGAACACTCTCATCTAAAGGGTAAGGGTAGATGAGGATGATGAAGTAGGATTTTTGCTCTCATTTGTTTTCATATTCTCACTCATTTTCATCACTTAAGAAAAACCTAGAAAGCTTTTCATGAAGCTCAAAGATGAAGAAGAAGAATAGTAATCCTTTTGTGATGAATAATGAAAGGATAATAATGATGAATAATGCAACCATGGTTAAACAAATCTTTGTAGAGATTTAACTAGGGCTAGGGTTTGGGTTGAGTTAAAGATGAGTCACTTTAAAATATCTAACACAAAACAAAAAGAAACCTTCTAGAAGGTTCATGAATGCACTAACCCAAATCAAATCCTAACCTTGTTTAATCTCCACTAAACATGTTGTATTAGTTATCATATCATGTTACAATATTATATATCACATATATAATATTTATTGTAACAAAATAAAATAATACAATTAACATATATCGCATATATATCAATGTATTACCCGAGTGAGAAAAAGAATCTTTTAGTGAGCTAATATTAGTTAATCTAATTTAATATATCATATATATTATTATACATTAAATTATCGAATCAACACTTGATCGACAATCCGGCTATATCGCATATAACCGACTAATATCTCATTTTACCGATTCATCGAATCAACACTTGATCCGATGACCCGGCTGATATCAAATATCGTGAGAATAGAATACGGTATCTCATATCGCATTATCCTCGGTCCTGCACATATCACATATGTACCCCTACTCCGTTTTTCCTGAGCCAAGAAAACTCTGTGTAGGACTATAAAGAATCATCAATACGCCGGCAGTAGGCGATGATCATATCGAACACCCACAAGCTGCAAGCGGTCAGCTAAACGTAACTGCCACCCAGGTATTGAGCGCTCAGAAGATCAACAAGCAAGCCTGTGCATTCTCCTGTGAATCCAATCAGTAACACTCCCGTATAGTCCGGTCTCGTCGTCTGATATGTCGCATATCTCGCCTAGGGGTGGTAAACGTCAGACCCCAGTAGCTTGATAAGTCGTGTCGATATGAGGTCTATAACAGTTCGAGAAACTACTGATAACACTTACCAGTAAATCTCAGCAACCCTGGCCAGGGATTTCCAGTTATAGCCAATCGAACACAGCACAACATCAACTCCCTATACCGAGAGAGACGAATCCCCTCCTATCGCTCATTGCCTCCATGTGATTCGGGACTGTACCCAAAAGCCACATTTTTGCATGCCCTCTTGGACGTGGTATGATGGAAATCAAAGCACAGTAGGAATCACACAAGACTCTATGACGATCTCGGGTCAACAGACTACTCTGTACCGGTGTCACCGGAGAACTGCCATCTGACGTGAGGTATAATACCATCTGGGAGTTCTCGGCGAGTCCGTCCAGTGTACCCAGTATCTACTGAGCACTCGTACACCATCCTTGATGTCAAACACCGATGGATATGGGATCATCCATCGCCCATCATATGGGTCAAGATGCGTATACGCTGGTCTACTCTGGTGCATCGATGCCGTGTCTCGATACACCCTCGACTAGGAACAGTTATAGGATGTACTCGTCGACTAAGAATTATATCTGGATTTCTGATGGGACGGGCGTTCCTTGGCTTAAGCCGCAACTCCATTGTCACACAATGGTAGGAACGAAGTTCATCTCATGTACTTATATATATCCAGACTGCCTCTTTGGTAGCATCCTTGGTAACGATGTATCTTGCCTTTAATCATCTAGTAAGTCACGGTATCTAGCTTGGAACTCTTCCAACATACCGTCCCTCCACTGAGGGTAAAGACAATGCCTGCGACTGACATTCAGTCGTCCTTATCACCCTGGAACCTTTCCAGTGATTCTCCCCAGGATCGATTGATACCATCTCACTACAACCAGTGAGTATCCTAACATCCAATTAGATCTATCTCATAGATCCAGAACCCAGGATTTAGGAGGTATCAACTTCGATCCTATATGGAGAATCCTTGTGATAAGCGGAGATTGACCGAGCGTAGCATAGGAAACTCCTTCCCTATCAAGGGTATGTCATCCACGTACTCTACGAGGATCATCACCATACTCTCTACTACCTTTTTGTATATACAAGGTTCATCTACCATTTTGATGAATTCAAACTCTTTAACTACCACATCAAAACAGATGTTCCAACTCCGCGATGCCTGCTTTATCTTATAAAGCATCTTGCACACGTTTCCGCTGCTCCCACTGTCTACGAAGCCCTCTGGCTGTGTACTTATAGACGCTCTCTTCTAAAACATCATTTAGAAAAGCAGTCATGACACCCAACCACCAGATATCGTAGTCATGGTATGTAGCCGTGGCAAGTAGGATTTGGATAGACTTAAGCATAGCTTTGAAAGTCTCAACCTTTCCATGTACACCAAGTAATCTTCTCAAGATATACTTGCTCCAGATGGGGATTTAACCCTTCAGATAAAGCAACCAAAGTCCATACTTTGTTGGTGTATAAGGATTCCATCTCAGATCGCTAAGCATCCAGCCATTCTTACAGGGTCTCACTCCTGATGGCCAGCTCGAAACTAGTTGGGTTATCATCCCATGATGCAATCCTCGCTCCCACTGTCACAGAGAAACCGAAGTATCTTTCAGGTGGGTGAGGAACCCTACTAGATCGGCGGAGAGGCTGAGGTTCGTTGGAAACTATTGAATCCACATTCAATAGGTATGCAGCTTCTCAAGTGCATAACTCCCAAAAGGAAATAGGAAACTCAGTAGTACTCATCATAGAGCACACCATATCACATAGGGTGTGACTGGTCCATCCCGATACACCGATGTGCTGTGGTGTATACGGAGGAGTAATGCTGAGAGAGAATCTCATTCTCCTTTAGAATAATCCAGGACTTCCGTGCTCAAGTATTCTCCTCCTTGATCTCATCAAAGGACATAATACTTTTACCTGTTTTTGGTTCAATACTTCTAACTTATATTCTGTGAATTTCTCAAAAGGTTCGGACTTGTGTTTCAACAGGAATATATGTCTGAATCTTGAGAGATCATCAGAGAATGTAATGAAGTACAAAGAACCGGTCTTGGCATGTGTAGACAGGGGACCTCATACATCAGCATGTATCAATCCCAAGAGTTCACCAACTCTTTCTCTGTTTCCAATAAACAGAGCTGTTGTCATCTTATCTTTGTGACATGACTGGCAAGTTTCACAAGATGTAAATTTAAACTAATTTAAATATGCATCTATGTGTAACTTCAGCTAGTTGGGTCGCATTGATATGACCTAGTCTACAATGCCTCAAGAAGAATTCGTTCATTTCTGAACTCTTCCTCTTGTGTGTGTTCTGTATACTAAGAACTGTAGTTTGATTTTGAACGTCAATGCTTTTAGATAACGTGCCTGAACCGATCAACTCTTGATATAGGAAATGTCCAAAACATTATCCAACAATACAAAATTATATCCTTTCTTTACTAATAAAGAGACTGATATGATGTTGTATATCAGGTTCGGTATCTAATAACATTCGTTCAGAATCAATGTATTCTGGTAATACAGGGTGATAGTGACCAACAGACTTGGCTGCAACACTTGCATCGTTTCTATCTCATGAAACTTATCACCCGTTCTCAGTTCTCTACCTATCTGTAGCCCATGTAACAAATTACATATGTGGGATCCTGATCCGGTATCACATACCCAGGACGTAAAGGATACTGAGAAACAGTTCTGTGTAATGAACACACCCGAAGATGATGCATCAACATGCACTTTCTTCATTTGGGCGGCACGGGAATTCTGGTAATCCCCAATTTCCTGCTCTGTCTTATAACAATTATAAGTTGGAGCGGGACCAACGTTCCCCAGCTCAGTATAACAAGAGGGTTCGGTCAATACATCCGTATTATTATCTTGATTAAGGCGTGATATGGTCGCTACTTGGAGAGAGAGAGAGAAGAAAACACTCAGCATGCGCTTTTACAAGATTAGATTGGTTATCAATTTATCTAATCAGGATGTCACCCACTGTTTTAGTCAAATCTTCCTTCAAACCCTAAAAGGTAAGACTAGCCGGGATTAATTACACTCTACAAGTTCGCTAATCTTTCAGCCAGGCCAGTGCCGGTACTTTGAGGGAGGTTCCCCGTGCTTTCGCACGGATCTAATTAAAGTAAACCTCGTTTTTCCAGGGGCGTAACCCCGTTAACACCTTTCTAGATAACTACTTGATCGGGTAATTGTAATGTGTAAAACTCTCCCTGGAGTAACTCTTACTCGCAGCGGGTATTGGGATCCAACTATCTCATAGAAGGTATGCAATCTCATTGCAAATTTCAACACTTGAAATTCCCAATAATATTTTACCCCAAGCCTCCTATGACCTTGACAAAGGCCAACAAACTATAGGCTGCTAGTCAAGTTCAACCCGTCATTTCCTGATTGAATTAAACCCACCCGCACGGCCCTTGACAAAGGCCAACAAGGTCGCACGACTGCCCTAATCCAATCTACATCATATGCATAAGCAGACAAGTACTATTCAGCTACCGCACACCACGCCTTGATAAAGGCTAACAAACGTAGCACGAATACTAAACAGTCCTTATCTTAAATGGCGGAGGGCTACGACAGGTTTTTAAGAAAACCCTTTGCGTAATGAACTTGATATCGTTGTAGAATCGAGTAATTTTAAATGTAGTGTTTTTGAGGCTTTTCTAGCTTTTCTAAAGAGGTCACTCTCGGTGAAGGGATCCTCGGCTCTTTCCTCATCGAATAAGGTACAAGATATTTCACAAATACCATGGTGCAAAGCAAGAACTATAAAAATAATCAAAAGACAAACTGAGTTTGTAGCATCTTCTAGTTTCACTAAAGTGGTCACTCCCGGTGAAGGGATCTCGGCTCTGTCCTTATCGAATAAGGTGCTGGATGTTCTACAAGGAACACCGCTATGCAAAGCAAGAACTAGAGCTACCAGTTTTTAAACAAGTTTCTACAAAATCTTTAGGTTTCTTTTATTTCATTAATCTCATTAATGAAGTCCCATTTTAATATGCTTCACAAGCATCACATTTGAAACGAAATCTGCAATATAACATATATCTCATATATATAATATAAACATTCAGGTAGTAATATGATCTCATCACAGAACATTGCAGCAGAAGAACATATATGAAATATTGGATATACTAGGACGTCCGTGTTTTAATACGAGCCTGTATAAAACACGGATTTCACGGTCGCGATGAATAGCCAAACCCACATCCCTAGACCCCTTCGAGAGTGGTAAGCAACACTGCCAATTCTAGGGTTAGGAGACCCGGTCTCGACTCCTCGAGATGGTCTCCCACTGGACCCTAGAACCCGGTTACTTGTGCTCCTCGCCTTGGGTCTACCTAATGCGGAAAAGTAAATAATATACAACGGTGACATTATCCTCAGCCCGGAAGTGCCCCAATAAAAGAATATTACATACAATGAATTTTACATGAATGAAAAAGAAAAAACTCTCATCTCACATAAAACCCCGGCTATTCATAACACGACGATCCAATATAACATATCACAGCAACACATAATATCCCATATAATCAACGTAAGCAAGTATGCGTATCCCGATTGTCGTTTATGTATAGCAACGAAGCCGGCGATACACCACATACTACGCTTACAGTCACAGAAAAGAAAGTGTAAAACTACAACAGTTGGAATCCGCAACCTCCTTAGACATCGCTTGCCTAACCAAATGAATTCCTTAGACATCGCATGCCTAACAATTATAAACCCTACATTTTAGTCTCATTATCGAAAACTCTTTTCAATATCAAGTCGGGCAATTCAACAAGATTCCCGACATCCTGATCGAATGCTCGTCGCAAACTTTAGTAGACGGCCGCACCCCCGATGCCGTAGACGAAGTGCACTAAGGAGGAACACCGCTGCCGCGAGCACCCGAACAGATGCTTTTGGTGACGGGGTTCTCCTACAGTCACTTGGTCGGGGCTATGGGGCGTGGCTGTCTATTAAGTTTTTCCGGCGAGTATCCGCGTACGCTACGTGATTGCGACGGACTTTTGATCGCATCAAAATCCCGTGGCAACTGATCAACTGAGACTGAACTGTTAGATTTATAACATTCAAATAAGTTATCTCATAACTACTTGTGGATTCCAAATATTGTATCACATTCCAGATAAATAGACAGTGTTAAACTTTTCGATCGAATAAACAAACACCCAAGTTTTCCTAAATAGCTCAACACTTGAGCGGAGTTCAAAAGCATATCCATCACATGCCACAGTACTAATGGTCCAGCCGTAGAAGGGTCAAGCCAACACCTCACATGTGGCAACGCCGTACTGCCCCAAACCCTAAGGTTCAGAGGCAGTTCAAGACGGTCACATAATCGAGTTAAGGTTTGTGTTCTTCTAGAGGGTCTACCGCGTTACTTGCATGATTTTCTGGAAGTTTCAAACTCGAGAAAAAAGCCAACTTTTGAAAAAATTTCCGACAGGGAAAAAAGTGAGTTATTGATATCCATTCGAACTTTTTAACAGTTTCTAAAATTATCCGGGAAAAAAAATCAAACGAAGTTAAAATATCCGATCGAATCAACGAGTCCCCAATACAACCCAGAAAACTCAACACTTGAGTATAATTAAAAATACCCAGAAGCATCCGGAAACACATACGGACGTTACTATAGAAAATTGAAACCCTAATTCTCAATTATTGCCGCGGAACCGCCGCCAATACCCCTGTTTGGCCGCGGTTCCGCGGCGCTACAGTGGCCTTATGGTGTCATTTTTCACAGGTGTCCACAGAATTCCCTGCTGATTTTTTAAAGCATTTTTAATATGAAAAAATCAACAGTTTTAAAAAATTTCCAGAAATTAGGGAATATCGGGTTTTCGGAGTTCGATCGGACTTTAAATTTCGCCTAGACTTCGCCTAAAGCTCTAGCTTGGCTCTGATACCACTGTAGGGTTGCTGGGCACACGCACAAGGGTTTATGAGGCATCAACCATGCCCGATTTAAAATTTAGCCGTGCCGAACAACCCTAAACGAGATCTTTAAACTAGAGATTAGGCGAAAACAAGCATGTTAAACTCTTTAACACTAAGTGAGAGGGATTACAACCTTTGTAGATCCGGTCCTTTCACTTCTTAAGCTCCGTGTTGTGGTCCCTTCGCTGCGATCATCGTGTTCCGGACTCTCGAGAGGCTCCGCGAAGAGAAAGATGCAAGCTTGCTTCCGATCTTCGATAACAAAGATGATCTACCTTGAAGTTTCATTAACATAAGCTAACACTCACTAAATGAAGTGAACTCTCTCATCTAAAGGGCAAGCGTAGATGAGGATGATGAAGTAGGATTTTTGCTCTCATTTTTTTTCATATTCTCACTCATTTTCATCACTTAGGAAAAACCTAGAAAGCTTTTCATGAAGCTCAAAGATGAAGAAGAAGAATAGTAATCCTTTTGTGATGAATAGTGAAAGGATAATAATGATGAATAATGCAACCATGGTTAAACAAACCTTTATAGAGATTTAACTAAGGCTAGGGTTTGGGTTGAGTTAATGGCGAGTCACTTTAAAATATCTAACACAAAACAAAAAGAAACCTTCTAGAAGGTTCATGAATGCACTAACCTAAATCAAACCCTAACCTTGTTTAATCTCCACTAAACAAGTTGCATTAGTTATAATATCATGTTACAATATTATATATCACATATATAATATTTATTGTAACAAAATAAAATAATACAATTAACATATATCGCATATATATCAATGTATTACCCGAGTGAGAAAAAGAATCTTTTAGTGAGCTAATATTAGTTAATGTAATTTAATATATAATATATATTATTATACATTAAATTATCGAATCAACACTTGATCGACAATCCGTCTATACCGCATATAACCGACTAATATCTCATTTTACCAATTCATCGAATGAACACTTGATCCGATGACCCCGCTGATATCAAATATCGCGAGAATAGAGTACGGTATCTCATATCGCATTATCCTCGGTCCTGCACATATCACATATGTGCCCCTACTCTTTTTTGCCTGAGCCAAGAAAACTCTGTGTAGGACTTTAAAGAATCATCAATACGCCGGCAGTAAGTGATGATCATATCAAACACCCACAAGCTGCAAGCGGTCAGCTAAACGTAACAGCCACCCAGGTATTGAACGCTCAGAAGATCAACAAGCAAGACTGTACATTCTCCTGTGAATCCAATCAGTAACACTCCCATACAGTCCGGTCTCGTCGTCTGATATGTTGCATATCTTTCCTAGGGGTGGTAAACGTCAGACCCCAGTAGCTTGATAAGTCGTGTCGATATGAGGTCTATAACAGTTCGAGAAACTACTGATAACGCTTACCAGTAAATCGAAGCAACCCTGGCTAGGGATTTCCTGTTATAGCCAATCGAACACAGCACAACATCAACTCCCTATACCGGGAGAGACGAATCCCCTCCTATCGCTCATTGCATCCATGTGATTCGGGACTGTACCCAAAAGCAACCTTTTTGCATGCCCTCTTGGACGTGATATGATGGAAATCAAACCACAGTGGGAATCATACAAGACTCTATGACGATCTCGGGTCAACAGACTACTCTGTACCGGTGTCACCGGAGAACTGCCATCTGACGTGAGGTATAATACCATCTGGGAGTTCTCGGCGAGTCCGCCCAGTGTACCCAGTCTCTACTGAGCACCCGTACACCATCCTTGATGTCAAACACCGATGGATATGGGATCATCCATCGCTCATCATATGGGTCAAGATGCATATACGCTAGTCTACTCTGGTGCATCGATGCCCTGTCTCGATACACCCTCGACTAGGAACAGTTATAGGATGTACTCGTCGACTACCGTGGCCCCACTAGTATGATCTCATTATAGCCCCAGTAGTCGAGTACATATCCTAAGGGCTTTATCAACATGTAACATAGAGACAATCAGAGTACATGTTAAGATAAAGTACAACCAGATAGCATTCATTACAATATACATCGTATGTACAGTAATGGCCTCTAGGGAATACATATAACTAACATACTCCTGGGAATCTAATCAGTAACACTACCGTACAGTTCGGTCTTTTCGTCTGATATGTCGCATATCCAGTCTAGGGGTGGTAAACGTCAGACCCCAGTAACCGATAAGTCATGTCGATGTGAGGCTCATAACGGGTCGAGAAACTAATGATAACACTTACCAGTAGGTCTCCATATCAGCCCTGGCCAGGGACTTCCAGTTATAGCCAATTGAACACTGCGCATCATCAACTCCCAATACCGGGAGAGACGAAACCCTTCCTATCGCTCATTGCCTCCATGTGATTCGGGACTGTACCCAGAAGCCACCGTTTTGCACATCCTCTTGAACGTGGTAAGATGGAAATCAAAGCACAGTGGGAATCACACATGACTCGATGATGATCTCGGGTCTACAGACTAACCTGTACCAGTGTCACTAGAGAACTGCTATCTGACGATATGTATAATACCATCTAGGAGTTCTCGGTGAGTCCGTTCAGTGTACCCAGTCTCCACTGAGCACCCGTACACCATCTTTGATGTCGAACACCAATGGATATGGGAGCATCCATTGCCCATCAAATGGGTCAAGATTCGTATACGCTAGTCTACTCTGGAGTATCGATGCCCTGTCTCGATACACCTTCGACTAGGAACAGTTATAGGATATACTCTTAACTACCCTAGCCCCACTAGTATGATCTGCATCATAATCCCAGTAGTCAAGTATATATCCTAAGGGCTTTATCAACATGTGAGAGCAAGACTGTAAACCAATACAAGTCAACATGTTTAGACAAAGTGAAACCAGATAGCATACTATCATATCGAGCAAGAAATTCCTCTCTATATATATCTAAGCATCCACTATAATATACATCATATGTACAACAATGGCCTCTAGGGCATATTCATAACTAACAATCACCCACTTGCACTAAGGCCAGCTGTTGTGGTATCTCATACCCAACATCCCGAAGAGTCTCTCAAATTGTATCTGGGGTATGGCCTTCGTGAGTGGATCCGCAGTGTTGTCCTTCATGTCAACTCTCCTGACCTCGATCTCACGGCGATCAACTATCTTCCGGATCAGGTGATACCGCCTCAGAATATGCCTGGATTTCTGATGGGACCTGGGTTCCTTGGCCAAAGCCACAGCTCCATTGTTATCACAATAAAAAGGTATTGGATGCTCAATGGACGGAACCACACAAAGTTCAGTGATGCACTTCTTCATCCAGACAGCCTCTTTGGCAGCATCATTGGCAGAGATGTATTCAGCCTCCATCGTCGAGCCTGCCACGGTTTCTTGCTTGGAACTCTTCCAACAAACCGCCACTCCATTTAGGGTAAAGACAAATCCCGATTGCGACTTAGAGTCGTCCTTATCACTTTGGAAGCTCGAAAAGGTAAAGGACTCCACCTGGAGTTCTCCGTTACCATACACCAAGAACATCTCCTTAGTCCTTCTCAAGTACTTGAGAATATTCTTCACTGTTGTCCAGTGACTCTCTCCAGGATCTGCTTGATACCTACTCACTACACTTAGTGAGTATGCTACATCGGGTCTGGTACATAGCATCGCGTACATGATAGAGCCTACTGCCGGAGCATAGGGCATCTCTTGCATGCGAGCTCTTTCCAAATTAGTCTTAGGAGACATCTCTTTGGAGAGAGTGAGTCCAGAGATCGTGGGTAAATTCCCACGCTTGGATTCTTCCATACTAAACCTCTTTAGTATGGTGTCAATGTACCTGGATTGGGACAATCCCAGTATTCGTTTAGATCTATCTCTATAGATCTTAATCCCCAAGATGCAGGAGGCATCACCTAGATCTTTCATTGAGAATCTATGTGATAAGAAGAGCTTAACCGAGTGTAGCATAGGAACATCATTTCCTATCAAGAGTATGCCATCTACGTACAATACGAGGAAGACAACCTTACTCTCTGCCACCTTCTTTTATATAAATGGTTCATCTACGTTCATGATGAAGTCAAACTCTTTGACTACCATATCAAAACAGATGTTCCAACTCCGTGATGCCTGCTTTAATCCGTAGATGTATTTAAGCAGCTTGCACACCTTTTCGCTGCTCCCACTGTCTACGAAGCCCTCTGGCTGATTCATGTACACGCACTCCTCTAAATCACCATTTAGAAAGGCAGTCTTAACATCCATTTTCCAGATTTTGTAGTCATGGTACGCAGCAATGGAAAGTAGGATCCGGATGGACTTAAGCATAGCTACTGGAGAAAAGGTTTCGTCATAATCCGCACCTGGTCATTGTCGAAAACCCTTTGCAATAAGTCTAGCTTTGAAAGTCTCAACTTTTCCATCTACACCAAGTTTCTTCATAAAGATCCATTTGCTCCCGATGGGTTTACCCTTTCAGGGGCAACTTCCAAAGTCCATACTTTGTTGGTGTACATGGATTCCATCTTAGATCGTATTGCATCCAGCCATTTCACAGAGTCCCTACTCGTGATGGCCTGTTCGAAACTAGTCGGGTCATCATCTTCCATGATGCAATCCTCGCTCCCACCATCTATGAGAAAACCGTAGTATCTCTCAGGTGGATGAGGAACCCTACTAGATCGGTGGAGAGGCTAGGGTTCGTCGGGAACTACTGAATCCTCTGGTTCCACCAAATCTTCTGTTGCAGTTTGAGTAGCTGGAACTTCTTCCAGTTCTAGCTCATTGCCACTAATTTCTTTTTCAAGAAATTCCTTTTCTAAAAAGGTGGCATGTTGAGCAACAAACACCTTTTGTTCCTCAGGATGGTAGAAGATATGTCCTCGCGAATGCTTGGGATATCCTACAAACTTGCACAGAACTGATCTTGTCTCGAGTTTGTCCGGATTTTGCTTTTTAACATAGGCCGGACAACCCCATATCATTACAAAATTAAGACACGGTCTCTTCCCCTCCCATATCTCATATGGAGTGGTAGGCACTGATTTGGTTGGAACTCTATTCAATAAGTATATGGCTGTCTCAAGCGTATACCCCCAAAAGGAAATAGGCAACTCAGCAGTGCTCATCATAGAGCGCACCATATCTAATAGGGTGCGATTCTTCCGCTCCGATACACCGTTGTGCTGTGGTGTATATGGAGGAGTAAGCTGAGAGAGAATCCCATTCTCTTTTAGATAGTCCAGGAACTCATTGCTCAAGTATTCTCCTCCTCGATCAGATCGAAGGATCTTAATACTTTTACCCGTTTGGTTCTCTACTTCGTGCTTATATTCTCTGAATTTCTCAAAAGTTTCAGACTTGTGTTTCAACAGGTACACACGTCCGTATCTTGAGAGATCATCAGTGAATGTAATGAAGTACGAAGAACCATTCCTGGCATGTGTAGACATGGGACCACATACATCACTATGTATCAGTCCCAAGAGTTCAGTAACTCTTTCTCCGTGTCCATTAAACGGAGTTTTGGTCATCTTGCTTTTGAGACATGAATGGAAAGTTTCATAAGATGATAATTCGAACGGATTCAAATATCCATCATTATATAACTTAGCTAGTCGTGTCGCATTGATATGACCTAGTCTACAATGCCACAAGAAGGATTCGTTCATTTCTGAACCCTTCCTCTTGTGTGTGTTTTGTACATTAAGAACTTTGTTTGGTTTAGAACGTATATGCCATTATTTAACGAGCCTGATCCAATCAACTTTTGATTCAGGAAGATGTTTATAACATTATCCTGTACTATAAAATCATATCCTTCTTTACTTAATAAAGGAACTGATATAACATTGCATATCAGGGTCGGTATGTAATAGCATTCGTTCAAAATCCATGTATTACCATTTGGTAATACAAGGTGATATTCGCCAACTGCTTTGGCTGCAACATTTGCACCATTCCCTACTCTTACGGAATGATCACCCTCTCCCAATTCTCTACCTTTCCTCAGCCCATGTAACATATTACATATATGGGATCCCGATCCGGTATCTAATACCCACGTAGAGTGAATTGAGAAACAGTTCTTGATAACTAACACACCCGAAGAAGATGCATTAACATACTTATTCTTCGTTTGGGCGGCGTGAGAATCCGGATATGTCCA
Organism: Agapanthus africanus; assembly: GCA_030015575.1. Lineage (NCBI taxonomy): Eukaryota > Viridiplantae > Streptophyta > Magnoliopsida > Asparagales > Amaryllidaceae > Agapanthus > Agapanthus africanus. The sequence continues at coordinate 419,198,128 of CM057337.1, forward strand.
TATTCGCTGCTCAGTCTTATAACAATTATAAGAATGAACGGAACGAACGTTCCCCTACTCAGTATAACAAGCGGGTTCAGTCAATACATCCATATTATTATCTTGATTAAGGCCTGACATGGTCGCTACCTGAAGAGAGAGAGAAGAAAATACTTTAGCGTATGCTCTTGCAAGATTAGATTGGTTATTATCTTATCTAATCAGGATAGCTCCTACTGCTTTCATCAAATCTTCCTTCAAACCCTCAAAGGAAAGACTAGCCGAAATTAATTACACCTTACAAGTTCGCCAATCTTTCGGCTAGGCCAGTGTTGGTATTTTGAGGGAGGTTTCCTATACTTTCGCACGGACCTAATAAGAATAAACCTTGTTTTTCCAGAGGTATAACCCCGTTAACACCTTTCTAGACACCTACTTGATCGGCTAATTGTCATGTGTAAAACTCTCCCAGGAGTAACTCTTACTCGCAGTGGGTATTGTGATCCAACTATCTCATAGAAGGTATGCAATCTCATTACAAATTTCAACACTTGAAATTCTCGATAATATTCTGCCCCTAGCGTCCTATGACCTTGATGGAGGTCAACAAACCATAGGCTACTAGTCAAGTTCAACCCGTCATTTCTTGATTGAATTAAACCCACCCACACGACCCTTTACGGAGGTCAGCAAGGTAGTACGACTACCCTAAAAAAATCGCATCATATGCAGCAGAAAAATACTAGTCAGCTACCGTACACTACGCCTTGACAGAGGTCAACAAACGCAGCACGAATACTAAGTAGGACTTATCTAAGATGACGGAGGGCTACGACAGGTTTTCCAGAAAACCTTTTGCATAATGAACAAGATATCGTTGTAGAAACTAGTGATTTTGAAAAGGAGTGTTTTTGAGGCTTTTGCTAGTTTCGCTAAAGAGGTCACTCCCGGTGAAGGGATCTCGGCTTTTTCCTTATTGAATTAGGTGCAAGATATTTCACAAATACCACTATGTAAAGCAAGAACTATAGAAGAAATCAAAAACAAAACCGAGTGAGTTGTAACATCTGCTAGTTTCGCTAAAGAGGTCACTCCCGGTGAAGGGATCTCGGCTCTTTCCTTATCGAATAAGGTTTTGGATATTCTACAAGGAATACCGCTATGCAAAGAAAAAACTAGAGCTGCCCTTTTTGAAAATTTGATTCTACAACATCTTTTAGGTTTCTTTTCTTTCATTAATCTCATTAATGAATTCCCATCATTTAAGCTTCCTAAACATCACAGAAGAAACGAAAATACAACGTACGCTTATGCCATCCACATTCGCCTCAATGTTTTGTTATGCACCGTTAGGTTACTTAACAAACGGCATTCCGGGATGGGACTAGCGCGGGTGCAAAACACAAGCAACGTCTACTATATATCTCATATATAATAATAAAGCATTCGTCTCAGGCAGTAATATGATCTCATCACAGAACAGTGCAGCAGAAGATAACATATGAAATATTAGATATTCTAGGAGGTCGGTGTTTTATTTTGAGCCAGTATAAAGACGGATTCCACGGTCGCGATGAATAGCCAAACCTACATCCCTAGACCCCTATGAGAGCGGCAAGCAACCCTATCAATTCTAGGGTTAGGAGACCCGGTCTCGACTCCTTGAGATGGCATCCCACGGTACCCTAGAACCCGATTACTTTTGCTCCCTACCAGGGTCTATCCTAACGCGGAAAAGTAAATAATATACAATGGTAACATCATCCTCAACCCGGAAGTGCCCCAACAAAAGAATATTACATACAATGAATTTTACATGAATGAAAATAAAAACTCTCATCTCACATAAAACTCCGGGCTATTCAGAACACGGCGATCCAAAATAACATATCACAGCAACACATAACATCACATGTTATCAATGTAAGAAAGTATGCGTACACCGATTGTCGTTGATGTATAGCAACGAAATCAGCGATACACCACATACTACACTTACGGTCGCAGAAAAGAAATGAAAAACTATAACAATTGGAATCGTAACTGCCCTTAGACAACACAAACCCGAAATATCACATATCAAAGATTTCATGCCCAACAATGTAAAGCTCACATTTAGGTCTCACCCATGAAAACACCTTTTCAAAATAGTCGGATAATTCAACAAAATTTCCGATTACACCCGAGACCGAAATGTCAGATTTACATGGAACAAACAAATTTGTAGATTCTAATTATTGTATCACATTCTCATATACTAGACGCCGTTGAAACATTCGATCGAACTATCAATCACCCAAAGAATTCTTAAAAAGCTCAACACTTAAGCAGTTTTAAAATACACCAGAGACTGCTATAAGCACATACGGGCCAGCACAAGAAGGCACAGTCCACGCATCACTAACGGCGCCGCGGAACCGCCGCAAAAAGACCTTTCTGCCATGGTTCCGCGGTCGTAAAGTCTGGTCAGGGCTTCGTTCTTCCTGTGGGCTCATACAAAACCCTGCATGATTTTCTGAGTATTTTTAATGTGAAAAATCCAACTTTTTGAAAAATTTCCATAGAGCATTTTTCAAGCGTTGTATTTCGTTCTTTCGAGGTTTTTAACGTCGTCTAGGTTATTCTAAAGCTCTAAGTTGGATCTGATACTACTGTAGGGTTACTAAGCATCGCAGTAAGGTTTCGGGAGGTATCATACATGCAAATTTAAAATTTTGCTATGCTTAAACTAACCCTAAACAAGATCTTTAACTAGAGAATTTGGGTAAACATTGAAAGTAAACACCTTTACTTCTAAGAGATAGGGATTACAACCTTTGTAATCCGTTCCTTCGCTTCATAAGCTCCGAGTTGAGGTCCCTTCGCTGCGATCATCATGCTCCCGGAATCTAGAGAGGCTCCATGAGGTGAATGATCCATGGTTCCTTGAAGTCTTCACTATCAAAGATGATTTACCTTGAAGAATCACAAACCCAAGCTTACACTTCACTAATTAGGTATTAGTGAAGCTAACACTCTAATCTAAGTGGCTAGAATAGATAAGGATGATGAAGTAGGAATTTTGCACTCTTTTGTTTTCTATTTCTCACTTCATTTCATCACTTAGAAAAAATCTAGCAATTTTCTGTGAAGAGCAAGAATAAGATGAAGAAAAATAATGAGTGATGAAAATGAATTATTGTTGAGGTTCGAAAAGCAACCAAGGGTTAAGCATGTCATGCTTAACCCTTGTAGAGATATAACCATGGACTAGGGTTAGGGTTTGGTAAACAAATATCTAAGAAAATATTTAAAGAGTGGACTAAATCAACTAAAGATAATATCTTAAGTATTTATCCACCATTTATAATTTACTAAAATAAATAATAAATATTAAACCCTAATCTTAGCCATTGTAAGAATCCATAAACCCTAGTTGCGTTTGTAACCTAGCATGTTACAATTATACATATTACATATATATAATTATGTAACAAAAGAAAATAATAAAATTAACATATATCACATATATATCAATGTATCATTAAGTGAGAAAAAGTAATTCTTAAGAGAGCTAATATTAGTTAATGTAATTTAATATATCACATATATAATTATACATTAAATTATTAAATCAACACTTGATTTAATAACCCGGCTATAATACATATAACCGACTAATATTAAATTTATCATTTTATCGAATCAACACTTGATCCGACAACCCGGCTATATCACATATACCCGACCGATATCACATATCGCGAGAATAGAATACGGTATCACATAGCGTATTAATCTCGATCCCGCACATATCATATATGTGCTCCTACTCCATTTCGCCTGAGCCCGGAAAGCTCTGTGTAGGACTCTAAAGACTCTTTAATACATCGGCAGGAGGTGATGATCATATCAAACCCCCACAAACTGCAAGCGATGATCTAAACGTAACAGCCACCCGGTTATTGAGCGATCAGAAGATCAACAAGCAAGCCTGTACATACTCCTGTGAATCCAATCAGTAACACTACCGTACAGTCCGGTCTCTTCGTCTGATATGTCGCATATCCAGTCTAGGGGTGGTAAACGTCAGACCTTAGTAACTGATAAGTCGTGTCAATATGAGGCTCATAACGGGTCGAGAAACTACTGATAACACTTACCAGTGGATCTACATATCAGCCCTGGCCAAGGATTTCGAGTTATAGACAATCGAACACTGCGCAACATCAACTCCCAATACCGGGAGAGACGAAACCCCACCTATCGCTCATTGCCTCCATGTGATTCGGGACTGTACCTAAAAGCGACCGTTTTGCACGTCCTCTTGAACGTGGTAAGATGGAAATCAAAGCACAGTGGGAATCACACAAGACTCTATGACGATCTCGGGTCTACAGACTAACTTGTACCAGTATCACTAGAGAACTGCTATCTGACGATAGGTATAATACCATCTAGGAGTTCTCGGCGAGTCCGTTCTGTATACCCAGTCTCCACTGAGCACCGGTACACCATCTTTGATGTCAAACACCAATGGATATAGGATCATCTATCGCCCATCAAATGGATCAAGATGCGTATACACTTGTCTACTCTGGAGTATCGATGCCCTGTCTCGATACACCTTCAACTAGGAACAGTTATAGGATGTACTCTTAGACTACCCTGGCCCCACTAGTATGATCTGCATCATAGTCCCAGTAGTCAAGTACATATCCTAAGTGCTTTATCAACATGTGAGAGAAAGATAGTAAACCAATACAAGTCAACATGTTTAGACAAAGTGAAACCAGATAGCATACTATCATATCAAGAAAGAAAGTCCTCTCTATATATATCCAAGCATCCACTATAATATAAATCATATGTACAACAATGGCCTATAGGGCATATACATAACTAACAAAATCCACGCTAGGGTCTTGTAAACAGCCACTAGATATCACCAAATTCACAACTTCACCCAAACCCTCTCTTAGGATTTCTAACTTCACAATTCCACACTTAATCAACTTCTAAACTAAACTAGAATGCAAGAAACTAAAAGAAGGAATTATAGCTCATTTGGGCAACTCAAGAAAAACCATAGCTTCTCAAAGTCTTCAAAATCTAACTTTTCTTGGTCCAATGTGTTGAGGATAAAGTGGGGATCAACTTTAATGAAGAGCGTGTGAGGTTTTGGTGAATAAATGGAGATGATATTTGGAGGTGGAGGTGGAGGGAGATCATGAGGAAGAATGTAACACCTTAGAATGTGTTTTGTGAATAATTATATTTTAATACATGGTTTTTAATAAAAATTTTACCAAATTGGTTTTTAATTATTTTATCCTAATTAATGAATATTTTATTAGATTTTTCCTAGGCTTGCACATACTTGTGCATGTTAACTAGGGTGTTAAAGTGGGGTTAAACCATGATTAGCAATCATGGTGGATTAACCCATTTTCCTTAAATCTAGTTTAAAAATTGTATTAGGTGCTTTTGGGTTTTAATTGTGTATGGTTGAATTTAAAAAGAAAAAGGATTTAAATTTGACTTTCATTAATGACTTTGGGGGGGAGAGAGAGAGAGAGAGAAGAGCATGGTGCTACATGGAATGAGCCATGCCTCATTAAATGATGAGAGAGGGAGGGGTTCTTGCCTTGTGTTCTCACTCTCACTTCTCACTCTCATTTCCCTCATTCTCTCACACTCTCACACACTCACACCAGCAGCCATCAGCAGTAGCAGAGAAGCAGCATCAGCACAGTAGCAGCTCCACCAGCAGCTTCAGCAAACAACAACAACAACAACATCAGCAGCTTCAGCAACAGAGGCAGCAACACCAGCATCAGCTCCGGCAGCTCGAGAAGCAACAGCAGCAGCTGAAGCAAGCAGCACCACCATCAGCATCAGCAGCAAGCAGCTCCAGCATCAGCACCAGGAGCAACAGCAGCTTCTGCAACAGCAACAGCAGGAGCTTAGCAACCTGCAGCAGCTCTTCTCCTCCATACACTCTTTCACCTGCTTCCTAGGACCCTTTAGGGTATATTTTCTGAACCCAATTCCCCTTATTTCTTAACTTGTGTAGGTTTAGTTTCGATTAGTGTTAAATAGTTAACTTTTGTGCTAATTAAGGTGATTATGTGGAATGTTGGTTAAGTGGTGATTGTGTTAGTTAACCTAACCTATTTTAGTGTTATTAGGGTCACCCCAACTGGGAATTAACCCAGGTTTCACTATAATACCATAGGGTTTCCTTTTTGTGCTAAATTAGCGTTTTTAAGCGACATTGTGGCATTCTGTGATCTGCTATTGACCCGGACTTTTCAGGGTAAAATTGAGAAAACTGTAGCATGCTCACTAGGTTTAGACAACACCACAAGAACACTAGCCACTCATTCAAAACCCAGGCCGCAAATTTAATAGGATTGGCCACAAATTGCGGCCAGGTTAGGGGCTGGGGTGTTGGGGTTTTTCCACTGGTTCTCTGCAGTGTTATCTAGTGTTTTGGCATGTATAGTTTTGTCAGATTTGACCTGTAGGAAAATCTGGGACAATATATCGTTTTTCGTGTTCGTTGTGTTTGCGCGATACGTGCGATACGTGAGTGGGTTCTGCGATCCAGCGTGTCGCGGCATGCCGCGGTAGTTTTAGACGCATATACACACGTTTCAGCATATCGTGCACAAGCGCGTTTAGTTCGCGACGCGAGTTTCTCGTTTGGGTTCGATATCGCGTGTTGCGAGATATTTGGCTTATATATATGGTTTTCTTGTCTCATTTTCAGGTTTGCAGGCGGGGACTACGGACACTGCTACAGGGAGAAACAGGTGGTAGGATTCACCAAGCTTGGAGCGTTGGTGAGTAGATTTAACATCTACAGGGGAATCACCCGCATGGCGTTACGCGTCTGGGCTAGAATTCTAATACTTGTCGCATATTCTACGTCATTGTTAGAATTGCGCCTTTACCCCATTACTTTGACATAATAGTATTATGACTAGTAGCCGTAGGACACTGCACATATTATTGATGGTTCATGTTGCACGAGCACGGATTGTATGCTACACACACACCGTCAATAATTGCCATGTCACACACAAACCATTATAGGTATTATATTACTTATCACATTGACATTTAGCTACATAGATACCTTGCTCATAATCCACTCATACCTGGAGGGGGTATACTTCATCAGTTCTTATAGGTAGATACCTATACATTGCTACACCTGTATGTTACACACATATTTAGTGGCAGTTACATATTTACTTTTATTGATGTTACTTAGCTGTACTTTATTGGTTTCGCATACATCTGGTTTCAGCTACATATTTTCATTTATCTGCTCGCATTTCAGATATATCGGACATATTTATTCCTGAATTTGCGCATTGTTATTTGGATTTTACATGATGTTTTCTGGATTTGGGAACCGCGGGAGTTCATGAAATTATGCATACATTGAAAAACCTGGTTTCCTTGATATGATATTTGCGCAGTCACCATGAGATTTATCGGTTCTGATTTTATACCCCATACGAGGAGTGGGTGCCGTATGAGGGTACATGGTGGGGCCCGGTATGGTTCCCCTCGGCAAGAAGATTGATGGACTTTGCCGATTGAGCCTGGAGACGGGCGAGTACCTACCGGTGACAGTACCAATGACTCGGCGGGGATCATGGAGATACCGTTGGGAGCCATGTACGTATGCATACGTCGAAAGGCGAGGGTCAGAGCTAGGCACTCGTGCTTTCGGGATAGCGTATGATACGTACCTATCAGGATGCTAGTCTTGGTGACGGCATCTGATAGATCAGGATTTCTGTGTCGATGCTTGGCACATTGTTTTCATGATATTTCTTTTAACATCTTTGTATATATAACAGGGGATTTAGCCGTTGTTATATATACCCTTAAACCAATATTAGTGGAATGGGACGCTAATATATGTGTATTGACCCCACCATATTTATTTCTGCATATATATATATATATATATATATATATTTAGGATGCTAGAATTTCACTTAAGTTTGATTTGGGATATTAGGTGATTCATTGAGATTGGATACCGGATACATATGAGATTACTGATTTGTACATTCAGGATATAGGAGATTACTCGATATTGTACATTTGGGAGATGTGAGACTTATATAATTTGAGAGCCCAACTTGGGGGCTGATTTGAGGAATTGGGATTTGAGTGTCTTGATGGATTGTGATCCTACCACGATGTCTGGATTCCGTGGAAATGACATATTTCACTGCATACCTCATACTTATCTACTTATGCTTTGTTCCATCTATCAGGAGTACCTGTTAGTGTACCCTTCATGATTGCTGCATATCTACATTCTCATATCCCTATTGCATGATTATTGCATAATATTGTCATGTTACTATTGCTTTACATATTGATTGTACCTGCTAGTGTACTTTCCATTATTCTGCATTCACATGACCTGTTATTACTGTAAATTGCATATCTTAGATTCATGCTGTACGTACATACCTGCGATTACCTGCATAGGTTATCTACTATTCTTGAGTTGGCAACTCACCCCCGTCGTGCCACAGTTGTTTTGCAGGGTGTTTCCCCAGAGTAGTCGAGGCAGACTATTCACCTATCATCTTTTGCTACAGATACCGCATCGGCTCACAGTGTACTATTTTGCTTAGGTGGGTTTTGATGATTATCTGTATTTCATATTGTACATTCGTTGTATCTTGTACTCTCCATCTACTATTATGTTGTTGACTTAGAGACTTAGTGAGGACGATATTGTATATTATATGTGGATTTGTTGTCTTTTATATACAGTTTCCTTCCTCTTATCTTTTATTTCTTTGCTACGGCATCGTATATTTGTGATGTGATTGTTTTCCGCCTTTGGGCCAGTTTTTACAAAAAAGGGGTGTTGCCAAATTTTTAAAGAAAGAAGTTGGACTTTTAAAGAATTTGGGTTGTGATTTCAAATGTTTCAAAAACTTTTATTATCTTTTCCGTATTTTAATGGTTTAGATTTCTGGGTTTTGGCTTTCTTTTACTGCGTTACGTCTTTAAGCGTTACGTAGTATTAGGGCCGTCACGTGCCAATTTCAGGTCGTGACAAAGTTGGTATCAGAGCGCTAGGTTTTACCTTTCGGAGTGTAGGATGACCTTGGTATGATGGAGTAGGTAGCTTAAGCAGAGTAACGTAGTGTGTGTATGTCTGCAGCATACCCACGATGCGGTACTTCGCCTTAAGTGACCTAAGTACAAATTGCTTGAAATTTCCACCTTGATGATTCATATCCTTGTGATTCGATTTCCGTATCCTTATCGAATCTCATCTTTATTTATAGCCTTGCCGCCGATGACTATGGGGACTCAGAGTGATGCAGCGAGGGCAGAGGTCAGAGTTGGCTCGGGTGAGACGAGCGCTGACTAGGATGGCACTCTAGTTGCACAGGTGCAGACGGATCGGCCTTCAATGTCTAGTATCGATAGGCTTGTGGCAGAGATGCAGGACTTCCGCCAGACTATGAGTTCTTTGGTTGATGTCATTCGGGAGGTACGACAGGAGGTTGTCACCCCTGTTACTCAGTTGTTCCTTGGGATTAGCATGCAGCAGTCCGTCACCTACATAGCACCAGTGGTTGCAGCCCCAGTTGACGAGGCACATATTTCAGAGACGCTGAGAGTTCCAGGATAGTGGAGGACTTGTACCGGTGTACCAGCCCAGAGACAGAGGTTTGGTTGTCGAGACAGATTTCGTGGCCGTCGCGGGAGTAGTAGAGGCTTAGGACGAGGAAAGTCGTTCAGCTCTCATTCCCAGGAGGGGCAGCAGTCAGCACGTGGATACTTTCGATGCGGAAGCCTTCAGCACTTCGTCAGGGATTGTTCCTTAGCACCTCGTCTGGATCGTATTCAGAGAGGTCGTGGACGTGGAAAGTTCGCTCAGAGGAGTCAGTCTACCAGAGGAGTTCAGCCGGTTGTGGGTAGAGGGCAAACACAGAAGTTTGCTTCTACTCATCGGGACGTGCAGGCGTCCAATGCAGAGTTTTCAGGTATCCTTAATTCACATGTTCTTTTGATGTGTTTGTTGTTTTTCACACTTGTGCCATGGTTGGGACGGGAGTCGTGTTAAGTAGATTAGCCGTTTGTTGTGTTAACTTCTGTCTGCGATTCTTTTGTTGCGCGACACGTATATCAGTTGTGTGCCAACCGGATAGGAGATAGAGATTTGTCCGTCGTTTTGATCCGTCTAGAAATGTTGGATTTGACGTTCTCCTGGGCATGGATTGGTTAACTACGTGCTAGGCGTCTGTGGACTACCGTGAGGAAACAGTCGGGTTTTGTTTTCCCCGGCAAGTCAGTTCTTGTTGTGCAGGTGGATAGTTGTGCCGCCTCTCACAGCTTGAATTCATCCTTTTTCGCTAGTCGGCTTTTGAGGAGATGCCGTGGATTCTTGGCGTTCATTCGTGATACCGGAGCCATAGTGGGATTGTTGGACCGGGTTCTTTTCGTGCGAGAGTTTTCCGACGTTGTTCCAGATGAGCTGGCGAAGCTTAGCGAGCTAAAGGATTAGCTGCAGAGTTGTTTGTTAGGGAGTTTTGTGCGTCTGAGTGTTTCGCTTTTGGAGGATCCTATTTCTGTTCGTCAAGGAGAAAGACGGCAGTTTAGGGTTGTGTATCGACGGATCGTTAATTGAACCGGCTTACGGTGCGGATAGGTATCCTTCACCTCGCGTTGACGATTTCTTCGATCAGCTCCAGAGTGCGAGACATTTTCTAAGTTTGTTTGGGGATCAGGTCATCATTATTGCGGTTCGGAGTGATGGCATTCCGAAAACTGCCTTATGCATGCTACGGCTTTGTGTGTATTAGTGAGTCATTAGATTCACTGATGCCCTAGCAGCATTCGTAGATATGATGAACCGGATTTCTTCAGGCCCTTCCTCGACCAGTTATTGTTGTGTTATTTACGACATTCTGGTCTATTTAATGTGTCTTGAGGAACAGGAGCAGCACTTGAGGATTTGTTATGCAGATACTGGGAGAGCCCCAGCGGTTGCTAGATTCTCGGAGTGTTTCTTCAGGCTTGTTTGTGTTGACTTCTAGGTCTTGTTGTCACGGTAGACCGTTTTGTATGGTTCCGAGGAAGATCGTGGCCATACAGCTTAGGCCCAGACTTGTGTGCAGGACGGAGGTCCACAGATTTTGGGCTTAGTAGGGTTTTTACCGCCATTTCGTGCAGGATTGCTAGTGTAGTGCTGCACCGTCGACCGAATAGACTGGAATGGAGGTTCTTTTGTTTGAACTGAGGCATGTGTGCGGAGTTTCAGCAGTTGAAGATTCTGTTAACAACTGCACTAGTTCTTTCTTTGCATTCTGGTTCGGGCATCCTTGTTGTTTAACTGTAATGTTTTTTGAGTGGGCTCGAGTGTGTACTGAGGTGACACTATAGAGTTATTGCTTTTGCTTCCCTACATTTGGAGGAAGTACGAAAAGGATATTCCACTCATGATCTGGAGATGGCCGCGGTGGTTTTGCGTTGGAGATTTGGAGACACTACTTGTTCGAGAGTCGAGTCAGATTTTCACGGACCACCAGAGCTTAATATGCATCTTCCTACAACGGATTTTGATTGTTGTGATAGTCTTCTGCAGATTTACAGTTCTTGTGCGATCGCTGAGTATAGCTTAAGTTCGTCTCTACTGAGGGGACAGCTTGCTCATGTCCGCGCCCGACCACTTTTCTTTAATCGCTTTCGCGAGACACTGCCCGCCGATGCTCATTCGTCAGAGATACTTGAGCATACTCGGCTGGGTAATGATTCGGAGTCCTTGATTTGTGGCAATGGTGTGCTAAGTTAGGGACGCGTTATGTATCCGATATTATCGGGTTGAGACGTGAAATCCTAGAGTAAGCACATCAGTCAACTATCTGTATTCATTCAAGTTCCACCAATATTGACGTGACTTGTGAGATAGTTACGGGTGGGCAGGGATGTAAAGAGAAATTTCAGGTTTCGTTTCAAAGTGTTTGTCTTGTTGTGTGCTTGGGTCGAGCATCAGAGGCCGGCTGGAGAGTTGCAACCTTTAACCGTTCCGAAGTAGGAGTGGGAGCAGATCTCCATGAATTTCGTTATGGTGTCTACCCAGGATTAGTCAGAGTGTGACTCCATTTGGATTCTTGTCATCCGGTTATACTCAGTTTGCTCAGTTGTTCTTTGTTAAGTTGTACGTTTGTGTTAATTGTTGTCAGCAGTTGGGGATCGTCACTCGCCATCGTTAGGGTTCTCCTTCGATAGCTGTTATCAAGAGGCACTCCAATTGGCAACCTTTAGGTTTAGGGGTTAGGTCGTGTCGATCACCAGTCTGTTGTTTTTCAGACTCTGCGTAAGTAGGATTTTGGACCCCGGCTAGTATAGTGACCTCGGAGATGATCCACTTGATTCAGGTCAGGATGAGAGTAGCCCAGTGCAAATAGAGGTCTTATGCCGACTGTGTTGGTCGTAGACTTAAGTGCGCAATGGAAAATCATGTATTCCTGCAGATTTTTCCGATAGATGACGTGTTGAGTTTTGGGAAGCTTATCCCAGGATTGTAGGTCCTTTCGAGATCCTATAAGCGAGTTAGTTTCGTTGCCTTTAGGTTGGCACTTCCGCCCAGATTATTGAGTTTTCACCCCTTATTCCTTATGATGATGCTTTAGAATTACCTTCATGACCTTTCTTACATGATTTGGCACCAGAACATTAGGCTTGGACGCGATCGTTTCGCCCACCGGCGGCCATTTGTGTTAATGACTCGGCAGGTGGAGAAACGTCGGTCAAGGGTCTTGCCATCTGTGAAGGGTTTTCTTGGACGTAGCCTTATAGTGAGGTAATCACTTGGGAGGCTGCGAGCGAGATTTGAGAGTTGTAATCTTCTCTTTGAAGGTACGCGTAGCAGTATATTTTAAAATTCGGGGACGAATTTCTTTTAAGGGGGGAGATTGTAACACCTTAGAATGTGATTTGTGAATAATTATATTTTAATATATGGTTTTTAATAAAAAGTTTACCAAATTGGTTTTTAATTATTTTATCCTAATTAATGAATATTTTATTAGATTTTTCCTAGGCTTGCACACACTTGTGCATGTTAACTAGGGTGTTAAAGTGGGGTTAAACCATGATTAGCAATCATGGTGGATTAACCCATTTGCCTTAAATCTAGTTTAAAAATTGTATTAGGTGCTTTTGGGTTTTAATTGTGTATGGTTGAATTTAAAAAGAAAAAGGATTTAAATTTGACTTTCATTGTTGACTTTGGGAGAGAGAGAGAGAAAGAGAGAGAGAGAAGAGCATGGTGCTACATGGAATGAGCCATGCCTCATTAAATGATGAGAGAGGGAGGGGTTCTTGCCTTGTGTTTTCACTCTCACTTCTCACTCTCATTTCCCTCATTCTCTCACACTCTCACACTCTCACACACTCACACCAGCAGCCATCAGCAGCAGCAGAGAAGCAGCATCAGCACAGTAGCAGCTCCATCAGCAGCATCAGCAAACAACAACAACAACAACATCAGCAGCAGAGGCAGCAACACCAGCATCAGCTCCAGCAGCTCGAGAAGCAACAGCAGCAGCTTCAGCAGCTGAAGCAAGCAGCAGCACCATCAGCATCAGCAGCAAGCAACTCCAGCATCAGCACCAGGAGCAACAACAGCTTCTACAACAGCAACAGCAGGAGCCTAGCAACCTGCAGCAGCTCTTCTCCTCCATACACTCTTTCACCTGCTTCCTAGGACCCTTTAGGTGTCACGTCCCGAAAGTACGGAACATGACCGACACTTAAACTACGAAACGTCTCGAGGCGTACGTAATCTAAGTAAGCCGAAAACCCAGAAATCCAAACCAAGAAAAGTAGTAGAGTGAAGGAAAACCCAATTTAAATCAAATAGTTTTATTAGCATAAGCCGAATTATGCGTTTTTTTTTAAAAACATCAAATATTTCTTGAAAATTTCGGCAGAGTCTCCTTTGTAAATACTTGCCCCCAAACGGGATACAACATGAATAGTATACGAAATCAATAAAAGGCATCCCCAAGCGGGAGCTAGCTCTTCGTCAATTGACGGTCACCACCACACAAGCAATATAATACACAACGCCGAAAGGCGAGGATCACAACAGAAAGGAAACTCAAAACAGCATGAAATCCACAGAATTACAACGCGCGACTCTAAGGTCGAAAGAATAACATCACTGGTCTCTATCTCAAAAATAAATACATGTTTGGTTGATGGAACTTCTAGATACAACAGAATAATAATATACAAGGTATAATGATGAGTACGATACAAATAAACCCACCTACTAGCAAATCACCCGGAATGGAAATAGTGCCAGCAAGCCGTAATGAAACCTGTACGGCAAAACCTGCAAGAAACTGTGGCACAACGGGGGTGAGTTGCCAACTCGTGAGTAGAAAAATATCTATGAACAGAAATCGCATGAACAACGCAATCCTAGGTCAACGATCATAATATATCCTCAAATATATAACCAGCAGCCTATAACAATGGCTAGGGTAAGTATCTAACCTAAGTGTAATCCCATGTGCCTGTGTCAGTGCCTCAGGTAGCAATATATCATATGGATGCGGTATGAATGCATGAAAACAGAATACATGAAACTGAAGAAACTGCTTTCATAACTTAGTGAGATTTTTGTATATTTAAAATGAGGTATCATAATGAAATCAGCATAAACAGTGTCTAGTATCGACACAAAATAAGTATCCAAATATCTCGATATCTCTGTGTCGCAATCTCTGTACCTCAATATCTCAAATATCTCTGTATGTCTCAATCTCACTATTTAGGGCACCGTCAGTCCAGACCGGCCCCTAATATCCATATCAAGACCACGACGGTATCCTCCGGATATCCGACGCGTTGGGTAATATCACCGGTCGGTCGTGCTCCCCTGCACAGGCTCAACGTCAACAGCACGATCTTCTTGCCCCGGGGTACCGCACCGGGCCCACCATGTACCCGAAACGGTTCATCCATCTCCTCGAATCGGGTCTCAAAATTCATCAGCAAACTCATGGTGGACGACTCATACATCATGGGAAAACCGCACTTTTTATTTAAAAGAGAAGAAAGAAGCTTATACAAGTTTTGCGGTTTTCCGCCAAATCTAGAAAATCTCATGGAAATCCGAATCCAAATCATCAATAGCAGGTAAAACCATGAATGTAGGCATAAGAATCCATGAATACGGCATAACAATGAATAACAGTATGCATGAAGTGACAAGTAATAAGTACAATATCTAAGCTGGCATATAAGGTAAGTACACTAATATCATGTCAAACTACTAGCTATCAGGCTAAGTTAAGCAATAATATTTTCTAAGGTGTACGTGACATGGCAATTACCGATGAAGATGTGTGTGAGCCGGCAAGTAAGTGTACGTGGTACATACGCATCATCGGTAATGGTGCTGGTGTCCTAACAGCATAATATCAACAATGCAATATGAAATAACAATGTAAGTATGCGATGCGGAGCGAGCAACCATAATGAGCGGGAGCTAAATATTAAACAATGGTGCCATTTGAAATAACACGAATCGTGGGATTTTGAAAATAAGGGCTACGGTGGTTTTAAGAAAGGATACGTCTTTTGAAATATCCGTAGATCCCTTGACCTGTCCTTTAAAATACCCACAATCCGCTAGTTTTGAAATAGGTAGGAGTCTAATCTAATCTAACAACTATACTAAACTATACGGCTGAACTAACAAGCTGAACTACAGGTTAGGAAACCGCCTATCATCTGAGTCGATACATATACATACCTGTATATGTATAGTCGGTGATCCCGCCTCAATAATATCATATCCGATACCATATCTATAGTCAGACATCCCAAGTCAAGAGTGCGGATCAATCATCAATATATAGCTCGTACGTAAATCCGTCGTACGGCATCCTAAATCTGGGTACGGGTCAATATCATATTCATCACACTATTCATCTGGTATCCTCTTTATCCAAGATCATAGTCCAGGGTACTGACCTATGTATAGTACAATATTGATACCATCTATGTATGCATGCAGGTGTAAGAATCACTACGTCAAAAGACCCGCTAAAACATCATGTCGTATCTCAATACGAACCAAATCACATCACCGATCTCCTGGCCTCAAGCCCAATCTCATCGACTCATCTCAAATCCAAATACTATCCTCAAATCTAGTATATCAACACATAGTCCCATACCCATGTGAACACATAAATGTATATTCCCATATACGCACATATGAAAGAAAGAATGTATGCAAGTATGTGTGTGCATGCGTGTGTGAGTGCGACCACTACTCTAGGGTTTCGCAACTACACTAAACCAATCCAAAAAAAATACCAATTATCCATCTTTATCATCAATAAACTCAACAACATACAATCAATATATGTGTGTATACGTATTCGTATACATCACCAAGAACTGCGGGGGTGCTATACGCCATCCACCCGACTTCTCCCCGTAGATATAAATCTACTCACCTCTATCCTGCGTGTCGATGTCGATAACGCCATGCTCCGTCGCCTCGAAATCCACGTGAAGGTACCTACAATGATCAACCATAGCAATGCGTATGAAAATCAAGGTAGAAAACCGATACAGCGTACAGTGTGCTCACAGGTTGGAACCTATGGCCCAAACATCCAAATCCAACAAACAACCCCTGTTGTCGATGTACGAACACCCGACAACCAAATACAAATCCAAATATCAAGAAAGTGCATTTAAAAATACGAAAAATATCGCCTAAAACACACCAAAATGCTCCCAGATTTTCCCCAGATGACAATTAGCCAAAACTGCATATAGGAGGGGTCTAATTTAGTGCAAAATGAGCCCTGGAACAAAAATGGACCGATTCTCTTCTACTCTGGCCGCAAATTGTGGCCAGAATGATTAAATCTGCGGCCGTAGGTTTGAGTTAGGGGCTCGGGTCTTGGTGGTAGCTTCCTAGGTGCCTGCACGACTCACTGTCGGCTCAATTTTATTTTTGGTGCCCTCGGGTTGCTCCAGATTCCAGAACACCTTCATAGATCATACAAACCGACATGAAAAGTTCCGTAATTCCGTATTTTTGGGTTTCAGGTTGTGCTAGGCCAGTGTTTTGGTCAATATAGGGTCTAAGGTCACCATTTAAGTCCAATTGCAAAGCAACATCTCAACTTTACCCTAACCCTCTCTAAGTTGGTCCAAAATACACCAAATTACACGATATCGATATGAAACTTGAATTGAAGCTTAATCACAAGCAATAACACTCTGATTGTGAAGAAATTACCTCATAAGACCCTCATGAATCCTCAACAGTGCCAAAATGAAGACTTTCTTGGTCCAATGTGTAGCTAGTGAGCTTGGGAACAATTTTTATGAAGTGGGGATAGGGTTTTGAGGTGTTTTTGGATGTGTTTTGAGGAGTTGAAGAGGGGAAGGAGGTGAAGAGCAGGAGCAGCAGCAGCAATGAAGGAAGAGGGAGAGAAATGAGTGAAGGAATGAAGGGAAATGGCCAAGTCAATACCCTCACCTACTCTTTCTCACCCATACCTCAATATAATATCCTTTTTCCCTTTCTTTTCTTTTCTTTTCCAATTTCATTAACCCAAATCCTTCTCACACCAATAGTAAACCCAAAGTAACATGGTAGAAATGCACAAGTGTAAAACAAAAATGATATGTGCATGTTTTGCATAAAAATGCTAAAAAACCGATTAGCGATTTTTAATCGCGATTAGCACTAAATTAGCATATAATTAATTATAAAAACTTAAAAATGGCATAATTCCATAAAATACCCTATTTGAGAATTTTCCATAATTTTTTTCCCATTTATCTGTATTTAATTATACCGAAATATTACAATATTCATTAAAATAATATTAAATTATAAAAATTCCCAAAAATAATATTTTATTTTTTTGAAATGTTACATTAGGGTATATTTTCTGAACCCAATTCCCCTTATTGCTTAACTTGTGTAGGTTTAGTTTCGATTAGTGTTAAATAGTTAACTTTTGTGCTAATTAAGGTGATTATGTTGAATGTTGGTTAAGTGGTGATTGTGTTAGTTAACCTAACCTATTTTAGTTTTATTAGGGTCACCCCAACTGGGAATTAACCCAGGTTTCACTACAATACCATAGGGTTTGCTTTTTGTGCAAAATTAGCGTTTTTAAGCGACAATGTGGCATTCTGTGATCTACTATTGACCCGGACTTTTCAGGATAAAATTGAGAAAACTGTAGCATGCTCACTAGGTTTAGACAACACCACCAGAACACGAGCCACTCATTCAAAACCCAGGCCGCAAATTTAATAGGATTGGCCGCAAATTGCGGCCAGGTTAGGGGCTGGGGTGTTGGGGTTTTTCCAATGGTTCTCTGCAGTGTTATCTAGTGTTTTGGCATGTATAGTTTTGTAAGATTTGACCTGTAGGAAAATCTGGGACAAAATATCGTTTTTCGTGTTCGTTGTGTTTGAGCGATACGCGCGATACGTGAGTGGGTTCTGCGATCCAGCGTGTCGCGGCGTGCCGCGGTAGTTTTAGACGCGTATACACACGTTTCAGCGTATCGTGCACACGCGCGTTTAGTTCGCGATGCGAGTTTCTCGTTTGGGTTCAATATCGCGTGTTGCGAGATATTTGGCTTATATATATGGTTTTCTTGTCTCATTTTCAGGTTTGCAGGCAGGGACTACGGACACTGCTACAGGGAGAAATAGGTGGTAGGATTCATCTAGCTTGGAGCATAGGTGAGTAGATTTAACATCTACAGGGGAATCGCCCGCATGGCGTTACGCGTCTGGGCTAGAATTCTAATACTTGTCGCATATTCTACGTCATTGTTAGAATTGCGCCTTTACCCCATTACTTAGACATAGTAGTATTGCGACTAGTAGCCGACACTGCCCATATTATTGACGGATCATGTTGCACAAGCACGGATTGTATGCTACACACACACCGTCAATAATTGCCTTGTCACACACAAACCATTATAGGTATTATATTACTTATCACATTGACATTTAGCTACATAGATACCTTGCTCATAATCCACTCATACCCGGAGGGGGTATACTTCATCAGTTCTTATAGTTAGATACCTTTACATTGCTACACCTGTATGTTACACACATATTCAGTGGCAGTTACATATTTACCTTTATTGATGTTACTTAGCTGTACTTTATTGGTTCCGCATACATCTGGTTTCAGCTACATATTTTCATTTATCTGCTCGCATTTAAGATATATCGGACATATTTATTCCTGGATTTGCGCATTATTATTTGGATTTTACATGATGTTTTCTGGATTTGGGAACCGTGGGAGTTCATGAAATTATGCATACATTGAAAAACCCGGTTTCCTTGATATGATATTTGCGCAGCCACCATGAGATTTATCGGTTCTGATTTTATACCCCATACGAGGAGTGGGTGCCGTATGACGGTACATGGTGGGGCCCGGTATGGTTCCCCTCGGCAAGAAGATCTATGGACTTTGCCGATTGAGCCTGGAGGCGGGCGAGTACCTACCGGTGACAGTACCAATGACTCGGTGGGAATCATGGAGATACCGTTGGGAGTCATGTACGTATGCATACGTCGAAAGGCGAGGGTCAGAGCTAGGCACTCGTGTTTCTGGATAGCGTATGGTACGTACCTATCAGGATGTTAGTCTTGGTGATGGCATCTGATAGATTAGGATTTCTGTGTCGATGCTTGGCACATTGTTTTCATGATATTTCTTTTAACATCTTTGTATATATAACAGGGGATTTAGCCGTTGTTATATATACCCTTACACCAATATTAGTGGAATGGGACGTTAATATATGTGTATTGACCCCATCATATTTATTTCTGCATATATATATATATATATTTATTTAAGATGCTAGAATTTCACTTAAGTTTGATTTGGGATATTAGGTGATTCATTGAGATTGGATACCGGATACATATGAGATTACTGATTTGTACATTCGGGATATAGGAGATTACTCGATATTGTACATTTGGGAGATGTGAGACTTATATGATTTGAGAGCCCAACCCGGGGGCTGATTTGAAGAATTGGGATTTGAGTGTCTTGATGGATTGTGATCCTACCACGATGTCAGGATTCCGTGGAAATGACATAATTCACTCCATACCTCATACTTATCTACTTATGCACTGTTCCATGTATTAGGAGTACCTGTTAGTATATCCTTCATGATTGCTGCATATCTACATTCTCATATCCCTATTGCATGATTATTGCATACTATTGTCATGTTACTATTGCTTCACATATTGATTGTACCTGCTAGTGTACTTTCTATTATTCTGCATTCACATGACCTGTTATTACTGTAAATTGCATATCTTAGATTCATGATGTACGTTCATACCTGCGATTACCTGCATATGTTATCTACTATTCACGAGTTGGCAACTCACCCCCGTTGTGCCATAGTTGTTTTGCAGGGTGTTTCCCCAGAGTAGTCGAGGCAGGCTATTCACCTATCATCTTTTGCTACAGATACCGCATCGGCTCACAGTGTACTATTTTGCTTAGGTGGGTTTTGATGATTATCTGTATTTCATATTGTACATTCGTTGTATCTTGTACTCTCCATCTACTATTATGTTATTGATTTAGAGACTTGGTGAGGACGATATTGTATATTATTTGTGGATTTGTTGTTTTTTATATACAGTTTCCTTCCTATTATCTTTTATTTCTTCGCTACGGCGTCGTATATTTGTGATGTGATTGTTTTCCGCCTTTGGGCCAGTTTTTTAAAAAAAGGGGTGTTGCCAAATTTTTAAAGAAAGAAGTTGGACTTTTAAAGAATTTGGGTTGTGATTTCAAATGTTTCAAAAACTTTTATTATCTTTTCCGTATTTTCATGGTTTAGATTTCTGGGTTTTGGCTTTCTTTTACTGCGTTACGTCTTTAGGCGTTGCGTAGTATTAGGGCCGTCACGTGCCAATTTTGGGTCGTGACAAAGAAGATGAAGAAAATAAAAGTGAGGGGAAATTATGGCTGCCCTCTCTCTCCCTTACCTTCACTCTCTCTTATTCTCACCCCTTACAACTCATACCTCACTCTATCTCTCTCTCCAATAATTATCTTTTTAACCCTTTTCTCCTTTTCTTTTCTCCTTCTCACAAATAACACCAAAACAATAAAAACAGCATGTAACTAAAATGTAATATGATATGGTGCACTAACCATGGAAAACTGTAGAAACACGGATTTGGTTTAATCGTGATTAGCAGTGCACTAATTAATTTTTATTTAAACTGCATATAATTAATTATAAAAATGCCAAATCCGATAAATATATCTTTAAATGAATAAATCATTTTAATCTCCAATTATTTCATAATTATCGGTATATATTTATACAATTTTACAAAAATCCTAATTCGCAAATCGGGTAGTTTTCGCGAAACATATTATTTTAATATTAAATTCCAAAAATAATATTTTATATTTTCTGAAATATTACAAGTAGAGATAGTGTGAATATTTTGTCTCAAAATACCCAAGGATTCTCAACTCATGAGAGGGAATGGGTGGAGGTTGAATAAGAAGCCATGGGTGAAGAAAGTGTGAGGCAAAGCTTGGCAAAAGAAAAATGGCAACTAAAGAAAAGTGTTCTCTACCTTTTTCTTGTGAGTGTTGTGTTATGTTTATGTTGTGAGCAAGTAAAGAAAATCTCACTAGAAAAAATATCTGCTTCCCACTTGCTCTCCCCACAAATATCTCACAACAAAACCATAAATGAATCAAGCATGGCACATGCCACAATCAATGAATCAAAGCCAAGATTTGCACTCACACTCTCCATCACAACAATATTAAACATTTAAAGAAAACCATAAATGTTTAATACAATATAAAAGAAAATAAATGGCAACCTCAAAAGTAAACTCGTAACGAATTACAAGAACTCCCCTCATCAGTATATACATACCTGCATCCGTATTTCGACTGAATACGAATACAACAAGACGAAAATAATCCAACAATATAATACTAGGATCCGTCTTAAACCATAGCTCAATAGTATTATCCGTCCGATCATGATCCGTGCAGAAGTGCACGTATATGATCGAACCCTGCCATAAAACCATACAATCTCTACAACGTTTCGCCCGAATCAGGGAGACCCTTTGTGTGGGACTCTAAAGACTCATCAATACGCCGGCAGTGGGTTTAACCACAAGCACGTCAGTGGTACGTAACGGCTACACAGGTATTGAACGAAAGGGAGGCCGACGAGCAAACTCATCCTGAAACCCTACTGAGCCTGACAGTGAAAATATCCGTACAGTCCGGTCCGTTCGTCTATGAGTATCACATATCGAGTCTTGGGGGTGGATAAAGTCAGACCCTTAATAACTTGACATTTAGTGTCGGCATGAAACCCAACACCACCTGAGAAACTACCGATCTTAGATCGGTAATTCTCGTCTACCCCGGCCGAGGAGTTCTGGTGATGGTGCTCCGTGCACAACGCGACATCAACCCCCAATACCGGGAGAGACGAATCCCCTGACGATCCGCTCACTACCTCCATGTGGCTCGGGACTGTACCCAACTAAAACCTGTTTGCATGACTCCTTTGAGCCATGGTAGGGTAGTAATCAAAGCACAGTGAGAACTCACATGATACAAATGACGATCTGAGGTCGATAGACTAGCTTGTACACATGTCACCAGGGAACTGCTATCTGACAATAGGTATGATACCAACTAGAAGGTTCCCGGCAAGTCCATCCGGTGTACTCATAACCTAATGAGCACCTGTATACATCTTAGGTGAACCAACCGACACCAATGGATTGTGAGTCCGGCCACCGCCCCTTGTCGGAGTCTCGATCAGTATACACTAGTCTACTCTTGGAGTATCGATGCCCAGTCTTAAAACTCCCACGACTAGGGACACTTTAAGGATGTGCTTATAAACCACCCAACTCTCACGTATATGATCGCCATCATACTGTTGGCAGTCAAGCATGAATCCTATGGGCTCTATCAATTTGTAATAGTGATCTGTAATGTCACCTGAAGCATGCAGACGATGATAAAGTCAAACCAGATAACATACGATCATCTCGATTAAGATTGTTCTACCGGTATAGGTCCTCTCTCAATCATTACAATCACGTGCCTGCGATCTAATAATTGATTTGAGGGCACTATAGCCAACAATTTCCCTATCAAATTCACTTTCAGTTCATAAACATACCTATATATCTTTTCCTTATACCTAAAACATATCCCACATATACCTTAGGTACAATCTTAGTAGCTTCACTTCCTACACTCGCACTCTTTGATACTGGAGCATCTCATTGCTCTATGTCGCAACGGTTCGTCCGAACTCATGCGATTCCAGTCACACCACTTGTATCCAGCTGGAATGTCAGTTCAGGGAATGGCATTCTTAAGGAAACAATGGGATACAACCTGTGTCCAGTGGTCGTCTGCAGCAGAGAATTCTATGCTGACTTCAAGGTGCTGGACATACCAAACTTCGATGTGGTTCTAGGTATGGATTGGCTAGGAACCTTTTACGCTACCATCGACTGTTATCAAAGGAGGGTAGTGTTCGAGATTCCAGAACATCTAGTCTTCTATTTCAAAAGTGGAGATCGTACCCTGGAGCCAAGTACTTTCAAGGCAAATCCAAAGAAGGCAGTGATTGCTGCAATTCAAGCAGAGGAAGGATCAAAGCCAGAACTGGTTAGAAAGTTCGACGATATGTTTCCTGAAAATATATCAGGTTTGCCTCCCGATCGAGCTCTTGAATTCAGCATTGATTTAGTACCAGAGCACTACCTGTGATTGAAGCACCGTATCGGCTAAGTCCGGAAGGTTTGAATGAAGTCCGAACCCAGTTGGACGAATTATTGGAGAAAGGATGGATTCATCCCAGCACTTCAAGTTGGGGATCTCCAGTTCTACTTGTGAAGAAGAAGGAAGGTTCTTACAGAATGTGCATCGATTATAGAGCCTTGAATGAAGTAACGATAAAGAACAAGTATCCACTCCCGCGCATCGACGATCTGTTCGATCAGCTAAGTGGATCTTGTGTTTTCTCGAAGTTAGATCTTCGTTCGGTTATCATCAGGTGAAGGTCAAGGAATTTGATAGCCATAAAACGGCATTCAGAACTCGTTATGGTCATTATAAATTTCTTGTGATGCCATTTGGAGTGACCAACGCACCGGCAATATTCATGAACCTAATGAATCAAGTTTTCCGGGAGTACCTAGACATGTTTGTTGTCATCTTCATCAACGATATCCTGTTGTATTCTAAGAGTCGGAAGGAACATGCCGAGCACCTATGAATTGTTAGTTATATGTATGCCTTAGAGGCTATTACTGTACATACGATGTATATTGCAGTGGATGCTTGGACATATATAGGGAGGACTTTCTTGCTCGACATGATAGTATGCTATCTGGTTGCTCTTTATCTTAACATGTACACTTATTGTCTCTCTATTACATGTTGATAAAGCCCTTAGGATGAGTACTTGACAACCAGGATTATGATGCAAATCATACTACTGGGGCAGAGGTAGTCGGTAAGTACATCCTTCAATTGTTCCTAGTAGTGGGAGTATCGAGACAGGGCATCGATACTCAGTAGACTAGCGTATACGCTTCTCGACCCATATGATGGGTGATGGATGATCCCATATCTATTTGTGTTTGACATCAGAGATGGTATACGGGTGCTCAGTGGAGACTGGGTACACTGGAAGGACTCGCCGAGAACTTCTAGATAGTATTATACCTATTGTCAGATAGCAGTTCTCTGGTGACACTGGTACAGGTTAGTCTGTCGACCCGAGATCATCATAGAGTCTTGTGTGATTCCCACTATGCTTTGATTTCCACCTTACCACGTTAAAGAGATCGTGCAAAACGGTGGTTTTTGGGTACAATCCTGAGTCATATGGAGGCAATGAGCGATAGGAGGGGATTCGTCTCTCCCGGTATTGGGGGTTGATGTTGCGCTATACTTGATTGTCCATAACAGGAAATCCCTGGTCAGGGTTGCTGAGATCTACTGGTAAGTGTTATCAGTAGTTTCTCAAACCGTTATGGACCTTGCATCGGCATGACTTATCAGGCTATTGGGGTCTGACGTTATAACACCCCCAGGCAGTGATATGCGACATATCTGACGAAGAGACCGGACTGTACGGTATTGTTACTGATTGGATTCACAGGAGTATGAGCAAGCTTGCTTGTTGATCTTCTGATTGCTCATTACCCGGGTGACCGTTACGTTTAGAAGACCGCTTGCGCTTTGTGGGTGTTTGATATGATCATCACTTACTGCCGGCGTATTGACGAGTCTTTAGAGTCCTACACAGAGCTTTCCTGGTTCATGTGAAACGAAGTAGGGGCACATATGTGATATTTGCGGGACCGAGATTAATGCGCATATGTGATACCGCATTTTATTCTTACGATATGTGATATCAGTCGGTTATATGTGATATAGCCGGGTTATCGGATCAAGTGTTGATTCGATAAATTGTTACATTTGATATTAGCCGGTTGTATGTGATATAGCCGGATTATTGAATTAAGTGTTGATTTAATAATTTAATGTATAATTATATATTTGATATATTGAATTACATTAACTAATATTAGCTCAGTTAAACATTTCTTTTTCTTACTTGTGTGCATATAGTATATATGTGATATATATTAATGTACATTTTATTTGTGTCATGCTTGATGCCACATGCTTCATGGGTGTATGAGACTCATACCATGCTTGATATAATGAAGGGTTTTATTTATTTAAAGTTAATCAAAATTAAATGGAATTAAGTCACATGGTTGAAGCTTGTAGAAGCTTGTGGAACCATTGACCAAGTCCACTAATTTTGTTTTACATGCAGATATTTATTAACCTAACCATTATTGTTTGCCATGGTTTATTCTATACATGAGTTAGTGTATGACACTAACTCACCCATGGTTGCTATTCTCACCTCAAGAGTTTTCATTCTTATCTCCACTTCATCTTCATCTTCCTCATGAAAAAGCTTGCTAGCTTTTCTAAAAGTGAGAAAATATTGTGAGAAAAATAAATCTAAAATGAGCCAAATTCCTACTTCATCATCCTCTACTATATTAGCTATTTAGTTTAGGGTGTTTGCTTCACTAATCTATCATTAGTGAAGAGGTAGCATGAGCTTGAGTCTCTTCGGCGTAGATCATCTTCGGCCTTGAAGACTTCGATCAAGCTTGTTCATTTCTTCATGCGAAGGGACTACTACTACACGGAGCTTTCAAAGTGAAGGAACAGTCTACAAAGGTTGTATTCCTTATTCACTTAAATGTAAAGATGTTTGCATTCTTGATTCGTCTAAATCTCAAGTTAAGATTCTAGGGTTAGGGTTCTTTAGTACGACAAAAATTTGAAAATGGCATGGACGATGCCTCCCGAAACCTTGTTGTCGCCCTAGGAAACCCAACAGTGGTATCAGAGCCATGCTAGAGAATTAGACAATATTTGTTAGATTACGAAACTGAAACAACTCTGAAACACCAGATATAAAAATATATTTTTTGTCGAAATTTTTAAAGTGTTAAATTTTTTTTAAGCAACTGCAGAATGTTATATGAGATGTAACATGAACACAATACAAATTTGACCCCTTCCCACCCGTTTTTGGCCGGCCATAAGGCTTACAAATCCAAGCTCATCGGTTCTTTTGGGGCAATTTGGCTTCAATTTTCTGCTGTGTTCCAGTCTCTGGGTTTTGGTGTTTCAGGTGTTGCTTGTTTTTGCTGAAATTGCATGAGATGTTAATTTTCTGTGAAGGCAATTCAGAGTGTTTCGTAGTTATAATTCTAACATCTATTCGGGTTATTTAGACGACGTTAAAAAGTTCAAACGGATATCAATAACTTATATTTTCCCTCGCTGGAAATTTTCCAAGAGTTGGATTTTTTCCAAGTTTAAAATCTTCAGAAAATCATGCAAGAGATTCTGTGGACCCTCTAGAAGAACGATACCCAAACTCGACTTTTTGGATCGCGGAACCGCGGTCATACCCTAGGGTTTGCGGCAGTTCCACGGCGACATGAGTGAGGCATGGGTCGGCCCTTCTACGAATGGTTCATAGGTGCTGTGGTGTGTTCTGGGTACTTTTTGAACTCCGCTCAAGTGTTGAGCTCTTTGGGAAATTTTGGGTGTTTTTTATTCGATCGAAAATTTTAACATCGTCTAGCTATCTGTGATTGTGATACAATATTTGGAATCCACAATAATTAGTTATGTAATAACTAGTTTGAATTTTATAAATCTAGCAGTTTAGTCTCATTTGATCGGTTGCCACGGAATTTTGATGTGGATCAAAAGTCCGTCGCAATTACATAGTCTATGCGGATACTCGCCGGGTAACCTTACTAGATAGCCATGCCCCATAGCCCCGACCAAGTGACTGTAGGTGAACCTCGTCGCCAAAGGCATCTGTTCGGGTGCTCGCTGTCGTGGTGTTCCGCCTTAGTACACTTCGTCGACAGCATAGGGGTGCGGCCGTCTACTAAAGTTTCCGACGAGCATTCGATCAGGTTATCAGGAATCTTGTTGAATTACCCGACTGGTTATTAGAAGGTGTTTTCAATATCGAGACTAAAATACGGGGTTTATAATTGTTAGGCATGCGATGTCTAAGGAATTCATTTGTTTAGGCATGAAATCCAAAGTATGTGATACATTGGGTTTATGTTGTCTAAGGTGGTTGCGGATTCTAATTGTTGTAGTTTTTCACTTTCTTTTCTACGACTGTAAGTGTAATATGTGGTGTATCGCCAGTTTCGTTGCTATATGACAACGACAATTGGGATACGCATATTTACTTACGTTGATGACATGTGATGTTATGTGTTGCTGTGATATGTTATATTGGATCGTCGTGTTTTGAATAGCCCTGGGGTTTTTATGTGAGATGAGAGTTTTTCATTTTCATTCATGTAAAAGCTTGTATGTAATATTCTTTTATTGGGGCAATTCCGGGTTGAGGATGATGTCACCATTGATGTATATTATTTACTTTTCCGCATTAGGATAGACACAAGGAGGAGAGCACAAGTAACCCGTTTCTAGAGTCCAGTGAGAGACCATCTCGAGGAGTCAAATCTGGGTCTCCTAACAATAGAATTGGGAGGGTTGCTTTCCGCTCTCATAGGGGTCTATGGATGTGGGTTTGGCTATTCATCGCGAGCGTGGAATCCGTGTTTTTTTACTGGCTTAATTTAAAAATCGAAATTCCTAGTATATCCAATATTTCATATGTGTTCTTCTGCTGCTGATATTCTGTGATGTGATCACTTGATATTCTGAGACGAATGCTTATATTATATATATGTTATATAATAACTATTATTGCTTTCGTTTCTTCTGTGATGCTTAGGAAGCATAATTGGTGGGACTTCATTAATGAGATTAATGAAATAAAAGAAACTTAAAGATGTTGTAAAAACTTGTTCAAAAACTGGTAGCTCTAGTTCTTGCTTTGCACAACGGTATTCCTTGTAGAATATCCAGCACCTTATTCGATAAGGAAAGAGCCGAGATCCCTTCACCGGGAGTGACCTCTTTAGCAAAACTAGCAGATGCTACAACCCACTCGATTTGTCTTTTGATTGCTTCTATAGTTTTTGCTTTGCATAGTGGCATTTGTGAAATATCCTGCACCATATTCGATACGGAAAGAGCCGAGATCCCTTCACCGGGAGTGACCTCTTTAGCAAAACTAGTAAAAGCCTCAAAAACACTCCTTTTTAAAACTCAATTCTACAACGATATCAAGTTCATTACGCAAATTTTTTTCTTAAAAACCTGTCGTAACCCTCCGTCATTTTAGGAAGTAGAGTACTTAATATTCGTGTTATGTTTGTTGACCATAGTTAAGGCGTAGTGTGCGGTAGCTAAGTGATGTCTTCCTACACAGCATATGATGCGGTTAATTAGGACAGTTATATGACTTTGTTGATCATAGTTAAAGGTCATGTGGGTGGGTCTAATTAATCAGGAAATATTGGGTAGAACTTTGTAAGGTTTGTGTAGCACCCTATGAAGAGTTTTGAAGCATCACATGTCCAAAAGTTTAAATTTTTATGGTGCTAAACGAACATGCAAAGGAATCGATCCTAGAAAATTAGGGTTTCGAAATTTAAAGCGAACTAATCTAGGGTTTCGAGACTACAACCTTTGTAGCTCCCTTTCGCTGGACTCCTTGGTCTCTAGGGTGTTGAATGGAAGTCCTCTTGAAGTCCTCTTGTGTCCACGACGATCCACCACGGAGTTCTCCGTCCAAGCTCGCAACTTCGTAAAACCGAAGAGAACACTCTAAACAAGTTGGCTAAACTTGTGTAGAATGAAGTTGTGGTTAAGATTCTCACTTCAAAAACCTTTCTTTAAGTGTGATTTACTCACTAGAAAAAGCTAGAGAGCAAATGAGAAAGAGGAAGAAGATGGTGGCAATATTTTTCACAAGAGGTAATAAGATAAAGATAACTCACTAGAAGAAAAAGAAATATATCAATATATATTTTATTTCTTCTTACTATGAACCATGGTTAAAGTGATGGAGACATTATTTAACTTGAGTTTTAAATGATAAAGAGAAGGATAACTCAAGTTAAGAGGTAGATAAGCATGGTTAGGTCAAAGGAAGAATGTAGAAGCTAGAATGATTATCCTTTCCTTTTCATTTTGTTTTAAAACCAAAATGAAATAATAATCCATAATTTAATCCATGGTGTGAGTCTTATATTGCCACCATTTCCATATGCTAACAACCATGATGGATGGGTGTATGTATGTATGCATGTATGCATATCCACATGTGCATGAAACTAGAATGAAAGAAAGAAACACATGCATGCATGCATACATCCATCAAACCCTAGAAAGGTTTCAAGTGAGAAAACTAATGGTTAGATGATAAATCAACACTTAATTTATCAATCCGGTCATATCTCATACGACCCCACCAAAAGCAGGCCACCCGATCAATGTTCGGTATCATATACGCACATTTTAATCGGGTGCATGCGCATATCGCATACGCGCACCACAACGTTTCGCCTGGACTGGGTAACTCCTTTGTGGGACTCTAAGACTCGTCAATACGCCGGCAGAAGGTGATGATCATATCAGGTACCCTCAAGCCGCAAGCGGTCAGCTAAACGTAACGGCCACCCGGGTATTGAGCGATCAGAAGAAAACAAGCGAACCTGCTACAACTCCCGTCGAGCCATCCGGCAACACTACCGTACAGTCCGGTCTCTTCGTCAGATATGCTGCATATCGAGCCTAGGGATGGTCACGTCGACCCTAATAACTCAATAAGTCGTGCCGGTGAATGGTCTATAACAGATCGAGAAACTACCGATAACACTTATCAGCAAATCTCAGCAGCCCTGGCCAGGGACTTACTGATATAACCAGTCGGGCACAGCACAGCATCAACCCCCAATACCGGGAGAGACGAAACCCCTCCTATCGCTCATTGCCTTCATGTGTCTCGGGACTGTACCCAACGGCCACCTGTTTGCACGACTCAGTAGAGCCGTGGTAGGGTGGCAATCAAAGTACAGTGGGAGAACACACAAGACTCTATGACGATCTCGGGTCTACAGACTAACCTGTACCAGTGTCACCTGAGAACTGCTATCCGACGATAGATATAATTCCATATAGGAGTTCTCGGCGAGTCCGTCCAGTGTACCCAGTCACCACTGAGCACCCGTATATGATCTTGATGTCAAACACCAATGGATATGGGATCATCCATCGCCCATCACATGGGTCTAGTATCATATACGCTAGTCTACTCTGGTATATCAATGCCCCGTATCGATATACCTACGACTAGGGACTTTCCAGGATATGCTTATAGACTACAGATGTCCCACTAGTATGATCTCCATCATAATCAGAGCAGTCAAGCCAATATCCTCAGGGCTTTATCAGCATGTATGAGTGAATAACAAGCATGATCAAATCAACATGTCAGATAAAGAAGAACCAGATAGCATACTATCATGTCGAGCAAGAATGCATACTGAATATATATATATATATACATGTATAGATACATCCACTATCACATAATGGCCTCTAGGGCATACATATATCCAACAATCTCCCACTTGCACTAAGGCCAGTTATTGGCGTTTCTCATACCCAACTTCTCAAAAAGTCGCTCATGCTGCGGCTGAGGGAGGGCCTTGGTGAATGGATCTGCGGCGTTATTCTTTGTGTCTACCCTCCTAATCTCGATCTCGCGGCGATCTACAATCTCCCGGATGAAATGAAAACGCCTCAGGATGTGTCTGGACCGTTGATGGGATCTGGGCTCCTTGGCTAACACCACAGCCCCATTATTGTCACAATACAAAGGTATTGGATCAATAATGGTTGGAACTACTCCTAGCTCCGAGACGAACTTTTTCATCCAGACGGCTTCCTTGGCGGCATCATTTGCAGCAATGTACTCAGCTTCCATCGTAGAGTCTGCAACGGTATCTTGTTTGGAACTCTTCTAACTCACCGCCCCTCCATTGAGGGTAAATACAAACCCAGAGATAGATTTGCTGTCGTCCTTATCGCTCTGGAAGCTCGAATCGGTAAAGGCCTCCATTTGGAGATCTCCATTACCATACACCAAGAACAATTCTTTAGTCCTTCGCAAGTACTTAAGAATGTTCTTCACTGCTGTCCAGTGATTCTTCCCTGGGTTGGATTGATACCTGCTTACAACACTAAGTGCATAAGCTACATCTGGGCGTGTACATAACATCGCATACATTATAGATCCTACTGCCGAAGCATAGGGTATAATACTCATGCGAGCTCTCTCTTCATCGGTCTTTGGACAAGAATCCTTGGAGAGAGTGACCCCATGGCAAGCGGGTAAGGCACCCCGTTTGGAGTCTTCCATACTAAACCTTTTTAGGATGGTGTCAATGTACCTGATTTGGGACAATCCCAATAACCTTTTGGATCTATCCCTATAGATCCTTATGCCCAGAATGTACGTGGCATCACCCAGGTCCTTCATGGAGAACCTCAGTGATAAGAAAGATTTGACCGACTGTAGCATAGGAATATCATTTCCTATCAGAAGAATGTCGTCCACGTACAATACGAGGAATGTGACAGCTCTCCCTACAGCCTTCTTATAAACACAAGGTTCATCTGGATTTTTGATGAAATCAAACTCTTTGATGACATCATCGAAACAGATGTTCCAACTCCGTGATGCCTGCTTTAACCCATATATGGATTTAAGCAATTTACATGCTTTCCCGCTGCTCCCACTGTCAATGAAACCCTCTGGCTGATCCATATAAACACATTCTTCTAAATTTCCATTTAGAAATGCGGTTTTAACGTCCATCTGCCAGATTTCATAGTCGTAGTGAGCAGCAATAGCAAGTAGGATCCGAATGGATTTAAGCATGGCTACGGGAGAAAAAGTCTCGTCATAGTCCAAACCTGGTCTTTGACGAAAACCCTTCGCCACAAGTCTTGCCTTATAAGTCTCCACCTGCCCATCTACACCAATCTTTCTTTTAAAGATCCATTTGCACCCTACAGGTTTTACCCCAGGGGGTACAACGTCCAAAGTCCACACTTTGTTGGTGTACATAGACTCCATTTCAGATCTCATGGCATCCAGCCACTTCACAGAGTCTTTACTCGTGATAGCTTGCTGAAAACTGGTAGGATCATCATCATCCATGATGCAATCTTCTCCGTTACCATCAATGAGGGAACCGTAGTACCTCTCCGGTGGGCGAGAAGTCCTACCAGACCTACGGAGTGGCCGAGGTTCTTCAGTTTCTGTTTCAACAGCCGGTTCAACCAAATCGTCATTTGTAGTTTGTGTCTCTAGAACCTCTTCTAGATCCATCACCTTGCTATCATCTTTGTCTGTGAAAAACTCTTTTTCCAAGAATGTGGCATGTTGAGAAACGAACACTTTTTGTTCCTTTTTGTGGTAGAATAGATATCCATAAGAATTCTTTGGATATCCCACAAAGTTACACATGACAGACCGTGTCTCGAGTTTGTCCGGATTCTGCTTTTTAACATAGGCCGGGCAACCCCAAATCTTAATTCTCTTAAGAGATGGTCTCTTCCCATGCCATATCTCATATGGCGTGGTAGACACGGTTTTGGTTGGAACCCTATTTAGAAGAAACGCTGCAGTCTCCAATGCATGCCCCCAAAACGAGACTGGTAACTCAGCGTCACTCATCATGGACCGGACCATATCTAATAGGGTCCTATTCCGTCGTTCTGACACACCGTTGTGCTGTGGTGTGTAAGGAGGAGTGAGCTGAGAGAGTATCCCATTCTCTCTTAGGAAGTGTGCAAATTCTGTACTGAGATACTCACCACCTGGATCTGATCGAAGCATTTTGATATTCAAGCCGGTTTGTTTTTCTACTTCTTGTTTATATTCAATGAATTTCTCGAAAGCTTCGGACTTGTGCTTTAATAAAAATACATGACCGAATCTTGAGAAATCGTCAGTGAACGTATTGAAGTATGAAAAACCGCCTCTGGCCTGTGTAGACATTGGCCCACATACATCACTATGTATGAGGCCCAGGAGCTGAGTAGCTCTTTCTCCGTGTCCGGTAAACGGAGTTTTGGTCATTTTACCCTTGATACAAGACTGGCAAGTCGCATAGGATTTATATTCAAAAGAGTTTAAATATCCATCTTTGTGTAACTTGTTTAGTCTTGTTTCGTTAATATGACCAAGTCTACAGTGCCAAAGAAAAGCTTCATTTAATTCTGAAAATTTTCTTTTATTAGTGTGTTGTATACTGAAAACTGTGTGTTGATTTAGGACATATATTCCGTTGTTAAGCGTACCATACCCAACCAACATTTGATTCAGGTTAATGTTCATAACATTGTTCTGCAATACAAAATTATATCCTTCATTGTCCAACAAAAAAACGGATATTATATTACATAGCATACTTGGTACAAAATAACATGGATTCAAAATCAAAATACATCCAGATGGCAACCCCAAGTGATACTCTCCCACTGCGACTGTATGTACATTGGAACCATTTCCAACGCGGAGAGTATGGTCACCTGTCTTCAAAACCTTGCTATTTCTCAGCCCCTGCATAGAATTGCAAATGTGAGAACCTGAACCGGTATCCAATACCTAGGAAGCAGAGTTTATAGAAAAACAGTTTTCAGTCACAAACGCACCTGAAGCAGAAGCATCACCATGCTTCTTCTTGAGACTTAAGTACTCCGTGCAATTGCGCTTCCAATGTCCTGTCTTGTGGCAGTGAAAACATTCGCCCTTCCCTGAGTCTCCAGCCTTGGACTTTCCCTTTCCCTTCACCTTTTTAACTCCGCCCTTAGGATTAGTGGGTTTCTTCTTTTTCTTTCCCTTGGCCTTGGCTTTCGGGCGAGAAGAGGAAGACTGTCCAATAGTCATAACGGGAGTTTTTGCTAACTTCATAGAGCTCTCTGCACTCCTTAACATATTAAGGAGTTCAGGGAGGTCCTTCTCCATGCCATGCATGTTGAAGTTCACTATGAACTGAGCAAAGGTGGAGGGGAGGGACTGCAGAATAATATCTATATATTGTTCATTGTCCATCGTCCATCCAAGGTCCTCAAGCTCTTCTATAAGAGCTATCATCTTCAGAACATGGTCTTCTACTGATGTACCAGGGGCCATTCGCATCTGAAACAATTTCTTTGATGCTTCGTATCGTAATACGCGGGATTGCTCCCCATACAACTCGTTTGTATGGAGCAATATACCGTGAATGTCCATGTCCTCATGCTGCTTTTGATGTGTGGTATCCATCGATGCAAGCGCGAGGCATGTGGCCGTGGCACAGCCAGCGTCCCATGTCTTGCGAACTTCAATGTCCGCAACTGAGGATTTTGGACCAGGTACGGGCGGGGCTGAAGCCGTGAGGACATATGATACTTTATCATAAGTCAAGGCGATTTTCAGATTCCTCAGCCAGTCTTTATAGTTGGTCCCATTCAGTTTGTTTTTATCTAGTAAAAGCTTGAGTCCAGTTATGGGTATCTGCCATTAAGAGAGAGAAAAGAAAACACTCAGCGAAAGCTCTTGCATAGATTAGATTGGTTTATTATCTTGTCTAATCGATGTTTCCCACTGCTTTTATCGAGTTTTTCTTTCAAACCTCAAAAAGAAAAACTAGCCAGGATTAATTACAGTCTACAACTTCGCTAACCGTTCAGCCAGGCCAGTGTCGGTACTTTGAGGGAGGTTCCCCGTGCTTTCGCACGGACCTAATTAGAGTAAACCTCATTTTCCCAGAGGCGGAGCCCCGTTAACACCTTTCTAGACACCTAATGAGTTAGCTAATTGTAAACTGTAAAACTCTCCTAGGAGCAACTATTGCCCACAGTGGGATCGGGATCCAACCATCACATGGAAGGTATGCAATCTCATTGCAAATTTCAACTATTGAAATTCCCGATGTGGTTTTTACCCCTAATACTCGTGACCTTGGCTAAGGTCAACAAATCACGAGCACTAGTCAAGCTCAACCCGTCATTTCTTGATTAATTAGACCCGTTCACATGACCCTTGGCTAAGGTCAACAAAGTCATATGCCCGTCCTAATTAATCTGCATCATATGCATTTGTAGGAAGACATCACTTAGCTACCGTACACTACGCCTTGGCTAAAGTCAACAAACGTAGCACGAATACTAAGTACTCTACTTCCTAAAATGACGGAGGGTTGCGGATGATTTTTAAGAAAATCTTTAACGCTTTGAGCTTGATATCGTTGTAGAATCAAGTGGTTTTAAAAAAGGAGTGGCTTAAGCTCCGCAGTTTTTGAAATATAGCTTTTTCATAAAAAAGCCGAGTGGTTTTTCAAATCCGATTCTACAACATCTTTTAGGTTTATTTTGTTTACATTAATCACATTAATGTAATCCCATCATTTAAGTCCTTAAGCCAATCACAGAAAAGAAACGAAAATAACACGTACGCTTATGCTATCCGCATTCGCCGTAATGTTCCGTTATGCACCGTTAGGTTACTTAACTAACGGCATACCGGGACGGGACTAGCGCGGGTCTAAAACATAAGCAACGTCTACTATATATCATATATATAATATGTCATTCATCTCAGATATCACAGAACACAGGCAGCAGAAATATAGATATAACGTGGGATATACTAGGACGTCCGTATTTAGTATTTAGCCAGAATAGAAAATACGGATTCCACAGTCGCGATGAATAGCCAAGCCCACACCCTGGACCCCTACGAGAGCGGCAAGTGACCCTGCCAATTCTGGAGTTTAGGAGACCCGGTCTCGACTCCTCGAGATGGCCTCCCACTGAACCCCTGAACCCGGTCACCTGTGCTCCCCTCCTTGGGTCCATCCTAATGCGGAAAAGTAAATAATATACAACACTGGTAACACAACCTCAACCCGGAAGTGCCCCAAATAAAAGAATATTACATTACATTTGAATTTACATGAATGAAAATATAAAACTCTCATCTCACATAAAACCCCCCGGCTATTCAATCACGACAATCCTGCACATCATATCTCAGCAACACATAATATCTCATATCATCAACGTAAGTAAGTATGCATACCCCAATTGTCGTTGATGTATAGCAACGAAACCGGCGATATCGTACATACTACACTTACGGTCACAGAAAAGAAAGTGTAAAACTGCAATATCTGGAATCCACATTCTCTTTAGACATCGCAAATGCAAAATATCACATATTCCGTGTTTCATGTCTAGTAATATGAATTCCACACATTGCATCACATTCCGGATAAACAGACAGTATCGAAGTTTTCGAACGAACGATCAAATACCCAGGATTCACTAAAACCCAACACTTGAGCAGAGTTCAAACACCTGGAGTGTGACACAGTAGTAGCGGTCCAGCCGTAGAAGGGTCAAGCCAAAGCCTCACATGTGGCACGACGTACTGCCCCAAACCCTAAGGTTCAAAGGGCAGTTCAAGACGGTCACATAATCGAGTTAAGGTTTGTTATCTTCTAGAGGGACCACCATAAAAAGACTTGCACGTATTTCCAAAGTATTTAAACCCCGTGAATAGTGAGCAAATGATATTCGTTCAAACACTTCAATACTTTCTAATTTACCCGGAAAAGCCACGAAAACAAAATTCCGATCGAATCGACGGGTCCAAAATCATCTCCGGAATTTTTCAAAACTAAATACAGATTAAAAATATCCAAAAAAATATACAAGCAGATTAATGAATTACTGTAAAAATATTATCCATCAATTAATACATACGGCCGCGGAACCGCGGCCTAAGCAAGCTTAGGCCGCGTTTCCGCGGCAACAATCACTGTTCATGGAATAATTTTTGTACCGTAATCCTTATTTTTTCCTGCTGTATTTTTTACATATTTTTAATTCTGAAAAATGTCAATTTTTAGAAAATTTCCAGAGAGCATCCTAAAAAACCGTATTTCGGTTCGATCGGAGTTTTGACTTCGTAAAAGGGTCGCCTAATGTTCTAGGTCGGCTCTGATACCAATGTAAGGTTTGTGTAGCACCCTATGAAGAGTTTTGAAGCATCACATGTCCAAAAGTTTAAATTTTTATGGTGCTAAACGAACATGCAAAGGAATCGATCCTAGAAAATTAGGGTTTCGAAATTTAAAGCGAACTAATCTAGGGTTTCGAGACTACAACCTTTGTAGCTCCCTTTCGCTGGACTCCTTGGTCTCTAGGGTGTTGAATGGAAGTCCTCTTGAAGTCCTCTTGTGTCCACGACGATCCACCACGGAGTTCTCCGTCCAAGCTCGCAACTTCGTAAAACCGAAGAGAACACTCTAAACAAGTTGGCTAAACTTGTGTAGAATGAAGTTGTGGTTAAGA
This sequence comes from Agapanthus africanus, assembly GCA_030015575.1. Classification (NCBI taxonomy): domain Eukaryota; kingdom Viridiplantae; phylum Streptophyta; class Magnoliopsida; order Asparagales; family Amaryllidaceae; genus Agapanthus; species Agapanthus africanus. The sequence goes on from CM057337.1 coordinate 419,236,133, forward strand.
TTCTCACTTCAAAAACCTTTCTTTAAGTGTGATTTACTCACTAGAAAAAGCTAGAGAGCAAATGAGAAAGAGGAAGAAGATGGTGGCAATATTTTTCACAAGAGGTAATAAGATAAAGATAACTCACTAGAAGAAAAAGAAATATATCAATATATATTTTATTTCTTCTTACTATGAACCATGGTTAAAGTGATGGAGACATTATTTAACTTGAGTTTTAAATGATAAAGAGAAGGATAACTCAAGTTAAGAGGTAGATAAGCATGGTTAGGTCAAAGGAAGAATGTAGAAGCTAGAATGATTATCCTTTCCTTTTCATTTTGTTTTAAAACCAAAATTAAATAATAATCCATAATTTAATCCATGGTGTGAGTCTTATATTGCCACCATTTCCATATGCTAACAACCATGATGGATGGGTGTATGTATGTATGCATGTATGCACATCCACATGTGCATGAAACTAGAATGAAAGAAAGAAACACATGCATGCATGCATACATCCATCAAACCCTAGAAAGGTTTCAAGTGAGAAAACTAATGGTTAGATGATAAATCAACACTTAATTTATCAATCCGATCATATCTCATATGACCCCACCAAAAGCAGGCCACCCGATCAATGTTCGGTATCATATACGCACATTTTAATCGGGTGCATGCGCATATCGCATACGCGCACCACAACGTTTCGCCTGGACTGGGTAACTCCTTTATGGGACTCTAAGACTCGTCAATACGCCGGCAGAGGGTGATGATCATATCAGGTACCCTCAAGCCGCAAGCGGTCAGCTAAACGTAACGGCCACCCGGGTATTGAGCGATCAGAAGAAAACAAGCGAACCTGCTACAACTCCCGTCGAGCCATCCGGCAACACTACCGTACAGTCCGGTCTCTTCGTCAGATATGCTGCATATCGAGCCTAGGGATGGTCACGTCGACCCTAATAACTCAATAAGTCGTGCCGGTGAATGGTCTATAACAGATCGAGAAACTACCGATAACACTTATCAGCAAATCTCAGCAGCCCTGGCCAGGGACGAACTGATATAACCAGTCGGACACAGCACAGCATCAACCCCCAATACCGGGAGAGACGAAACCCCTCCTATCGCTCATTGCCTTCGTGTGTCTCGGGACTGTACCCAACGGCCACCTGTTTGCACGACTCAGTAGAGCCGTGGTAGGGTGGCAATCAAAGTACAGTGGGAGAACACACAAGACTCTATGACGATCTCGGGTCTACAGACTAACCTGTACCAGTGTCACCTGAGAACTGCTATCCGACGATAGATATAATTCCATATAGGAGTTCTCGGCGAGTCCGTCCAGTGTACCCAGTCACCACTGAGCACCCGTATATGATCTTGATGTCAAACACCAATGGATATGGGATCATCCATCGCCCATCACATGGGTCTAGTATCATATACGCTAGTCTACTCTGGTATATCAATGCCCCGTCTCGATATACCTACGACTAGGGACTTTCCAGGATATGCTTATAGACTACAGATGTTCCACTAGTATGATCTCCATCATAATCAGAGCAGTCAAGCCAATATCCTCAGGGCTTTATCAGCATGTATGAGTGAATAACAAGCATGATCAAATCAACATGTCAGATAAAGAAGAACCAGATAGCATACTATCATGTCGAGCAAGAATGCATACTGAATATATATATATACATGTATAGATACATCCACTATCACATAATGGCCTCTAGGGCATACATATATCCAACAAACTTGACTAGTGCTTATGATTTGTTGACCATAGTTAAGGTCATAAGTCACTAGGGGTAAAATATTATCGGGAATTTCAAGTGTTGAAATTTGCAATGAGATTGCATACCTTCTATGAGATAGTTGGATCCTGATATCCACTGCGAGTAAGAGTTACTCCTGGGAGAGTTTTACACATTACAATTAGCCGATCAAGTAGGTGTCTAGAAAGGTGTTATCGGGGCTATGCACCTGGGAAAACGATATTTACTTTAATTAGGTCCGTGCGAAAGCATGGGGAACCTTCCTCAAAGTACCGACACTGGCATGGCCGAAAGATTGGCGAACTTGTAGGGTGTAATTAATCCCGGCTAGTCTTACCTTTTAGGGTTTGAAGGAAGATTTGATAAAAATAGTGAGAGCCATCCTGATTAGATAAAATAATAACCAACCTGATCTTGCAAGAGTATACGCTGAGTGTTTTCTTCTCTCTCTCTCCTTGTAGCGACCATATCACGCCTTAATCAAGATAATAATATGGATGCATTGACCGAACCTGCTTATTATACTGAGCTGGGGAACGTTGGTTCCACTCTATCTTATAATTCTTATAAGTCCGAGCAGGAAATATGGGAATATCCGGATTTCCACGCAACCCAATCGAGGAATGAGCATGTTGATGTATATTCTTCGGGTGTGTTCGATTACCAAGAACTGTTTCTCAGTATCCTCTACGTCCTGGGTATGTGATACCGGATTAGGATCCCATATATGTAATATGTTACATGGGCTACAGACAGGTAGAGAACTGAGAATGGGTGATATGTCTCTAAGTGTTAGAGAATGCTGCAAACGTTGCAGCCAAGTCTGTTGGAAAATATCACCTTGTATTAATACATTGATTCATAACAAATGTTATTAGATACCGAACCTGATATACAACATTACATCAGTTTGTTTATTAAGTTAAAGAAGGATATAATTCTGTATTGGAGGATAATGTTGTGAACATTTTCCTGAATCAAGAGTTGATTGGATCAGGCACGTTATGTAATGGCATATACGTTCTAAATCACACTACAGTTCAAAATATATAGAACACACACACGAGGAGTAGTTCAGAAATGAACGAATCCTTCTTGTGGCATTGTAGACTAGGTCATATCAACGCGACACGACCAGCTAAGTTACGTATGGATGAATATGAGAATCTGTTCAAATTTTCATCTTATGATATTTGCTAGTCTTGTCTCAAAGGTAAAATGACCAATACTCCGTTTACTGGAAACAAAGAAAGAGTTACTGAACTCTTAGGACAGATACATGATGATGTATATGGTCCTATGTCTACAAATGCCAGGGATGGTTTTTGTACTTCATTATATTAACTGATCTTCTCTCAGTATTCGGACATATGTTCCTGTTGAAACACAAGTTTGAAACTTTTGAGAAATTCAAGGAATATAAGCTTGAAGTTGAGAACCAGACAGGTAGAAGTATTATAGTCCTTCGATGTGATCGAGGAGGAGAATACTTGGGCATAGAGTTCCTGGATTATTTAAAGGAGAATGCGATTCTCTCTCAGCTTACTCCTTCGTATACACCACAGCACAACTGTGTATCGGGACGGAGGTATCGCACCCTATGAGATATGGCGTGCTCTATGATGAGTATTGCTGAGTTACATGTTTCCTTTTGGAGTTATGCACTTGAGAAGCTGCATACCTATTGAATGGGGTTCTATCCAAATCAATGCCTACCACTCCATATGAGATATAGAATGGGATGAGACCATGTCTTAAACGAGTTAAGACATGGGGTTGTCCGACCTATGTTGAAAAGCAAAATCCGGACAAACTCGAGGTAAGGTCAGTTCTGTATAAGATTGTCAAGATATCCCAAACATTTGCGGGGGTATATCTTCTACCTAACTGAGGAGAAAAAGGTATTTTGTTTCTCAGCATGCCACCTTTTTAGAAAAGGAATTTCTTATGAAGAAATTTATGGTTATAAGGTTGAACTGGAAGGAGTTCTAGCTAGACAATCTAAAAGCAGATGATTTGGTGATACCAAAGGATTCAATAGTCTCCAAAGAACTTCAGCCTCTCCGCGAATCTGGTAGGGTTCCTTATCCACTTGAGAGATACTACGGTCTTCTCGGTGACAGTGGGAGCGAGGATTGCATCATGGTAGATGATGGCCCAACTAGATTCAGGCAGGCCATCATAAGTGGAGATTTTGTGAAATAGCTGGATGCTATGCGATCAAAGATGGAATCCATGTACACCAACAAAGTATGACTTTGAATGTTGCACCTGAAGGGGTAAAACCCATTGGGAACAAATGGATCTTGAGAAGATTCGTGGTGTAAATGGAAAAGTTGAGACTTTCAAAGCTACGCTTAAGTCCATCAGGATCAATGCACACATCGCGGAGTTGGAACATCTGTTTTGATGTGGCAGTTAAAGAGTTTGACTTCATCAAAAAGGAAGATGAACATTGTATATACAAGAAGGTAGTAGAGAGTAAGGTTTTCTTCCACGTATTGTACGTAGATGACATACTCTTGATAGGAAATGGTTTCCTATGCTACACTCGGTCAAGCTCCTCTTATCACGAGGATTCTCCATGGAAGATCTGGATGATACCTACTACATCTTGTACAATATGATCTATGGTGATAGATCTGAGTGGATGTTGGGAGTGTCCCAAATCCAGGTACATTAACACCATAGTAAAGGGGTTTAGTATGGAAGATTCTAAGAATGGTGGTTCGCCCACTTACTCATGAATCACTCTCTCCAAAAAGATGTCTCCCGAGACTGATTTGGAGAGAGCTCGCGTTCAAGGGATACCCTATGCTTAGGCAGTAGGCTCTATCATGTATGCGATGATATGTACCATACCAGATGTAACTAACTCACTAGCTGTAGTGTTTAGGAATCAATCGGATCTTGGGTGAATCACTGGACAGCTGTGGAGGACATTCTTAAGTACTTGAGAAGCACTAAAAGAATTTTTTGGTTCAAGCTTCTAGAGTAATAAGGTCGACTGAAAGTCAGTCACGGACTTTGTCTTTATCCTCAGTGGAAGGACGGTATGTTGGAAGAGTTCCAAGCTATATACCGTGACAAACTAGACGATAAAGGCTGAATACATCGCTACCAACAATACTACCAAAATGGATGTCTGGATAATTCTTGTTCATGAGATGAACATGGTTCCTACCATTGAGTGTCCAGTAACTGTTATTGAGACAACAATGGAGTTATGTCTTTGGCTTAGGAACGCCGGTCCCATCAGCGATCCAGACATATTCTGAGGCAAGTATCACCTGATCAGGGAGATGGTTGATCTCCAAGGGATCGAGGTCAGGAGAGATGACGCGAAGGATAACATGGCAGATCCATTCACAAAAGCCTTTCCCTAGAGAGACTTCTATAGGACGTTGAGTATGAGATATTGCAACAAACAGCCTTAATGCAAGTAGGAGATTGTTAGTTATATGTATGCCCTAGAGGCCATTACTCTACATACGATGTATATTGTAGTGGATGCTTGGACATATATAGGGATGAATTTAGTGCTCGACATGATAGTATGCTATCTGGTTGCTCTTTATCTTAACATATACACTTATTATCTCTCTATTACATGTTAATAAAGCCCTTAGGATGAGTACTTGACTACCAGGATTATGATGCAGATCATACTAGTGGGGAAGAGGTAGTCGGTAAGTACATCCTTCAATTGTTCCTAGTCGTGGGAGTATCGAGACAGGGCATCGATACTCCAGAGTAGACTAGCGTATACGCTTCTCAACCCATATGATGGGCGATGGATGATCCCATATCCATTGGTGTTTGACATCAGAGATGGTATACGGGTGCTCAGTGGAGACTGGGTACAATGGACGGACACGCCGAGAACTCCTTAATGGTATTATACCTATCGTCAGATAGCAGTTCTCTGGTGACACTGGTACAGGTTAGTCTGTCGACCAAAGATCGTCATAGAGTCTTGTGTGATTCCCACTGTGCTTTGATTTCCACCTTACCATGTTAAAGAGATCGTGCAAAGCAGTGGTTTTTGGGTACAGTCCCGAGTCACATGGAGGCAATGATCGATAGGAGAGGATTCGTCTCTCCCGGTATTGGGGGTTGATGTTGTGCTATGCTTGATTGGCCATAACAGGAAATCCCTGGCCAGGGTTGCTGAGATCTACTGGTAAGTGTTATCAGTAGTTTCTTGAACCGTTATGGACCGTGCATCGGCATGACTTATCAGGCTATTGGGGTCGGATGTTATACCACCCCCAGGCTGTGATATGCGACATATCTGATGAAAAGACCGGACTGTACGGTAGTGTTAGTGATTGGATTTGCAGGAGTATGAGCAGGCTTGCTTGTTGATCTTCTGATCGCTCATTACCCAGGTGGCCGTTACGTTTAGCAGACTGCTTGCGGCTTGTGGGTGTTTGATATGATCATCACCTACTGCCGGCGTATTGACGAGTCCTTAGAGTCGTACACAGAGGTTTCCTGGTTCATGCGAAACGAAGTAGGAGCACATATGTGATATGTGCGGGACCGAGATTAATGCGCGTATGTGATACCGCATTCTATTCTTGCGATATGTGATATCGGTCGGTTATATGTGATATAGCCGGGTTATCGGATCAAGTGTTGATTCGATATATTGTTACATTTGATATTAGCTGGTTGTATATGATATAGCCGGATTATTAAATCAAGTGTTGATTTAATAATTTAATGTATAATTATATATTTGATATATTGAATTATATTAACTAATATTAGCTCACTTAAACATTTCTTTTTCTCACTTGTGTGCATATAGTATATGTTGGATATATGTATGCCCTAGAGGCCATTATATGTATAGTGGATGCTTGGACATGCACACACACACACACATGACTTTCTTGCTCAACATGATAGTATGCTATCTGGTTTACTTTATCTTGACATGTTCATTTGATGATGCATCTTACTCATTTGGTACATGTTGATAAAGCCCTTAGGATATTTGCTTGACTACTGAGACTATGATACGGATCATACTAGTGGGACACGAGTAGTTTATGAGCATATCCTTGAACTGTTCCTAGTCATGGGTGTATCGAGACGGGGCATCAATATTCCACAGTAGACTAGCGTATACCATTCTCGTCCCATATGATGGGCGAAGGATGATCCCATATCCATCTGGTGTGGTGACACCAAAGATAGTATATGGGTGCTCAGTGTAGACTGGGTACACTGAATGGACTCGCTGAGTACTCCTATGTGGTATTATATCTATCATCGGATAGTAGTTCTCAGGTGACACTGCTATAAGTTAGTCTGTAGACTCGAGATCGTCATAGAGTCTTGTGTGTCATTTTTATTTTCTATTCTCTTTTTATTTTCATCATTATCACAAAACTTGAGCTCAAGTTTGCCATCTTCTTCTTCCTCATCTCTCATGCTCTCTTGAGATTTCTAGTGAGTGGGTGAGATAAAAAGAAAGGGTTTTGAAGTGAGAAAACAAACCACATCATCATTCTATACTAGAGTAGCCCATTAGTTTAGAGTGTTAGCTGCACTCCCTCATTGATCAAGTGAAGCTAGGAGCTTGGACCAAGGGATTCCGGGTGGATCATTGTGGACTTGGAAGGACTCTAGCGACCCGGGTCAAACACTCAAAAGTCCAAGGAGTCAAGGAGGCAAGTCTACAAAGGCTGTATTACTTATCTCTTAGTGTTAGTTAACCTCTAGTATGTGATACTATTTTATTGTTACCCTAATTTTTCTAGTTCGATTCATGGTTAGATTGCTTAGCACCTCCCCAAAAATTTTATTGTAGCATGTAGGATGCTTGCAAACCCTAGGCATGGTGCTAAGGAATCCCGGCAGTGGTATCAGAGCCTAGCTAGAGCTTTAAGGTAACCTAGAAAGCATTAAAATTTCAATCGAACATTAAAAATGTGATTTTTACATGCTCACTGGAAATTTTTTCAAAGGTTGGAATTTTGTAGTTTTAAAATATTAAGAAAATAGTGCAGGGTTTTCTGTGGATCCCCAAGAAGAACGAGCGCCTAACTCAACACAACGACCACGGAACCGTGGCCAAATCAGGCATTTGCAGCGGTTCCGCGACGCCGTTGGTGAGGCTTGGACCGTGTCTTCTTGTGTTGATCCATGGGTATATGCTGTGCTCTCTAGGAATTTTTAAAATAGGTTCAAGTGTTGAGATCTATGGATTCAGTGGGTATGTTAATGTGTTGATTGATATATTTAACGTCGTTTAATCTTTTTGAATGTGATACAATATTTGGAATCTACGCTAATTAGTTTTGAGAAAATTAATTGGTTATTTGTAAATCTAACATTTCGGTCTCATTGGATATCGGAAATCTTGTTGAATTACCCGATCTCTTTTGAAAAAGTGTTTTCATTATTAAGACCTAAATGTAAGATCTACAGTGTTAGCATGAAATCCGGGGTATGTGATATTCCAAGTTTGCGATGTCTAAGGAAAAGTGTGGATTCGAAATGTTGTAGTTTTATATTTCTTTTCCGCGACCGTAAGTGTAATATGTGGTGTATTGCCGGTTTCGTTGCTATACGTCAACGAAGATTGGGATACGCATATTTACTTACGTTGATGACATGTAATGTTATGTGTTGCTGTGATATGATGTATAGGATCGTCGTGATTGAATGGCCGAGGGTTTTATGTGAGACGAGAGTTATTCTTTTCATTCATGTAAAATTATTGTATGTAATATTCTTTTATTTGGGGCACTTCCGGGTTAAGAATGATGTCACCATTATTGTATATTATTTACTTTTCCGCATTAGGATAGACCCAAGGAGAGGAGCACAAGTGAACAGGTTCTAGGGTTCAGTTGGAGGCCTTCTCGAGGATTCGAGACTGGGTTTCCTAAACTCTAGAATTGGTAGGGTCACTTGCCGCTCTCATAGGGGTCTAGGGGTGTGGACTTGGCTGTTCATTGCGACCGTGGAATCTGTATTTTCTATTGTTAGTTAAATACAAAATACAGACCTCCTAGATATCCTATATTTTCATATGTACTTCTGCTGCTAATTATTCTATGATGTGATTACTTAATATCTGAGATGAATGCATTATTATTATATATAAGATATATAATAAATGTTGCTTATGTTTTACATCTGCGCTAGTCCCGCCCCGCTATGCCGTTAGTTAAGTAACCTAACGGTATATAACGGGACACTGCGGCGAATGCGGATGGCATAAGTGTATGTTCTATTTTCATTTCTTTTCTGTGATGGCTTAGGAACTTAAATGATGGGACTACATTAATGAGATTAATGTAAAGAAAAAGAAACCTAAAGATGTTGTAGAATCGGATTTGAATCCCACTCAGCCTTTTTATGAAAAAGCAAGTTTCAAAAGATGCGGAGCTTAAGCCACTCCTTTTCTAAACTATTTTTGATTCTACAACGAGATCAAGTTCAAAGTGTTAAAGGTTTTCATAAAAACCATCCGCAACCCTCTGTCATTTTAGGAAGCAGAGTACTTAGTATTCGTGCTACGTATGTTGATCATAGTCAAGGCGTAGTGTACGGTAGCTAAGTGATGTCTTCCTACAAAGCATATGATGCGATTAGTTAGGACGTTCATGTGATTATGTTGATCATAGTCAAGGGTCATATGGATGGGTCTAGTTAATCACGAAATGACGGGTAGAACTTGATTAGTGCTTATGATATGTTGACCATAGCTAAGGTCATAAGCAGCTAGGGGTAAAACCATATCGGGAATTTCAAGAGTTGAAATTTGCAATGAGATTGCATACCTTCTATATGATAGTTGGATCCCGATCCCACTGTGAGTAAGAGTTACTCGCAGGAGAGTTTTGCACTTTAAAATTAGCTAATCCAGTAGGTATCTAGAAAAGTATCAACGGGGTTAGACCTCTGGGAAACGGGGTTTATTTTAATTAAGTCCGTGCGAAAGCACGGGAAACCTCCCTCAAAGTACCGACACTGGCCTGGCTGACCGGTTAGCAAAACTGTAGAATGTAATTAATCCTGGCTGGTTTTCTTTTTGAGGTTTTGAAAGAAAATTTGATAAAAGCAGTAGGAGACATCGATTAGATAAGATAATAACCAATCTAAATATTTACAAGAGCATTTCGCTGAGTGTATTCTTTTCTCTCTCCTAATGGAAGATAACAGATGACAGGACTTAAGCATCTTTTAGAGAAAAACAAATTGACAGGACCGAATTATAAAGAATGGTTGAGGAACCTGAACATTACACCCACATATGATAAAGTATCATATGTCCTCACCGCCAAAGCCCCACCCGTCTCAGGTCCTGAATCATCTGTTTCGGATAAGGAGATCCGAAAAACATGGGATATTGATTGTGACACGGCCAAGTGCCTCGCGCTTGCTTCTATGGAGAATATACATCAGAAGCAGCATGAGAAGATGGATGTACAATCCATCTTTCTTCATACAAAAGAGTTGTATGGAAGGCAATTTCGGAGTTTACGATACGAGGCATCTCGAAAGATGTTTCAGATGCGGATGGCTCCTGGCACATCAGTAGGTGAACATGTCTTGAAAACGATTGGTCTTATAGAAGAACTTGAGGACCTGGGATGGACCATGGATAACGAGCAATATACTGATATTGTTCTACAGTCTCTCCCTCCTGCTTTTGCTCCATTCATTGTAAACTTCAATAAGAACGATTTGTAGAAATCACTACCTGAACTTCTCAATATGTTGAAAAATGTAGAGAGCAGGCTTAAGACAGCGAAAACTCCCGCTCTGCTTGCTGGGCCATTGTTCCCCTCCGAAAGGCGGCGCACAGGACCGCGATGTCCTGACGCTGAGATTCGGGGCAGATGCTAATTGGTTTTATCCGTCCACCTCTCCGAAAATGCCAAATTGATTTATGGCACCGTGTATCGAAGGTTTAGACGGATGCGGCCGATGTAGCAGACTTTGTCAGATTCCCCCTCGCTAGAGGGGTTTTTGATTGTGGAGACGCTCTTCCCTGCAGGCGCAAGCCCCTGCAGTTAATTACGCTACCGCTTCGCGGTAACAACTTTCTCCTTCTCCAGAATTTCACTTCGTGTCGTATGTGTCTGTTTTGTTTGTGGTTGCCCGTGGATTGTATACGGAGACTGAGTAATGCCGTCGCCCGTAGGACGTGGATTAGTCCAAATCCGTATTTACTTAGATTTGGGTTTGGTGTTTTCAGTTTAAGGATGCATTAGTCGCGTTGCGGCTAAGATCAACTTAAACGTTCGTTAAGGATACGTTAGTCCTGTTTTAGACTACGATCAACTCAACGTAGTGATTAATTTAATGTATGGCCATCGGGACTCGTCACCTCTCTGACGTCGTTGAAGGATTACAACGACATGTATCAGAGGAGCTCGGAGATGTACCCTCAAACCAGAGTTGATTGGGGGTTTTATAATCCATTTGAATGTTTAAGGATACGTTAGCCGTGTTTGGGGCTAAGATCACCTTAAATGTTTGTTAAGGACACGTTAGTCCAGTTTGAGACTAAGATCGACTTAACGGGACCGTTTAGATCCGACAAAAGAGCTTTTGGGATCTATTGTGCCAGTTTAGGGACGTGGTGGTCCGATGTTAGTTTAGGGACGTTTCGGTCCGATATTAGTTTTAGGGACGTTCCGGTCCGATGTTAGTTTAGGGACGTTTCGGTCCGATATTAGTTTAGGGACGTTTCGGTCCGATGTTAGTTTAGGGACGTTTCGGTCCGGTATTGGGTGTGTGGCCATTGGGACCCGTCACCTCTTTGACGTCGTTGAGGAATTACAACGATGGATGTCAAAGGAGTTCGGAGATGTACCCTCGAACCGGATGTAGATTGATTTAGGAGAGCCATTTTGCTCAGCCAATTTAATTTAAGGACTTATGGCCACGATTGGGCTAAGTCCAGTAAAAAAAAAAAATGTCCAACATTGCTTTTGCATTTCCTTTTATTTTTATTTGGGCTTTGCCCAGAAAAGATGCAGGGCATCAATTTGTTTTGGGCTCTGTTCTTTATGAATGATGCAGGGCATCAATTTTATTTGGGCTCAGCCCTTTTATTGCTTTGCAGTTTATTTTGGCCTGCTAGGTCTTTTTGATTTGGGCCTGGCCCTTCAAGTACTGCATTGCATTTGTGCAAAGCACCAAGAATCTTTTAGATTCAAGGAAAGGAGTGCAGAGCACTTTTTAATTTCTTGATCTAAATTTAGATCAAAGAGAAGAAGAAAAATCTTTTCTATCTTTCTATCTCAGAGAACCAGAGGTTCTCTAGCAAGTGCAAGGCACTATTTTTATTTTTATTTTTATTTATTTATTTATTTATTGAAGATCACTGATTTTGTCTTTTAGATCAATGATCTATTCCTAAGAGAATTTTCTCTTATTTCAAAGGTTTTTACCTTCTTCTTTGTGTTCTCAAGAAATTCTCTTCTCCTTTTTTTTTTAATCCAATTGTCTATATCTTTGAAATGGGGTCTGGGGTCCTTTTTATAGTGCTCAAGAATCAGTTAAATTTGTTAAAAAGATCTTTTCTGAGTGATTTGGGGAATTTTCCCCACCGTTGGATCTTTGATCCAAAGGCCCCTGTTTTACAGAAGAAATCTTCTTGTTTAAACAAGAACAGAAAAAAAAATATCCTTAAATCTTCATTCTGTTGTTGCGCAACTCACCAGCGCGTGACACGTGTCGCGCAGTGAAGCGCTTGCGCAACAGCGCTTGCGCAACTGCGCAGACACGTGTCGCGCAGTGAAGCGCTTGCGCAAATGCGCGGACACGTGTCGCGCAGCGGAGCGCTTGCGCAACAGCGCTTGCGCAACTGCGCGGACACGTGCCGCGCTGCCGTGCGCTTGCGCAGTTGTGGTTGCGCAACTGCGCAGACACGTGCCGCGCTGCCGTGCGCTTGCGCAGTTGAGTGTTGCTTATGTTTTTTAAAGAGCCTTGCTCTGATTGGACGTACTGCCTTGGGCGTTGTGCTGCCGTGTCAACTTCTGACTCGTGGCGCGTTGCGCGCAGCGCACGGGAACTGAAGCGTTGCTTCAAAATTTGAATTTTCAAAATTCAAGCAGAGCCTTGCTCGGATTGGGGGAACAAATGCCCCCCCACCATTGCGCTCACGTGGCGCGCACGTGAGTGCAGCGGTGGCAAGACCCCGACCGTTAGATCATTGAGGTCTGGTGAAGAGACGCAGGCGTCTATAAATAGGACCCTTGGTCCTTTAGAAAATTCTTTACCAGTTCAAGAATTTTGACTCAGAGCCTTGCTCTTGCTTAAGAATTTTCAGAGCCTTGCTCTTGATTTTTTTCAAGAACTCCAGAGTTCATAACTTAGGATCACCCTAGGTAAAAATTTAGATTAATTTAAATTAAATTTAATTAAGAGAGCCTTGCTCTTATAGATCTTTGATCTAAAGAAAACCCCTTTGGGGTTTCTTCAACAGAGCCTTGCTCTCATAGATCTCTGATCTAAAGAAAACCCCTTTGGGGTTTCATCAATAGAGCCTTGCTCTCAAAGATTTAAAGAGATCTTGTTCCTGGGTTTTAACCCATGAACAAAGCCTTGCTCATAGATCAAATGTAGATCTCCACCCCCTCTTTTTATATATATATATATTAAAATAAAATGGAGAACTCCTAACAGTTTCCCTGGATCTTTAAGATCCCAAAATTTTCTTTTAATCCTTAGGGGTTATGGTTATCATTACTATTACAGAGCTAGGCTCTTTTTTAAGAAGTTTTATTCCTTTGAGACCAGAGTTTGACAAATGTCACCCTGTGACAGAGCTTTGCTCTAAAAGAGGAGGTTTTCTCCTTGTCTCTAGGGATTTCCCCCAATGAGGATATTCTCTTGGGGGTCCTTTTCATTAACTGACAGTCTCATCCAATGATGGGACTGTCTTATCAAATGATGCGCCGTCATCTAGATTTTGTGGGTCCCCTTTGGTCCCCTACCCACTGCATTGTAGTGTGATGTAGGACTTTGAAATGTGAAGCATTGGAACACTAACGGTTATATATTTTTTTTCTTTTTCTACAGGAAACATGTCTGAAGATTTGTCTTTCCCTTTCGTTCGCTCAGAAGGAGGGTTCCCACATTCGCCAGTGGACCGGGTGGTGTTCGCCTTGATTAAAGATCACGATCCTGAGTGCAAGAGACTTCACCTGTGGGGAAGGTGGTACAGCCAAATCATCCAAGGCCGTCGCAGCTTCAGCTCCGCTTCGCCCTCTGAGCCCATAGTTACGATCCCTTATGCGGACAAGCCCCCGGTGGAGTATGCCGTGGAGGTTAAAAATTGGAATGCCGACGACCTCCTTCAGCCTGCAATCGGTGCCATTCCGGTGCAGCCGCCGCCGGCTATAGATATCTTGGGGAGGCGAATCTGTCAGGGTGAAGCACGCCCTTGGGGACAGGCTTATAACATTGGATTGATCCCGCGGCCGCTTGCCGGATATTTGCAATGGGCCCGTTACATTTTGGCGACGAAGAGGGCTCTCCTGACGACGATTGGTTTATACTCAGCTGTCAACGTCTCGCTCTTCGAGTATCCCTCTCCTCCGACGTGGTGGATAAAGGCCTTCATTGAACAATGGAATATCCCCACCCATACCTTCCTGACAGCGGATAGGGAAGTCTCCATCTCTCTGGAGGAGTTTGTTGAGATTTCAGGTCTGCCAATGAGGGGAGAACACTACGAGGAGCTGCTTCCTCCTAACGAGTATGTCTTCGCCACCAAGCAGCTTGTATTTGACTTAACTCCGGAAAATGCCATTCAGCATCAGCACCCGGGCTTGGTGAAGGTGTTGGAGATTTATGAGGAACTCCATTTGGAATCGGGCGACCGGGGCGTCAGTTTCACGGATTTCATTGCTCGTTTTATCCGCCCGGAGTTCCTATCAGAGCAGGGTGAGAAGTTCGCTCAGCTTGCTGACCCCTTTGGTTTCGGCTTGGACCGCCGACCTTCATCGGAAAATGACCAGCGGGATTTTTATTTCCCCGGCACTGCCAGCGTCCCTTTCTCAGAGATCGCCGTTCCTGGCATGGACGAGGAGACTTTTTTCATAGGGTTCTTGGGTCTATGGCTATGCAGCTTCGCGCTTCCCATGCACCCACGCCTCATGCGGTCCTCTGTCTTTTACCCGGCGCATCGAATGGCGGCTGGTTTACAGTTATCAGTAGGGATCGCCGGGCTGGCTTACCTCTACAATGGACTTAGCGTAGCGGCGGATGCTAATGAGCCCGGGGTACAGCCTGCTAACTTCCCGATGCACTACTTCACTTCTTGGATGGAGCTGCATGTGCGAGGGGTGTTTGGTGCCCATAAGACTCCTCCATTTTTTGAGAAATACAGACTCCCAAGAATCATGCGGTTGGTCGGGGCTTCAATTGTGCTTGCACCTCCGCGGGAGTCTAGGGGACTGCTCCTGCGTTCACATCTAGTCGGAGCGAAGACCTCTTTTGTGGATAAGGTCATCACCATAGGCTCCGAGACCACTAAGTCAGTGGTGTCGCTGCGTGATGACTTTAAGGGCGGGGTTTCTGTACTGAAGGCTCGGGAAATCCTTCATCTTTACTCCATTCGGCCGGGCTACCTAGTATTTAGGCAGAATGAGACGGCTCTCTTTATGAGGTATAACCCGCATCGATTTGCCCGACAATCGAGTTACAATCAAGGGATCCCGATGGAAGCCTTTCTGGAAACACCCGCGGCCAACCAAGGGGGAATAAGGAATGCTATGCATCATTTCACCCGGCTCAATACAGGCACTTATTTTTTTATCAGTGAGCCTAGCTGTGCCCCTAAAATAATCCATCCGTATGTAGCGTGGTATGCGCATGCTATGGGTCCAATCATTTTAATGGAGAAACGCCTGCTGGTTGACCGTAGGGGTGCGCCTCCTAGTGGTGATCGCAAGGCTCCCTTGCAGCCAAGGCTCCCGGTCGTCCCTCCGCTAAAAGAGGCTAGAGTCGATCGACCGCGCGTGTTGAGCCCCCCGCGGGGATTGCCACTGCCTACTACGGTGGATGCACCGCCAGCGCCCCGTGCTCCCACGAAGACGGTTAATGTGGTGTCACCAGGGTCCGGCGCAGGAGCAGAGATCGGGACCCGCCGCCCTAAAGTGGCTGCCAAGCGCAAATCCGCTTCGGGTGGGTCTAAAGCTGGTGGACAGCAGAAGAAGAAGAAGTCCGCTCTTTCCCTCGATGCGATCCTCAGCTTAAAGCCTGCGGCTCCTCCCGCCGAGGCCATATGTGAATACGGCAGCAATGAGGGTTTCGTGGTAGATCCTGCGGACACCAATCTGGCTGCCGCCATTGCAGCTTCGGAGCGATCGGCTAGGCTCGAAGCGATGCTAAGCAAACTCGCTGAGTCCGGTAATCATCAGACGCTTCATTTGTCATTTTATTGCACCTTGTATTATTATCTTTAACTAACATTTGCTCCATTTTCAACAGGTGTCTCTACTGAAGAGGCTATTGCTGCCTCCCTGAAAACCTTCCAGGAGGAGGAGGAGAAGCGGGCCTTAGCAGGCGCTGGTATGTTTCACCCCTTTCTCTTTTATAAGGAAAGTTTATTGTCTTTTTATGATGGTCAACCTAACCTTCTTTCGTTTCTTAGCAGGGGTTATATCAGTTGATGCGGGGATCCTTCCCGAGCCTGTTACTGAAGTCCCGGCTTCGTCGAATTGGCCGCAAGAGCTTCGGCTTGACAAAACGATGAGGGATGCCCTGAAAACCTTAGAGGCTTCCCTATTCACGGACGAGGACACCTCAATTAGGGAAGCTCTAGTGGCATCCGTCTCAACGGCGCGGGAGGAGCGGAAGCGGTTGAGACGCGAAGCAAAGGCGCGTAGAGCTGCTTTGGCCGCGGGAGCGGGTCCTAGTACCATTCCTCGCGCTGACACTCCTTCTGAAGAGGCCCCTGTCGCCCTGTCTACTGCTTATAGGCAAGTGGCGCGCGCGGCCCGAAGTGCAAACAATAAATCCCCTTCAGGTAGCATCTCTTTCAGAACCTTGTTGTAAGAATTATTATAAAGCCATTGGCTCATATGCATTCCATCTTGCAGGACCAAGTCCGACTGAGGGGGAGGCGGAGACCGTTGAACCCAGGGAAACGGCGGAAGCAGTTCCTGCCGAACCTGAGCCGACGGTGAGGCGCGTCATTGGGGCCACGGGACCTGAAACAGAGGTTGGGGAATCCGCCGCCGAGAGGGTCATTGATACCGCTCCTGACGTGGCGGTAGATGAGATGATTGTCTTAACCGAGGCGAAAGCGGTAGAGGGCGAAGCGCTCAAGGCTGGAGACCTCGCGGTGACGGTGGACGAGACAACCGTGACCGCAGAAACCGAGGGAGTATCGGGTGAGGCGGCCACGATTCCTGAGGAGGAGCGAACCGCTCTTTCCCATGAATCTGGTAATACTCCGATCATAGCCCTCCCCGCGTATGGTTCCTTGCCGTCTCCCGGGCTCGCGAGCACAACAACGGTTCCCATCGAGTCGGGTGATGAGGCTACGGGCGGTGGTCTCATGTCGATGGATGAGGGGATTGCTTCAGTTTCTGCTGGTAGCTCGTCGGGTAAATTTTTTTTTTGTCACCAGCGTTCCCCCTTTTTTCTATATATCTTGCGATCTTTTCTGACAAGCTTGTCTTTGCAGGTGCGGCCAGTGCCGATGCTCCATTGCTCGAGGGGGCACCGTCGACTACTGCTTTGGCGGTGGTCACCTCCCCGCCTTCCCTTGTACCATCCTGGATGTTGGAAGGTATGGATTCACGACTCATGCATTAATCTTTCAAAAATGTAGCTTTGTACTAACGTTATACCATTGTGCCTTTGCAGGAGTGCTCTTCGATCATTTATATCAAGTGTTGCTCCCACACTTCTCTTTCCTATCCGAACTCGCTTCTCCCTCTGGTGGCGTCGGTGAGTATACTTTCACTATAATATCTTTATTTACCTCCTTTTTTCTAGCAATGGGATAATTTCTGACTTTTCCTTTTCTCTATTGCAGTGCCACAAATCGAAGGAGGGGATGCAAGACCTGCCGTGCTACTTGCCCTTCCGGCTTTGCCGTCCGTTGCAGCTGGTATAGTAAATTTCCTTTTTTGGTAACCCTTCAACATCTTCTGAACCATCGTTTAACCATGTTTTGTTTTGCAGCTATTGTTCCGGCTCCGGTCCCCTTTGAGGCTCGCGTCCTTTCACCGGCAGGCCCTTTCTTGAGACGTCCATCTTCAAAGGGTGCTGTGATGAGTTTGGGCATGCTGAGCGGGTACATTGAAGAGCTCAATATGGACGCTCTCCCTTCTGCCGTAGATTTTGCCGCGGAGGTTAACCCGATGTTGGCGGCGCTCGTAAATTTTCATAACGAAGGCGTCGTCGAATCTTGGGTTAACCACTGCAGGGGGATCGAGGCTTGTCTATATCGGCTGGAGTCGACGCGCCCTTCTCCCGTAGTTTTAGCCCTGAGCACCCAACGCACAACTTGGCTCGAGCAAAGCACTTCGCACTTCCGCCACTTGGAACAAGAAGCAGCTTCAAGACTAAGGGAATGCCAAAAGACCTCGAACGAAACGGCCCATCGGCGTGCTGAGGTTGAGGCAAATGCTGCCCAAGTGAAGACTATCTTCGAGGGTCTCTTGGAGCGTATCTCCCATGGGCTAAACTTGAAGCGGAAGCTTGACGTAGCTGAGCGCAATATCCCAAGTCGGGAAGCTGCCTATCAGGCCGTCAGGGAGCAGCTTGCGTCGGTTTTGCAGCAGCGAGCCCAAGTAGAGGCAGAGCTGGCGGTGGTAGCCGATCGAGAGAAGACGTGGAAGGAAGTATGCGAGCAATTGCTAAATCTATGCAAGACGCTTCCTTCCCAGTAATTTCTCCTTGTATCATTTGTACTTGTAAAATATATGTATATATATCTTTTTTATTCTTTAGTACAATGTATCCTGTATCCAGTCAATATTCATGAATAAAAGATACACATTTTTGTAATGTCCTGTGTCATTTCTTCGCCTTTTTCATTCTTTTCAGCATGACATATTTAATACACCTTATTGACAGATAACTTCATTTCTCCCAGAGATAACGATGGCCTAGACTGCAGGTTCAGATCTGCCGCCTAGGACTTTTCAACTCTATGAGCCGTGAGGGTCTCATAGAGACTTTTCTTCCTACGGATCGAGAGGATCTCGTAGGCGGGCTTTCTCCTTAGGAATCGTAAGGATTCCTAAGTGTGGTTTTCTCTTATAAGTCGTAGGGATCTTATAAGAGAATTTTCCCTCTTACGAGTCGAGAGAATTCGTAAGCGGTTGTTTCCCTCCTCGTCGAAATTCGACTTCGGAGAGTGAGACCCGTGAATAGTATGCAAGAGACCATTTTGGATTGACTTGCAGGGCCCCATTGCTTAAGAAGCAAGCTTTTCAGTCCTTGCTGTCTGAGACTTCATCTTGCAGATTAAGAAGCAAGTTCGATTTGTTGAAGAAATCCCTTTTCTGAAAGATTTGGCGGGATTTCCCCCACCATCGGATCTTTGATCTAGGGGCTTCTGTTTTACAGAAGATAATAACCGAAAAGATTTCTTCAGAACCTTTTTGTTTAGCGCGAATGCTCCAGGATATGACGCGTGTCGCACAGCACACAGTGCAGCGCAACTGCGCTAGCACATCTACGCCGACACGTGTCATGCAGCGCACGATGCATACGCCGCTGAAGCGTTGCTTCCCTTGGTTTTGCTTGAAACAGAGCTTTGTTTTGGCTGGGTGCGCTGCTTTGGGGTGCTGCGCTGATGCGTTTGCGCTGGACACGTGGCGTGTAGCACGCAGCGCAACGCAACTGCGCTAGCGCTTTCGTGCTGAAGCGTCGCTTCTTCAAGACAGAGCTTTGCTCTAATCGGGGAAGGATGAAGCGTTGCTTCATCTCCTGTCTCGGAATTCGAACGGAAATTCGCTCCAATTAGGGTAAACTGCCGTGACGACTCTTGGGAGTCGAAGAGGCACTTGAGGCCTATAAATAGGACCTTTGGTCCCCTCCAGATACTTATCATCTTCCAGATTTCCATTTTTGAAGACTTCAGAGCTTTGTTCTTGCCTTTAAGAACTCCGGTGCCTTGCTCCTTTTTTTTAAAGTTTTTTAGAAGAACTTCAGGTAAAATCAATTCTTAGATCAATCTTAAATAGCAGAGCTCTCGTCTAGTGGGTTTCATCTTTGAACATAGTTTTGCTCTCTAGGAATTTAGTCATCCATGTATATTATTGCTTTTCTATTGTTGATCTTCCTGTAATATTTTCTCCAGGCATAATGGCGGCGGTGCATCTATACAGTCTGCACGAGTTCATTACTTACGATGATATCCGCGCTCAGGGTCGTCAACAAAACCAGGAGTTTACAGACGCCGAATGTGCAGAAGTTATGGGTCGTCTGAACGCAAGCGGTGGTTGGCTGTTGCCTCGGCGTTCGGCTCTTTTGAAAGTCGTGCTGGGAGCAATGTGGAGGGCACTTCCGGGTCTTCACGAGGCCCTACGACTCAATGCGCTGGATGATGCCGAGGACAAGGTGCATTCAGTGCACCTGACAGGGCTGATCTTAAAGAAGCGACGGAACGACCTCGTTGACATCCTGCATCAAGTGTTTCAGCAGATGACGATCGTTGCTGCTTATCAAAGGCCGGAAGGGCTTGCCGATGATATCGACACCGAGGAGCGCGAAAGACTGTGCATAAGAATAATTAGAAAGGCCAGAAGAACTCTGGATGGCCTTACTTTTGATTTCCTCAATCCGTGCCCCGGATCCGAGGTTATACCGTTGTAATATTTTGAACAATGTTTCTTATGCATTATTCTTATGCTTGTAAAAACTTTTGGCGGTATGAATGAAAACCCTCCCCTTTTCTATTTCAGCTTGTCTTATTTCTCGTCCTGAGTCTTCTGTCCATGCATAAATGAATGCGTCACGCATGCCAGATCAAATGTAGAACGGATATTCTTTCTGTCATCTTCTTTCTTTTAATGTCAGTAGGCTGTCTTAATAATCATGGTTGATGGATGTCTAAAACGAGTATTCCGACTTCCTCAGGAAATAGCGATGGCTTAGGCCGCAGGTTCAGGTTTACCGCCTAAGACTTTTCAATTCTATGAGCCGTGAGGGTCTCATAGAGGCATTTCTCCCTACGGATCGAGAGGATCTCATAGGTGGATTTTCTCCTTAGGAATCGTGAGGATTCCTAAGTGTGGTTTTCTCTTATAAGTCGTAGGGATCTTATGAGAGAATTTTCCCTCTTACGAGTCGAGAGAATTCGTAAGCGGTTGTTTCCCTCCTCGTCGAAATTCGACTTCGGAGAGTGAGACCCGTGAATAGTATGCAAGAGACCATTTTGGATTGACTTGCAGGGCCCCATTGCTCAAGAAGCAAGCTTTTCAATCCTTGCTGTCTGATACTTCTTCTTACAAATTGAGACGAATCGGGAATTTGCTCGCGGAGAGGGTGATGGCTCTGCGAGTTGACATGAGTTAAGAGGCTCTCATCACGGAGTGTTTGTATCCGTGAGTCGAGGAGTTTGCTAGGGATTATTTGTTTCCCGAGCACCAAGGATTATTTGTTTTTTTGGGGTTTGAAACGAGTCGAGGATTCCCACGGAGGCGCTGGTGGCTCGGCGGGTCGACGCGAATCAGGAGTCTCTCGTCAAGGAGTGTTTGTATCCGTGAGTCGAGGGATTTGCTAGGGATTATTTGTTTCCCGAGCGCCAAGGATTATTTGTTTCCTTGGGGTTTGAAACAAGTCGAGGATTCCCACGGAGGCACTGGTGGCTCTGCAGGTCGACGCGGATCAGGAGGCTCTCGTCAAGGAGTGTTTGTATCCGTGAGTCGAGGGATCTGCTAGGGATTATTTGTTTCCCGAGCGCCAAGGATTATTTGTTTCCTTGGGGTTTGAAACGAGTCGAGAATCCCCACGGGGGCACTGGTGGCTCTGCGAGTCGACGCGGATCAGGAGGCTCTCGTCAAGGAGTGTTTGTATCCGTGAGTCGAGGAGTTTGCTAGGGATTATTTGTTTCCCAAGCGCCAAGGATTATTTGTTTCCTTGGGGTTTGAAACGAGTCGAGAATTCCCACGGAGGCACTAGTGGCTCTGCGAGTCGACGCGGATCAGGAGGCTCTCGTCAAGGAGTGTTTGTATCCGTGAGTTGAGGAATTTGCTGGGAGGGTATGGTTCCCTCTTTGTTTATGCCCTTGGATTGTATACAGGGATCGATGTGATCTTAACTGTAGGGAAAAAAGTTTCATTCTTTCATTTTTTTTCTATTCTTTCCGCGATGCTCTATCATTTCAGCTTTTATATCGCGAAGGTCGCGATTGCCCAATCATTTCGGCTATTTTTCGCAGTGCCCAATCATTTCGGCTGTTTATTTTATTTCCACTCGCTGCTTTTTATTGCGAGTTGCCCAATCATTTCGGCTATTTCTTCATGCATATATTTTTACTTGCTGCTTTTTTTTATTGCAAGTTGCCCCATCATTTCGGCTATTTCGTATGCATGTACGGTCTACTGGCTTTTCGCCGTGAACCTGAAATTGGACACCGATTTCGGCATCAGCACCGCTAAAACTGGGATATTGCCAGGAGCGAATCATCATCTGCCTCTGTCGCTATCGAACAAAGGTGGCTTAGCGACCAGGGTTAGGGTCCTGTCGACTAAGGCTTTTGACTTTATGAGCCGTAAGGGTCTCACAAAGCTATTTCTCCCTATAAGTCGTCAGGATCTTATAGGTGTATTTTCTCCTTAGAAATCGTGAGGGTTCCTAAGTGTTTCGTTCCTCTGTAAGTCGTAAGGATCCTACAGGAGGGTTTTCTCTTTGCAAATCGAGAGGATTTACAAGGGTTATGCGAACATATCCCCAGTCACGGATGGACCTTGGTTAGGGAAATGTTTATTCGCGCCCGTGGATTGTATACAAGGGTCAGTATTGAGCCACTTGTAGGGCAATATCGAAAGTTGTGGGGGTTGCTTAAGCACAGGTTTAGATCTCTGTAACTTAAGACTTTCAAACCTTACGAGCCGTGAGGGTCCCATAAGAGCGTTCTCCTTACGAGTCGTGAGGATCTCGCAAGTGTATTTTCTCCTTAGGAACCGTGGGGATCCCTAAGTGTGTTGCTCCCTTGTGAGTCGTAAGGATCTCACGCGGGTGGTTTCTCCTTACAAGGTCGAGAGGGTCTTGTAAGTGTTCTTTAACGAGGTTGCGCCCTTTCAGGTTTTCACAAACACTCGCCGGTAGCCCTGTTGTTTTTACTCACGGAGCCCTTTCGGATTTTCATCCGTGCCCATTTTTCTTATGGACATACCATTTTTTTTTATTCTTTTTATTTCCTTTTTCTCTCTTTTTTTTTTACGAGGTTGCGCCCTTTCGGGTTTTCACGAACACTCGCCGGTAGCCCTGCTGTTTTTACTCACGGAGCCCTTTCGGGTTTTCATCCGTGCCCCTTTTTGCTTATGGACATACCGTTTTTATTTTATTTTATTTTTTATATTTTATTTTTATTTTATTTTATTTTATCTCGTCAGCCTAAGGATGCTGCGGTATTAGTTTAAAGACGTTTCGGTCTGCTATTAGTTTAAGGACATTTCGGTCCGCTGTTAGTTTAAGGACATTTCGGTCCGCTGTTAGTTTAGGGACATTTCGGTCCACTATTGAGAAGCTGGCTACTGCTTATAAAGTTTGAGCTTAGGAAGATAGCGAGCGGACATAGTCGTCGTCATCTATCGTTGACCTAGGCTGTGGCTCATTAAGCGTAGTATTTCTTTAGGAAGCGACCGTTTATTGGTCTGAAAGGCCTCTCACCGTGCATGTCCATGAGTAGATAGGCCCCACCCTGGTAAACTTTATCTATGATGTACGGGCCTTCATAGTTCGGCTCGAATTTTCCCCGCTTGGCGCGATTGGGGATCATAGGCCTTTTGACCACTAGCACGAGTTCGCCTTGGTGGAATGTCCTCGGTCGGGTCAATCTTTCGTATGAGCGCATCATTTTTGCTTTATAAGCTTCCAGATTTTGTTGCGCTATGAGCCTAGTTTCATCAAGGGCGTCAAGCTCCTCAAGCCGAAGGTGAGCATTTTCTTCGTCCGTTAGCTCGTGGTGAACTGCCATTCGTAGAGAGGGTAACTCTATCTCGAGATGGAGTACTGCTTCCGTACCGAACACCAACGCGTATGGCGTTGTGTTTGTGGCTGTCTTGAACGTGGTTCGATACGTCCAAAGACCTTCTTGCAGTCTCTCATGCCGGTCTTTCTTATTTCGGGACACTGTTTTCTTTATAATTTTCGTCAAGGTCTTGTTGAAGGCCTCGGCGAGACCGTTAGCTCGTGCATTATAGACTGAGGAATATCTCCAGTCTATGTTATGCTGCTGTGCGAAGCGGCTGATTTTATGACTTCGGTAGGCTGGCCTATTATCGGAGATGATCCGCCTCGGAGTTCCAAACCGATATATGACGTGCGTTTTAAAGAAATGGAGGATATTCTCCGTCTTCACTTCTCTCAATGGTACTGCTTCTGCCCACTTAGAGAAGTAGTCAGTCGTCGCTAGGATGAAACGATGTCCTTTAGACGATGCTGGTTCGATGGGGCCGACTATATCAGTCCCCCACATTTCGAATGGCCAGCTAGCTACCGTCGGATGCAACGGATTCGGGTGCTGGTGGATGAAGTCCCCATGAATCTGGCATCAGTGACATTGCTTCGCATATTCGATGCAGTCTTGAATCATCGTGGGCCAGTAATAGCCCATCCGTTTGATCTTCAACTTCATCTTTGGACCTGCTTGGTGAGAACCGCAGATTCCGTCATGAACTTCCTGAACGACTCTTTCCGATTCGTCTGGCCCTAAGCATCTCAGCCACAGAGAATCGAATGACCTCTTGTATAGAGTATCATTGACGAAGGCAAAAGACAGAGCTCGTTTTATGAGTTGATGTCTTGCGGACGCATCTTCGGGCATTTGGTGGGACTTGAAGTAGTCTATAAAGACTTCCCTCCAATCCTCAACCTTCTCATGTTCTTTTATTTGCAAGGTCGCTTGTCCAGTCACTCCCTTCTCTTCGGATGATTCCGAAGGTATTTCTGCGGGGGCGAGCACCTGACGACTTTGTACCATGATTCTAACGTCATCGAGGTTCTCGTCAGCCATTTCTTTAGCGAGTTTGGCCAACGCGTCCGCTTTGCTGTTATCCGCGCGTGCTATGCTCTCCAAAGTATAGGAGGGAATTTGGGTTAGCAGTTGTTGCACCTTTTCACCGTATTTTACCAATTCCGGTTTGCATGTTTGGTAATCGCCGTTTACTTGACTAACGACCAGTTGCGAATCTCCGTATATGAAGAGGTTTTCAATTCCCATGTCAATGGCGATCTCGAGGCCTGCTATCAGAGCTTCGTATTCGGCTTCGTTGTTTGTCCTCGGTTCCGTCAGGGAGAACGCGTAGCGCATTATCCCTCCTTGTGGAGTTATAAAGATGAGTCCTACCCCCAATTTGATTATAGGGGTACTTTGTTTGCGCTTCTTCACGGAAGATGCTCCGTCAAAGTAAAGCTCCCATCGGGTATTATCACCATCGATCGCATCAAACACATGTTCGTCTGGAAGATCGCAGTTTAAAGGAGAGTCGGCTGGTATCGGGTGCTCAGCAAGGAAGTCGGCGATGGCCTGGCCTTTTACTGCTTTGAGTGGTCGATATGCTATCGAGAACTCCATTAAGAGTAGGGCCCATTTAGCGAGTCGTCCTGTCAATATGGCCTTTGACATTAGATATTTGAGAGGGTCCACCTTTGAAATGAGATAGACTTCATGCACTAATGCGTAATGTCTAAACTTTGTTATTGCGAAGATCAACGCCAGGCAGTGTTTTTCAATGGGGGAGTAATTGCTTTCTGCCCCCAGCAGCACTCGACTTAAATAGTAAAGTGCTCTTTCTTTCCCCTGGTCATTCTCTTGTGCCCATAATGCGCCCAAAGAACCTTCAAGGGCGGCCGTGTAAAGAATGAGAGGCTTTCCCTTCACTGGAGCAGCCAACACTGGAGGGTTTTGCAGGTACTGTTTGATCTCGTCTAGTGCGCTTTGGCACTTTTGATCCCAGACGAACGGGGTTCCCTTCTTCATCAGGTGGCTGTAAGGACGGCACTTTCCTAAGAGGTTGGCTATAAATCGCCGTATGTACGCGAGCTTCCCTTGGAGAGACCGCAGCTGTTTGAGAGTTCTCGGCGGAGGCATTCCCATGATTGCCTTGATCTTGGACGGATCTACCTCGATACCTCGGTGTCGAACGACGAATCCCAGGAATTTGCCCGAGGAAACCCCGAATGCACACTTCAGAGGGTTCATCTTCAAGTTGTATTGTCGAAGACGTTGAAATACGGTCTTCAGATGCTCGAGATGTTCCTCATATGATTTGCTTTTAACAACGAGGTCGTCGATATAGCATTCAACAATTTCGTGTATAAGGTTATCGAAAATCTTCGTCATGGCCCTTTGGTAGGTTGCACCGGCGTTCTTTAAACCGAAGGGCATCACCTTGTAACAGAATATTCCCAAAGGAGTCCGGAAAGCCGTATGTTTCTGGTCTTCAGGGTGCATTTTTATTTGATTATATCCTGATGAGCCGTCCATGAATGAGAAAATCTCATGCGTGGACGTATTGTCTATCATTAGTTCGGTGACTGGTACTGGGAAATCATCCTTCGGGCAGGCTTTGTTGAGATCCCGAAAGTCCACGCATATGCGCACCGTACCATTTTTCTTCATCACTGGGACGATATTAGCAATCCATTCAGGGTATTGAACCTCTTGGATAAAGCCGGAGTCTATCAGCTTTTTGACTTCCGCGTTGATGCTCATTTCGAGCTCAAGCCGCATTCTTCTCGGCGCTTGTTTGACCGGCTTGACACTCGGGGATATTGCCAGTCTATATACAGCAACTTCTGGATCAAGTCCCGGCATCTCGGAATAGTTCCATGCGAAGCAATCTTTATGCTGTACAATGACGTCTTTTAACGCAGCCACCTTTTCCTCGGACAGCAGCTCGCTGACGAATGTCGGTCGCGGATCGTTTATCGTCCCCAACTCAATTTTCTTGAGGTTATCCGCAGTGGTATGTATGCCGTCTTCCAGTTCTTTCGGAGCTGGGGGAAATTCTGAGATCACCTCATCATTGCTGTTTTCGAGGCACCATGGAAGGCTGTCTATGTTCTCGGACTCTTCTTTTAATATCGTTATCATATGACAGGTGCGAATTTTCTTCCAATCCCAATGCGGAGTTGGTTCTGTTCTTGTGTTTTCGGGTTCGTGCTTTTGTGGTGGCGCTACCCTCCAGTTGTCAGACAACGCGAATCTGCCAAGCTGATACTGGTCCTCAACCCAATTCTTAAAGGTGAAGCAATCTTCAAGCGGATGTCCTACTACTCGATGGTAAAAGCAATAATTTGGATTGAATACCTCGCCTGCGTGCTCGGGGTGCTTGGACTCTGGCAGCGTAAGCATTTGATGTTTTAGAGCAAGATCAAATATCTTCCTTGTTTTGTTCCGAGGAAATGAGTATGCTCGACCCATTTTCTTTATGAGGGCTAAGTCAGTAACGCTCGACTCTCGGATACGTGGTTTCTTAGCTCTGCCTTGTGGTTGTTCAGCGTCTTTTCTGCCCTCTGACTTGTTTTTGCTTTCGCGTCGAACCTTTTTTGTAGCAGGTTGACAAGGAGCGGCCTTTTCATTCTTCACGGCCTTTCGGAGAAGGCGTTGCGTCTTGGCTTTCTCATAGATGGCCGTCTCGCGGTTGTGGTCATCTCGGACTTTTTGACCAGCTTCCCTTATAAGCCTGTCCATTTGTTCTTCAAATGATGGACCGGGCAATTTTTCATCAGGAACTTTTACTGGCTTAGGATTAGCGTCCTCCCATTGAGCGTCCGCATCTTCATCGAAGTCATACATGACATAACAGCTATTTACTAGCTTTCGTTTCTTTAGCCGAATGTACCTAAGCCCTTTTGTTTCCATTCTCCCGTTAGGCAGTTTGCGTTGGGTCCCGGGAACATTCCAGACCCTGTCATAGAATTTGGCCTCTCTAACGGTCTGTCTGAAGGATATCCCCTGGTGTTTCAGCAGTTTCTTCAAACCTTCGGTATAATATCTGGGAAGACGGATAGGCCGAAGCCTGTCGAGCGTGGGATCCATGCCATGCCAAACTTCTTTTTCCACCTTGTTTTCTTCAGAACGGTAGAATAGGATTGCCTTCTCGCCTTCCCGTCCGGGAGGGATATAAAATGTTCGCAATTCTTCTACGCTGTTGGTGTTGAGTGCATCTAGTTCTTTGTAATGTTCAAGCGGTACCATGGTTATCTGCAGACTTCGCTCTTCATCAGCGGAAGCCCGTATTGAAGGCCGAGCAGAGAATACGACATGGACCTCATCCTCCGAGTCACTACCAAAGACCAATGTAGGAGTGGACGGTCCTGGCTTGTTATGTTGGGGCGGACCCGAATAAACGATCTCCTCTTCTTCCTCGGTATCACTGCAGAAGACAGGGATGGTGGCGTTATTTTTATTTTCCGGCTTGTGACACTTCTCTGTGTCTTCGAAATCCGGCAAGAAGTATTTGGCATCTTCGTATTTGCGGACCTCGTTCACAGAGAACGGGTTCAGTTCTCCCGTCACGGTATACTCGAAACCATCCTTAAAATACTTCATACACTGATGTTGTGTAGAAGGGATGATGTTGTACTCGTGTAACCATGGTCGGCCGAGCAAAGCGTTGTAGCATGTCTTGGCATCTATGACGTGGAACTTAATGTCCGTGACGAGTAATCCGAAGCGTAGCGTCAGTATCACAGATCCAAGAGTCTTTGACGATTGGGAGTCGAACCCGGATATGGTGATCTTGTCCCGAGCAAGGTGCTGGACGCTCATGCAGATTTCCTTCAAACCCGCACGTTGAGTAGGTTAACAGACGACCCGTTATCGATCAGAATCTTGTCTATCTTTATATCATGGCAGTATCCCGAAACATAGAGAGGGAGATTGTGTTCGCAAGTCCCAAGTAGAAGGTCCTCATCGCCAAAAGTAACATCAGCCGTGTGTACTTTCTCCAACTCATCCTTCATCTTTTCCTCGGCCAGGCATGCTTGGAATTGTTCCGGCTCTTGTAAGGCTTTAATCAAAGAATCCCTCGCCTCTTTTGATAGCAACAGGGCATCGAGAATGCTGAGTTGTGAGGGTAGCTTCCTCAGATGCGCCAAGACATTGTAATCCACTTTATTCCTCTTTAGCGGGTTCTTGGCGGTTAACTCTTCCGCAACTCGATCATCCAAGGCGATGTCTTCAGAGGCCTTCTCTTTCCCTTTGTCTTTCTTGTTTAAGGGTCCGAGATTCTTTTCGGGTAACGTCCGGTTGCGTAGCTGTATATTCTCGCAAGCCTTTGGTCCTTCTTCTTTTCCCGAAGTGGATTCTTTAAAGAGGGGGCCAAGCTCTAGCTCCTCATCAGAATCGCTCCCAAATACAGGTACTTGTGATTCCCCGGCGTCAATCATGCAACAACCACTGCTAGTTTTATCAAGCACTTTGTTTATTCCGTTCTGCTCTCGGCGGGCTTTGCGCTTTTCTCGCTTAAACTGTTGCCGATGAGTAACATATCCTTGCCACCACTTACCGAAAGCTTTGCACTCTTCGGTGGGATGCGACACCCTCCGATGGTACAAGCAATAGGAGGGGTGGTTTTCCATTTCACCCGTAATGTTTTTCTCGGAGGGTGGTAGCTTTATACCCATCGACACAGCCTTAGCGAATCTCTTCTTTATCTTGAACTTTATTTTATCTGTGGTGGGTGTATTTTGTTCTAGCGGGAGTACCGCAATTCTTTCGTCAATGCGCTGGCGTTTGGCCCTTTCGAATATAACCGCTTCGTTATCCCGATCAGCTTTGCCCTTTAAGAACGCCTGATTTAGGAATGCATCAATCACTTCATCTGACGGCTCCAGCATTTTTAGTGCAGGCTCTGCCCCCAGCTTTCCAGCGCGAGGAGTCTCCTCATCGGTTGTGGACAAATGGGAAATCATATGGCAACTTGCCACATGTTCTTCAGATTCATTTGATGAACTATCTCCCTCATCTTCTGCTTGGAAGACGTGGTTGAGGAATTCTTGCAATGTAATGGGAGTTCGCGCCTTCTGGTTGTACTCTTCCAGCGCGTTAATTTGCTTTTGCAAGTCTGCGCGCCTATCGCTAGGCTTCACCGGTTTCTTGGCCTTCTTCTTTTTCTTCGAAGACTTTGACGACTGGCTACTAGTGCTTGAACCCCCATTATTGGTCTTTGGAGTTGGACGTGGCTTTAACATCCCCTCAACGACCTGCGGTTCCAATGGGCTTTTCCACTTGATCGCCGGACATGTCCGAAGATCATTTAGCATTCTCTTCGTTTTTGATGATATTACAACCTCCCACGGATTTTCTTCAATGACAGAGCATGTTGCCCCTGGTGTATTCGTCCCTTTAGAGGTGTGGGGTTGCGGGGGATTCACCTTCCATTTGTCAGATAACGCAAATTTTCCCTGTCTATACTGGTTTTCAAGCCAATTTTTGAAAACGTAGCAGTCCTCAATCGGATGGCCTAGCACTCGATGATAGGGGCAGTAATTAGGTTCGTTGACGTCACTTGGTTGCAACGGACGTTTTGGATCTGGCAGATTTATGAGTCTGTTGCGTAATGCCAGCTCGAATAACCTCTTCGTTTTATCACGGGGAAAGGAATAAGGACGTCCCATCCTATCCTCAAGGGGTACGTAAGGGCGCGTATTGTTTGGACGAGCAACCGGCTTCAAGTCGTTCGGTTTTTGTTGAGCATTAGCGACAATGATCGCTTTTCCCTTTCCTTTGTCAGTTCGGGAATCTGGCTTTGGGAGAGGGGGTTTATGACCCATCTGGTCCATTTGCGCTAATTTGTCAATCAAAGCCTGGAAGGAAGTCGGCTTGAAAAACATCATAAACTGTGAGATGGTTGCTTGTGGATCAAGAGTTCCAACAAACATTCCCACCGCAGGGGCTTCTTCTATGCGCTGCTCACACTTTGACCATAGATTACGCCACCGTATAGCGTACTGAACCCATGTCTCGCCGGGTTTTACCCTAGCGTTAATCAGTGCCGTCATCGGGGTACGTTCACTGGCACTTGCAAAGCGTTGGGTAAACAGCAGCTCCATTTCCGCAAAGGTTTTGATAGAATCATTAGGGAGTTCAGAGTACCACTCGAACGCCGTATCTGATAGACTTCCAACAAACTGGCGGAGTAAAAGCTTGTCATCGCCGCCGGTGTTACCGCAAAGCGCCCTGAACTGGGCGACATGCTGATGGGGATTGCCAGTCCCTTTGTAGACATGAAACTTGGGAATTGTGTAACCCGGCGGGTACTTGATTTGGTCATACCAGCCTGGATATGGCCGCCCCGTTTTTACGACGTGGCCGGCTGCTTCGGCCGCATGATGAACCTTTATTTACTGGGCTATGTATTCGTCCAGATCAGTCTTAGAGATTGTATCCTCTTTAGCTGTCAATAGAGCGGGCTGCGGATTTAATGTATCTCCCTTATCATCTCCAAGGACGGTTAGGGGTTCTTCAGCGGGAGGATCTTGTTGTATCATCATCTCTATCATGTCCTGGAAGAGGAGGCCCATCCGCTGTATGTTGGCCGCTTGTTCAGCAGCCTCTTTGTCCCTCTTTTCCAGTACTCGGCGAAGGAACTCGGCGTCGGTCTCTTCCTCCTGGCGCTCATCTAAGGACGCCTCAGGGTTCTCTTTTGGCCCAGTGAGTGCAGCCATTGTGGTCATCATCTCCTGGAGCTTTTGTTGCTGCTCCTGAGCCTTGGTCACTGATCGGGTGAGCGGTCGGTGACCCGTAGAAGTGCGGCTTTCTTCCTTTCCAGAAGCCATATAAATCGTATGAACTGTTATGCCCCCTGACTTTGGAGGTTTAGGTTCACCGCCTTTAAACTTTGCCGCTGACGCGGGAGCTTTCTTTGGCCTCCTTCTTTTGTGGGCCATCGAGGTTGAAGGAGCCGTTAAAATGGGCATGCTAGCAATTGTTGCCCCCTGCTGTTTAACGGGGCGGGTTTTGTCCTTTTCCACCTTTGCCTTTTTCTGGCGATGAAAGTGATCTGGGTCAATCACAGAGTCTTGAACCCTCCGCCAAACCTTGTATATCTTTGACGATAGCCGTTGAGGGGGCTGTTCTTGTTTTGTTTCTGGAACTCTCTCCGCAGGTGGAGGAGATCTTTTCAAGGTAGCGGTTGGAGAGTTCTTACGCACTCTCCTCAGTAGTTCAAAGCTGTTCCCAGTTGGAACAGCAGCGTTGACTTCCACCATTGGAGTGGGTGGAGTTATCCCTGAGGGGGAGTTGCCCCCTGCTTTCCTCACTCGTCGCCAATGGCGACGTCGCGCACGACGAGCCGTTGGGACTGGCTCGGAAATCGAGATGGTTTCTTGTTGCCCCCTGTTTGAGTGTGGGGTAACTGCCGATGTCAGCCTGTCGAAGACTGATGCCTTTTGACCAGCTGGGGGAGGAGTGGGAACCGTCAATCTTGTGAAGACCGACTCTCTGATAGGAGAGGCCGCTTTAACGACTTCCGAAGCAGCGGCCGTTGCCCTCTTTGGGACGGCCACTTTATAGTTTTGACCTAGCCTGGTGAAAACGGAGGCTGTCGGTTTAGTAGCGGGCGACCCGTTGATAGAGGCTGTCGAAATAGTGAGCCGGTTGAAGACCGACTTTTTACCCACTTCCGGCGCAGGTATTGGTGCAGAAAAGCTTGTAGGTGGGATCATAGTCCCGAAGAACAAGCCGGTGGTGGCTTGGGTCACCTGGTCTACCGGCAGAGTAAGGAAGGAAGCCGCTTGGGGCCCATATACTACACCTCCTGGTGAGGTGGAGCGTCCGTTGCAGCGGCATTTCGAGCAGTTGGCACAGCTAGAGGCCATTGAATCTTGAATTCTGCGCCAGGTAAAAGACCAAATCTTAGTAACTTGAAATCCGAAGACAACCATTTAACGAACCGCGATTGGTTCGCGAAGACGACACACGAAGTGTGGAGTGGAAAGAGGAAGAGGTCCCACCGGGCGTGCCAGAATCTGTTCCCCTCCGAAAGGTGGCGCACAGGACCGCGATGTCCTGACGCTGAGATTCGGGACAGATGCTAATTGGTTTTATCCGTCCACCTCTCCGAAAATGCCAAATTGATTTATGGCACCGTGTATCGAAGGTTTAGACGGATGCGGCCGATGTAGCAGACTTTGTCAGATTCCCCCTCGCTAGAGGGGTTTTTGATTGTGGAGACGCTCTTCCCTGCAGGCGCAAGCCCCTGCAGTTAATTACGCTACCGCTTCGCGGTAACAACTTTCTCCTTCTCCAGAATTTCACTTCGTGTCGTATGTGTCTGTTTTGTTTGTGGTTGCCCGTGGATTGAATACGGAGACTGAGTAATGCCGTCGCCCGTAGGACGTGGATTAGTCCAAATCCGTATTTACTTAGATTTGGGTTTGGTGTTTTCAGTTTAAGGATGCATTAGTCGCGTTGCGGCTAAGATCAACTTAAACGTTCGTTAAGGATACGTTAGTCCTGTTTTAGACTACGATCAACTCAACGTAGTGATTAATTTAATGTATGGCCATCGGGACTCGTCACCTCTCTGACGTCGTTGAAGGATTACAACGACATGTATCAGAGGAGCTCGGAGATGTACCCTCGAACCAGAGTTGATTGGGGGTTTTATAATCCATTTGAATGTTTAAGGATACGTTAGCCGTGTTTGGGGCTAAGATCACCTTAAACGTTTGTTAAGGACACGTTAGTCCAGTTTGAGACTAAGATCGACTTAACGGGACCGTTTAGATCCGACAAAAGAGCATTTGGGCTCTATTGTGCCAGTTTAGGGACGTGGTGGTCCGATGTTAGTTTAGGGACGTTTCGGTCCGATATTAGTTTTAGGGACGTTCCGGTCCGATGTTAGTTTAGGGACGTTTCGGTCCGATATTAGTTTATGGACGTTTCGGTCCATTGTTAGTTTAGGGACGTTTCGGTCCGATGTTAGTTTAGGGACGTTTCGGTCCGGTATTGGGTGTGTGGCCGTTGGGACCCGTCACCTCTTTGACGTCGTTGAGGAATTACAACGATGGATGTCAAAGGAGTTCGGAGATGTACCCTCGAACCGGATGTAGATTGATTTAGGAGAGCCATTTTGCTCAGCCAATTTAATTTAAGGACTTATGGCCACGATTGGGCTAAGTCCAGTAAAAAAAAAATGTCCAACATTGCTTTTGCATTTCCTTTTATTTTTATTTGGGCTTTGCCCAGAAAAGATGCAGGGCATCAATTTGTTTTGGGCTCTGTTCTTTATGAATGATGCAGGGCATCAATTTTATTTGGGCTCAGCCCTTTTATTGCTTTGCAGTTTATTTTGGCCTGCTAGTTCTTTTTGATTTGGGCCTGGCCCTTCAAGTACTGCATTGCATTTGTGCAAAGCACCAAGAATCTTTTAGATTCAAGGAAAGGAGTGCAGAGCACTTTTTAATTTCTTGATCTAAATTTAGATCAAAGAGAAGAAGAAAAATCTTTTCTTTCTTTCTATCTCAGAGAACCAGAGGTTCTCTAGCAAGTGCAAGGCACTATTTTTATTTTTATTTTTATTTATTTATTTATTTATTGAAGATCACTGATTTTGTCTTTTAGATCAATGATCTATTCCTAAGAGAATTTTCTCTTATTTCAAAGGTTTTTACCTTCTTCTTTGTGTTCTCAAGAAATTCTCTTCTCCTTTTTTTTTATAATCCAATTGTCTATATCTTTGAAATGGGGTCTGGGGTCCTTTTTATAGTGCTCAAGAATCAGTTAAATTTGTTAAAAAGATCTTTTCTGAGTGATTTGGGGAATTTTCCCCACCGTTGGATCTTTGATCCAAAGGCCCCTGTTTTACAGAAGAAATCTTCTTGTTTAAACAAGAACAGAAAAAAAATATCCTTAAATCTTCATTCTGTTGTTGCGCAACCCACCAGCGCGTGACACGTGTCGCGCAGTGAAGCGCTTGCGCAACAGCGCTTGCGCAACTGCGCGGACACGTGTCGCGCAGCGAAGCGCTTGCGCAACAGCGCTTGCGCAACTGCGCGGACACGTGCCGCGCTGCCGTGCGCTTGCGCAGTTGTGGTTGCGCAACTGCGCGGACACGTGCCGCGCTGCCGTGCGCTTGCGCAGTTGAGTGTTGCTTATGTTTTTTAAAGAGCCTTGCTCTGATTGGACGTACTGCCTTGGGCGTTGTGCTGCCGTGTCAACTTCTGACACGTGATGCGTTGCGCGCAGCGCACGGGAACTGAAGCGTTGCTTCAAAATTTGAATTTTCAAAATTCAAGCAGAGCCTTGCTCGGATTGGGGGAACAGCCATTTTTCTCTTCCATCCTAAAAGCTAAGGCCAAGGGAAAGAAGAAGAAGAAACCCACCAAACCAAGAGGTCGAGTTGGAAAGGCGAAAGGGAAAGATAAATCCGGGGCCGCGGGAAGTGGAAAAGGAGAATGTTTTTTCTGCCACAAGACGGGACACTGGAAATGCAATTGTGCTTTGTATCTTGCTGATCTCAAGAAGAAGAAGCATACTGATGCTTCCGCTTCAGATGTGTTTGTAACTGAAAACTGTTTTTCTATAAACTCTGCATCTTGGGTATTAGATATCGGTTCTGGTTCTCACATCTGCAATTGTATGCAGGGATTGAAAAACAGTAGAGTTTTGAAGACAGGTGACCATACTCTTCGGGTTGGAAATGGTTCCAATGTACATGCTGTATCTGTAGGAGAGTATCATTTGGGGTTGCCTTCGGGATGTATTTTGGCTTTGAACCTTTGTTATTATGTACCTAGTATGATATGTAATATAATATCCATTTCTTTGTTAGAAAATGAAGGATATCATTTTGTGTTGCAAAATAATATTATGAAAATTAACTTGAATCAATAGTTGATTGGGTATGGTACACTAAATAATGGTATTTACGTCCTAAACCAACACACAGTTTTCAATATACAACATACAAATAAATGAAAATTTTCAGATATAAATGAAACTTTTCTTTGGCATTGTAGACTTGGTCATATTAATAAAACAAGACTAAACAAGCTACATAAAGATGGATATTTAAATCCTTTCGAATATAAATCTATGCGACTTGTCAGTCCTGTATAAAAGGTGAAATGACCAAAACTCCTTTTACTGGATACGGAGAAAGAGCTGAAGAACTCTTAGGCCTCATACATAGTGATGTATGCGGACCAATGTCTACACATGCTAGAGGCGGTTTTTCATACTTCATTACTTTTACTGATGATTTCTCAAGATTCGAACACGTGTTTTTATTAAAGCATATATCTGAAACTTTCGAGAAACTCAAGGAGTACAAACTTGAAGTACAAAAACAAAGAGGCTTGAGCATCAAGAAACTTCGATCGGATCGAGGTGGAGAGTATTTGAGTACAGAGTTTTCAGACTTCTTAAAAGAGAATGGGATTCTCTCTCAGCTCACTCCCCCTTACACACCACAGCACAACGGTGTGTCAGAACAGAGGAATCGTACCCTATTAGATATGGTACAGTCCATAATGAGTGATGCTGAGTTACCACTTTCCTTTTGGGGACATACATTGGAGACAGCAATGAATCTGTTAAACAGGGTTCCAACCAAGATCGTATCTACTACTCCATATAAGATATGGTGTGGAAAGAGACCATCTCTTAAAAGAGTTAGGATATGGGGTTGTCTCAAAAAGCAGAATCCAGATAAACTCGAGACACGATCGGTCATATGTAAAATTTATGGGATATCCAAAACATTCATATGGATATATATTCTATCACAACGAGGAACAAAAGGTGTTTGTTTCCCAACATGCCACATTTTTAGAAAATGAAATTTTTAAAAATAGTACCGATGGCAATACGGTAGAACTAGAAGAGGTTCTAGAGACACAAATTACTCATGACGAATTGGTTGAAACTGATGTTGTAGTAGAACTTCAAGAACCCCAGCCGCTCCGGAGATCTAGTAGAACTTCTCACCCACCAGAGAGATACTATGGGTTTCTCATTGATGGTGATAGAGAAGATTGCATCATAGATGATGATGACCCTACTAGTTTTCAGCAAGCTATCACGAGTAGTGACTCAGAGGCTGGATGCCATGAGATCCGAAATGGAGTCTATGTACACCAACAAAGTATGGACTTTGGATGTTGCACCTCCTGGGATAAAACCCGTAGGTTGCAAATGGATGTTTAAGAGAAATATTGGTGTAGATGGACATGTGGAGACCTATAAAGCAAGGCTTGAAGCGAAAGGTTTTCGTCAAAGACCTGGATTAGACTATGATAAAACTTTCTCTCGAGTAGCAATTCTTAAATCCATTCGGATCCTACTTGCTATTTCTGCTCACTACGACTATGAAATCTGGCAGATGGACGTTAAAACTGCATTTCTAAATGGTGATTTAAAAGAACGCGTTTTTATGGATCAGCCAGAGGGCTTCATTGACAGTGGGAGCAGCGAAAAGGCATGTAGGTTGCTTAAATCCATTTATGGATTAAAGCAGGCATCACGGAGCTGGAACATCTGCTTTGATGATACATTCAAAGAGTTTGATTTTGTCAAAAATATAGATGAACCATGCATTTATAAGAAGATTGTAGGGAGTACTGTCACATTCCTCGTATTGTACGTAGATGACATTCACTTGATAGGAAATGATATTCCTATGGTATAATCGGTCAAACTATTCTTATCACAAAGGTTCTCCATGAAGGACCTGGGTGATGCCTCGTGCATTTTAGGCATAAGGATCTATAGAGATGGATCCAAGAGGTTATTGGGATTGTCCGAATCAAAGTACATAGACACCATCCTAAAAATGTTTAGTATGGAAGATTCCAAGCATGGTGCCCTGCCCGCTTTCCATGGAATCACTCTCTCCAAGGACTTCTGTCCGAAGACTAATGAAGAGAGTGATCGCATGAGCATTATACCCTACGCTTCAGCCGTGGGATCTATAATGTATGTGATGTTATGTACTCGTCCTGATGTAGCTTATGCACTAGCTGTAGTAAGAAGGTATCAAACCAACCCATGGGAAAAACATTGGATAGCAATGAAGAACATTCTTAAGTACTTACGAAGAACTAAAGAATTATTCTTAGTGTATGGTAATGGGGATCTCCAAATGGATGCCTTTACCGATTCAAGCTTCCAAAGTGATAAGGATGACAGCAAATCTATCTCATGGTTTTTATTTACCCTCAATGGAGGGGCGGTTAGTTGGAAAAGTTCCAAACAGGATACCGTTGTAGACTCCACGATGGAAGCTGAGTATATTGCTGCAAATGATGCTGCAAAGGAAGCCGTCTGGATGAAGAAGTTCATCGCAGAACTAGGAGTGGTTCTAACCATTATTGATCCAAAACGATTGTATTGTGGTAATAATGGAGCTATGGCATTAGCCAAAGAACTCAGGTCCCATCAGATGTCCAAACACATCCTGAGGCGATATCATTTGATCCAGGAGATAGTAGATCGCCACGAGATCGAGATCCGGAGAGTGAATAACACCGCGGATCTACTCACGAAGGCTCTTCCTCAGCCGCAACATGAGCATTTTTCTGAGATGTTGGGTATGAGATACGCCAATAATTGGCCTTAGTGCAAGTGGGAGATTGTTGGATATATGTATGCTTTAGAGGCCATTATATGTATAGTGGATGCTTGGACATGTATATATATATATACATATGACTTTCTTGCTCGACATGATAGTATGCTATCTGGTTTACTTTATCTTGACATATTCATTTGATCATGCATCTTACTCATTTGGTACATATTGATAAAGCCCTTAGGATATTTGCTTGACTATTGGGACTATGATACCGGATCATACTAGTGGGACACGTGTAGTTTATGAGCATATCCTTGAACTGTTCCTAGTCGTGGGTGTATCGAGACGGGGCTTCGATATTCCAGAGTAGACTAGCGTATACCATTCTCGTCCTATATAATGGGCGATGGATGATCCCATATCCATCAGGTGTAGTGACACCAAAGACAGTATATGAGTGCTCAGTGGAGACTGGGTACACTGAACGGACTCGATGAGAACTCCTATGTGGTATTATATCTATCGTCAGATAGCAGTTCTCAGGTGACACTGGTACAGGTTAGTCTGTAGACCCGAGATCGTCATAGAGACCTGTGTGTCCTCCCACTGTACTTTGATCTCCACCCTTCCACGGCTCTACTGAGTCATGCAAACAGGTGGATTTTAGCTACAGTCCCGAGGCACATGGAGGCAATAAGCGATATGAGGGGTTTCGCCTATCCCAATATTGGGGGTTGATGTTGTGCTATGCTCGATTGGCTATAACAGGAAGTCCCTGGCCAGAGCTGCTGAGATTTACTGATAAGTGTTATTAGTAGTTTCTTGATCTATTATGAGCCATACACTGGCATGACTTATTGAGTTATTGGGGTCGACGATACCATCCCCAGACTAGATATGCAACATATCTGACGAAAAGACCGGACTTTACGGTTGTTAGTGTATATGCCCTAGAAGCTATTACTGTATCATACTAGCTTGTATATTACTTGATAGAAGCTTGGAATATTCACAGTTGTATAGACAATCTTGCTCAAAATGGTAGTATGCTACTTGGTTTTTCTCTACTTCAATATGTGCATGTGTTTCTTTTAGCATATCGCTTATACATATTACTAGAGCCCTTAGGATCTTTGCTTGATTACCAGCGTTGTGATGGCAGTCACACTTGTGGGGGCTGGGTAATCTATAAGCACATCCTTATACAGGTCCTTAGTCGTAAGACTATCGAGACAGGGCATCGATACTCCGGAGTAGACTAGAGTATGCGCTTCTCATCCCAGCGGGGGGGATGGTGTGTCCCACAGCCGTTAGTACGTCATACTTGAGATAGTATGCGGGTGCTCGTTAGGTTATGAGTACACTGGACATGACTCGTCGGGAACTGTTGGTTGGTATTATACCTATCGTCAGTTATCAGTTCTCAGGTGACATGAGTACAGCTTAGTCCGCTGACATGACACTGTCACTTCGCCTCGAGTGTGTTCCCACTGTACTTTGATTACAACCCTACCACGGCTCAAAAGAGTCGTGCAAATAGGTAGTAGTTGGGTGCAGTCCCGAAGCACTTGGAGGCAGTGACGGTTAGACAGGATTCGTCTCTCCCGGTATTGAGGGTTGACATCGCGCTGTGTCTTGGAGAGCCATTACACATAGTAGTCCCGGGCCAAGGCAAGCGAGATATACTGGTAGGTTTCCAGTGTTATCTCAGGGTGTTCTGGGCTACATTCCGACACGACTTGTACCGCTATTAGGGGACTGACGTTTACCACCCCCCTAGGCCCGCCATGCGATGTTCTCATATGAACGGACCAGACTGTACGGAGATTGTCACATATAGGCTCAGTAGGAGTTCGGATGGGTTTACCTCATCGGCCTTCTTATCGACATCTACCTGGGGACCGTTACCTACAGCTAGTGCCACTTGCGGTCTGTGGTTAAACCCACTACCAGCGTAGTGTCGAGTCTTTAGAGTCCCACACAGAGAGTTTCCCTGCACTGAGCGAAACGTGTAGAGGCCGTATGGTTTTACGGCAGGGCTACGATCACTTACGTGCACTTGTGTGCGTATGTTGTTCGGGCAGGCAATACTAGTGGGCTTTGGTTTAAGCCGGATCCTAGTATTGCATGGATGGATTAGTTTTGTCTTCTGTGCATTCGCATTCTACAGAATGCGGATGCGGGTTTGTATGCACAGTATTGAGGAGCAAAGAAGAAGGAGGTGACTCATTAGGGTTTTGACAGTTGATTCGGTCAAAACCATTATGAGGCGGACTCATTAGGGATTTGGCAGTTGGTTCGGTCAAAACCATTTTGAGCCGAGGACATTATTTACTAATCTTTTTAGTGATAATTATGTGATGGCTAATTGCTTTGACCATTTGACCACACTTGACTTTGTTGACCGTTTGACCAAAGTTGACTTGGACCTTCATGAGAGGTCTAGAGTTTTCTTTGGTTTTCTTTTTATTTTTGGATATGAAAATGGTCAAGTCAATTGTTTCCATCAACTTTATCATGAAAAGATTAGTCATGATGGCGTTGGTGTATTATTGCAACCATGGTGCTTTTTCTTTAGTTGATTATTCATTTTCTCACTTCTCATTCTCTCTCTTGAAAAAGAAATGAGAAAGCTCCATGGTTGTTCTCCTTCATCTTCCTCCTCTTGAAAATTTCCTTTGATCTCATGTGTTGAGAGAAAAAGGATCCTAGTTGACAAAAACATCCATCTACGACTTCTACACAATCTAGGACATCAAGACTAGCGATCTTGTTGCCCTAGTTGCTTCAGCTCGAGGTGGAGCTCGGAGCACAACTCTCGGGTGGATCGTCTTCGACTCAAGAAGGCCGCGGAGGTGATCAAGATCCGGATCGATCCTCGGAGCTTGGATAGATGAGCAGGATAGCGGAGAGAAGACCCGAAGGACCGGTATCGTGAGATAGGCATAGTAGATAGCACCTCAAGTAGTTTGCTAGTTTGTCGTTTAGCAAAGATCCTTCTTTTAGTCCATGTTGCCTTTGCGCCAAAAATTGTTTTTGACCGTTTCCACCTTCCCATAAGAACCGGGGTGAGCAACGTGGACTTACAGTGGTATCAGAGCCTAGCTAAACACAAACTAGCTTATTAGCAAAGTATTTGGAACTTCGATCGGAAAAAAAATCACAAAACACGTCCGGAAAAACCATGTTTCTGCCGATTTTTTATACTGCTCTAAAAATAATTTAACATATATGAAAAATCGGCTCAGGGTTTTCTAAAAACACTCACCAAAAACGATCCAGTGAGTCGATCAAAGCGCCGCGGAACCGCGGCAAGAATGCGCTTCTTGCCGCGGATCCGCGTCCGAGTTGACTCTGTCGTGGACCGTTTTTGGTGCAGTGTACTTAGTTGGAGGTTTTGGGATTTTTAGTATATTTTGTTTCTGCCCAGAATTTCCAGAAAACAAATTTGTGTTGAACGTCTGCTAATTTCTGTGATGTGATATATGTATTGAACGTCTGCTAATTTCTATACGTCGATTAGTGGGGGTTATACATATCTGTGATCTGTAATGTTGATGGTTTGTGTATATGAACTCGTTGGATTGTCGCGGATGAATAGCCGGGTGGATGTGAGATGAGAGTTTCTTTTTCTTTCATTCAATGTAAAATTTGTAATTGATGTAATATTATTTTATGGCCGCACATCCGGGATGAGGTTGTAGCCGCCAATGTATAATTTCTTTTACTGTTTTTGCTCCTAGGATAGACCCAAGGTGGGGTGCACAAACTACCGGGTATCTCGAAGTGCCGAGTGGCCTACTCACGTTGATGAGGGAGGTTGCTTCACTTCGGGTACTTGGCGGGTAGTTTGCCGCACCCGTAGGGGTCTAGGGTGGGGTATTGGCTATTCATCGTGACCGTGTAATCCGCTTTTTGTTGCAGGCTCGAACGAATCGCGGATTCCTAGTATATCCAAAGTGTTCATCTGTGATCTGGAATGGCTATCATTGCATCTGACGAATGTATATATCTATATATGATATCTATTTAGGCGTTGCTTATGTTTTGCATCCGCGCTAGTCCAGCCCCTGCTCTGTCGTTAGTTAAGTAACCTAACAGTTGATGACGGGGCCCCGTGGCGAATGCGGATGGCATAAGCGTACGTCATATTTTCGTTGTTTTCTGCAATGGTAGGATTAAATGATGGGACGCATTAAAATTAATGCAAGCAAATAAACCAAGTAAAGTCGTTGGAACACTTTCAAAACCACTCGGTTCTTTTCAAAAACCAACTTTTAAACACGGAGCTTGAACCACTCCTTTTAAAAGCTATCTCGTTCCATCGATTATATCAAGTTCACTACGTTCACGGTTTCGCCAAAACAATCCGTAGCCTTCCGTCGTTTCATATGAATATCCAACAGTATT
Source organism: Agapanthus africanus (assembly GCA_030015575.1). Taxonomy (NCBI): domain Eukaryota; kingdom Viridiplantae; phylum Streptophyta; class Magnoliopsida; order Asparagales; family Amaryllidaceae; genus Agapanthus; species Agapanthus africanus. The sequence continues at coordinate 419,279,016 of CM057337.1, forward strand.
CAAGCTGTGTTTGTTGGCCTTAGTCAAGGCACTGTGTTTGGTAGCTGGGGGGTATTCATATGTTGCATAGATAGATGCGTTGGTTTAGGACAGTCGTATTACTTTGTTGGCCATAGTCAAGGGTATATACAGGTGGGTTCAAATCAACCTGGACAACGACGGGTAGAACTTGACATGTGACTTATGATTTGTTGGCCTTAGTCAAGGTCATAAGAGCATGGGGCAAAAATCCACATCGGGAGTTTCTAAAGAAACTGAAACTTGCTAGTGCTGCATACCATTTGGAGTGTGATGATTCTGGTAGGATTCCTTTAGTTTTATCACACGATGATATTTGGATCCCGATCCTACTGTGAGTATATGCTACTCCTTGGGAACTTTCTCACTTAACGATCAATGCTATAAACCAAGTAGGTGTCTAGAAAGGTGTTAGCGGGGCTACGCCCCCAGGGAAAAGAGGTTCTTAAATTAAGGAACTTCGCGAAAGCGTTGGAAAACCTCCCTCGAAGTACCGACACTGGTCTGGCTGAACGGTTAAGCAAGTATTGTACGGTGAGATTGATCCTGACTAATTCTTTCTTTATGGTTTGAGGAGGGATTCGAGAGACAGTGGGAGCCATCCTGTTTAGATAAACTAAAAACCAATTTAAACTTGCAAGAGCATCATGCTGAGTGTTTTCTTCTCTCTCTCTTAATTGCAGCGACCCAGTGACCACACCTAGGTTACATCTAGATAATAAAATGACTGAATCTGACTGTTATGACTGGAAAGGGTCTGTCCAGATGTCCATTGCCCATGACAAGCTGGGACACCTCTTAACTAATCCAGCCCCTACCGTCTCAGGACCAGTTTCCCCTGTCACGGATATTGATATCCGAAGGACATCGGAAAAAGACTGTGCGAAAGCCAAGTGCCTCGTGTTAGCCTCAGTTGATGGTGCATACCAGAGGCAGGACGAGAAGATGGACTTAGTTTCTATCTTCCTCCATAACAAAGATTTATATGGAGAGCAATCTCGTATCGCAAGATATGAGACCTCGAACGAATTGCTTCCAGCGAGGTTGGCTATCGGGTCATCTGTAGGGGGCAACGTCCTTACAGAGACCAGCTATTTTGAGCTCACGGACCTGAAGACCACGTTGAAGAACGGGTCTGATGCTGACTTGATTCTACAGTCTCTACCTTCTACCCTGAAGGAAACCAGGGAAGTAGAAGGAAAGGGAAGGGCAAAAGTTTCGGGACTGAATGTAGTAAAAAAGGGACGTTCCTATTGTTACGGGAATGAACATTGGCAGAAGGATTGCAGGGCTAGCAAAGCCAGTAGCCAGGATTCGAAGAATGTTGTGGCTTCGGCTTTGGGTGTGTTTGTAATTGAGAACCGTATGTCAGTTAGCCCTACTTCCTGGGTATTGGATACCGGATCAGGATCTCACATCTGTAATTCGTTACAGGATCTGAGAAACCGTAGGGTTATCAAGATAGGTGATATGACTCTCAGGGTTGCTAACGGAATGAGCATGTACGCTGAATCCGTAGGGGAATATCATCTTGGACTGATAACTGGGCAGATATTGATTCTGCGTAACTGTTTTTATGTACCAGGTGCGACTTGTAATATCATATCTGTATCCTTACTTTCTAAGGAAGGATATGATTTTACTTTTGTAAGCGATGTGGTCAACATCCACCTAAATCATGTTCTGATTGGGTCAGGTACATTGAAAAACGGGATATACGTATTGAATCAAGCTCAGATTTTCAGTGTCCAGAACACACTTAAAAGAAAGTCTCCGAAATTAAATCAGGCTTTCTTATGGTATTGTAGACTGGGTCACATTAATGAGACACGGTTAACAAAGTTACATAAAGAAGGCTACTTGGATCCGTTCGAGTACCAGTCTTATGCCACTTGTGAATCCTGTCTCATGGGAAAGATGACAAAGACTCCGTTCACTGGACACGGAGAAAGAGCAAGTGAGCTCTTGGGACTCATACACAGTGACGTGTGTGGTCCAATGTCTACACATGCGCGAAGTGGTTATTCATACTTCATTACTTTCACAGATGATTTCTCTGGGTATGGACATGTCTTCCTGATGAAGCATAAATCCGAGGCCTTTGAGAAATTTTGGGAATACAAGAATGAAGTTGAAAAACTAACAGGCAAAAGTATCAAGACACTGAGATCTGATCGAGGTGGTGAATACTTGAGTGCCGAGTTTCTGGACTACTTAAAAGAGAATGGAATTCTCTCTCAGCTTACTCCTCCATACACACCACAGCATAACGGTGTATCGTAAAGGCGGAATCGAACCCTATTGGATATGGTTCGTTCCATGATGAGTAAGGCTGAGTTACCGCGATCTTTCTGGGGTTATGCACTAGAAACAGCTGCATATCTTTTGAACCAGGTTCCTACTAAGTCAGTGCCTACCACACCATATCAGATGTGGAGTAGGAAGAAACCCTGTCTTAAACACTTTAAGACATGGGGATGTCCAGCTTTTGTCAAAAAGCAGCATGCGGACAAGCTCGAGGCACGCTCAGTACAGTGTAAGTTTGTGGGATACCCAAGGAACTCCAAGGGGTATCTTTTCTATTACGTAGAGGAACAAAAGGTTTTTGTTTCTCGTCATGCCCGCTTCTTAGAAACTGAGTTTTTGGAAAATCAGATAAGTGGGAGCGCAATAGAACTGGAAGAAATTCCAGAACCATGAGCTATTACTGAAAGCTTAGTAGAACCAGAGGGTTCGAAAGAACATGACATTCCTACACCGCTCCGCAGGAGTAGTAGGCAGTCTCATCCGCCCGAGAGATACTACGGTTTTCTCATAGACGGGGATAGAGAGGATTGCACCATTGACTATGGTGAGCCTACTAGCTTCCAGCAAGCCATTCAGAGCGGTGACTCGGTAAAATGGCTGGATGCAATGCGGACCGAGATGGAGTCCATGTACACCAACAAAGTTTGGACTTTGGACTTTGCTCCAGAAGGGGTAAAACCCGTAGGATGCAAATGGATCTTCAGAAAGAAGATAGGTGTAGATGGGCAGGTTGAAACCTATAAAGCTAGACTTGTTGCAAAGGGCTTTCGTCAGAGACCTGGTTTGGACTATGACGAGACCTTTTCTCCAGTGGCTATGCTCAAATCCATTCGGATCCTTCTTGCCATTACTGCCTTCCACGATTATGAAATCTGGCAGATGAAAATAAAGACGGCTTTCCTAAATGGAAATTTAGAAGGGTGCGTCTATATGGATCAGCCAGAGGGATTCATTCAGAGTGGGAGCAGCGGTAATGTGTGCAAGTTGCTCAAGTCCATCTATGGACTGAAGCAGGCATCGCGGAGTTGGAACATCTGCTTCGATGATACTGTCAAAGAATTCGACTTTATCAAAAACCCAGATGAACCATACATTTACAGTAAGATTGTAGGGAGAACTGTGGTATTCCTCGTCTTGTACGTGGATGACATTCTCCTAATAGGAAATGATATTCCTATGCTACAGTCAGTCAAAGGATTCTTGTCACAGAGGTTCTCCATGAATGACCTGGGCGATGCCAACTACATTCTGAGGATCTAGATCTATCGTGATAGATCTAAAAGAATGTTAGGACTTTCGCAGTCCAGGTACATCGACACCATACTGAAACGATTCAGTATGGAAGATTCTAAGCGCGGTAATCTACCGACTTGTCACGGAATCACCCTCTCCAAAGAGATGTCTCCCAAGACTGAATTGGAAAGGGCTCGCATGTCATCTATACCCTACGCATCTGCGGTAGGTTCTATAATGTATGCGATGTTATGTACCAGACCAGATGTAGCATACGCATTGAGCGTTGTAAGCCGGTATCAGTCGGACCAAGGGGAGAAACACTGGATAGCGGAAAAGAACATTCTCAAGTACCTGAGAAGGACTAAGGAGATGTTCTTGGTGTATGGCGGAAAAGACCTCCAGATCGAGGCCTTTGCTGACTCCAGCTTCCAGAGTGACAAGGATGACTCCAAGTCCATGTCGGGTTACGCCTTTACCCTCAATGGAGGGGCGGTTTGCTGGAAGAGTTCCAAGCAGGAAACCGTTGCTGACTCAACTATGGAAGCGGAGTACATAGCTGCTTGCGATGCCGCAAAGGAAGCTGTCTGGATGAAGAAGTTCCTCACGGAGCTTCAGGTGGTTCCCACCATTGTTGATCCAATACCGCTGTATTATGATAACAACGGTGCTATAGCTTAAGCGAACGAACCCAGGTCCCATCAAAAGTCCAGGCACATTTTGAGGCGGTACCACCTGATCAGGGAGATCATAGATCGCCTGGAGATCGAGGTGAAGAGAGTAAATTCAGAGAATAACATTGCAGATCCACTCACGAAGGCCTTACCCCAGACTCAGTTCGAGCGGCGGATCGAGATGATAGGTCTTCGATACGCCAGTGCATGGCCTTAGTGCAAGTGGGAGATTGTTAGTGTATATGCCCTAGAGGCCATTACTGTATCATACTAGCTTGTATATTACTTGATGGAAGCCTGGGATATTCACAGTTGTATAGAAAATCTTGCTCAAAATGGTAGTATGCTACTTGGTTTGTCTCTACTTCAATATGTGCATGTGTTTCTTTTAGCATATCGCTTATACATATTAGTAGAGCCCTTAGGATCTTTGGTTGATTACCAACGTTGTGATGGCAGTCACAGTTGTGGGGGCTGGGTAATCTATAAGCACATCCTTATACAGGTCCCAAGTCGTAGGACTATCGAGACAGGGCATCGATACTCCGGAGTAGACTAGCGTATGCGCTTCTCATCCCAGCGGGGGAGATGGTCTGTCCCACAGCCGTCAGTACGTCGTACTTGAGATAGTTTGCGGGTGCTCGTTAGGTTACGAGTACACCAGACAGGACTCGTCGGGAACTGTTGGTTGGTATTATACCTATCGTCAGTTATCAGTTCCCAGGTGACATGAGTACAGCTTAGTCCGCTGACTTGACACTGTCACTTCGCCTCGAGTGTGTTCCTACTGTACTTTGATTACTACCCTACCACGGCTCAAAGGAGTCGTGCAAACAGGTAGTAGTTGGGTGCAGTCCCGAAGCACTTGGAGGCAGTGACGGTTAGACAGGATTCGTCTCCCCTGGTATTGGGGGTTAACATCGTGATGTGTCTTGGAGAGCCATTACACATAGTAGTCCCTGGACAGGGCAAGCGAGATATACTGGTAGGTTTCCACTGTTATCTCAGGGTGTTCTAGGCTACACTCCGACACGACTTGTACCGCTATTAGGGGACTGACGTTTACCACCCCCTAGGCCCGCCATGCGATGTTCTCAGACGAACAGACCGGACTGTACGGAGATTTTCACATACTGGCTCAGTAGGAGTTCGGATGGGTTTACCTCATCGGCCTTCTTATCGACATTTACCTGGGGACCATTACGTACAGCTAGTGCCGCTTGTGGTCTGTGGTTAAACCCACTGCCAGCATAGTGTCGAGTCTTTAGATTCCCACACAGAGAGTTTCCCTGCACTGAACGAAACGTGTAGAGGCCGTATGGTTTTACGGCAGGGCTACGATCACTTACGTGCACTTATGTGCGTATGTTGTTCGGGCAGGCAATACTAGTGGGCTTTGGTTAAGCTAGATCCTAGTATTGCACGGATAGATTAGTTTTGTGTTCTGTGCATTCGCATTCTACGGAATGCGGATGCGGGTGTGTATGCATAGTATTGAGGAGCAAAGAAGAAGGAGGTGACTCATTAGGGTTTTGACAGTTGATTCGGTCAAAACCATTATGAGGCGGACTCATTAGGGTTTTGGCAGTTGGTTCGGTCAAAACCATTATAAGCCGGGGACATTATTTACTAATCTTTTTAGTGATAATTATGTGATGGCTAATTGCTTTGACCATTTGACCACACTTGACTTTGTTGACCGTTTGACCAAAGTTGACTTGGACCTTCATGAGAGGTCTAGAGTTTTCTTTGGTTTTCTTTTTATTTTTGGATATGAAAATGGTCAAGTCAATTGCTGCCATCAACTTTATCATGAAAAGATTAGTCATGATGATGTTGGTGTATTATTGCAACCATGGTGCTTTTTCTTTAGTTGATTATTCATTTTCTCACTTCTCATTCCGTCTCTTGAAAAAGAAATGAGAAAGCTCCATGGTTGTTCTCCTTCATCTTCCTCCTCTTGAAAATTTCCTTAGATCTCATGTGTTGAGAGAAAAAGGATCCTAGTTGACAAAAACATCCATTTACTACTTTTACACAACCTAGGACATCAAGACAAGCGATCTTGTTGCCCTAGTTGCCTCAGCTCGAGGTGGAGCTCGGAGCACAACTCTCGGGTGGATCGTCTTCGACTCAAGAAGGCCGCGGTGGTGATCAAGATCCAGATCGATCCTCGGAGCTTGGATGGACGAGCAGGATAGCGGAGAGAAGACTCGAAGTACCGGTATCGTGAGGTATAATTTCTATGGCATAGTAGATAGCACCTCAAGTAGTTTGCTAGTTTGTCGTTTAGCAAAGATCTTTCTTTTAGTTCATGTTGCCTTTGCACCAAAAATCGTTTTTGACCATTTCCGCCTCCCCGTAAGAACCGGGGTGAGCAACGTGGACTTACAACGGTAAGTGTTGCCAGTTGGCTCGACGGGAGTTTTGACAGCTTCGCTTGTTTTTCTTCTAATCGCTCAATACCCGGGTGGCCATTACGTTTAGCTGACCGCTTGAGGCTTGTGGGTGTTTGATGTGATCATCACCTACTGCTGGCGTATTGACGAGTCTTAGAGTCCCACACAGGAGTTTCCTAACTCAGGCGAAATGATGTGGTGTGTATATGAGATATGCGCAGGAGCTCGATTTGATGTGTGTATATGATACCGTATATTAATCGGACGTTTACTATTGGTCGTGTCGTATTTGATATGACCGGTTTGTTAAATCAAGTATTGATTTAACATTGACTTTATAGCTCACTTTTATTAAACTCTTTTCTACTTTGTTGTATGCATGCATGTATGCATATATTTTTGTTCATGCACATGATGACGTGAATGCACACATACATACATACATGGTGTCATGGTTGTTGATACATATAAAATGGCAATGCAAGACTCACATGGAAACAGATATGTATTTATATTTGTTTTTGAGTTAAAGAAAAAGTAATGGAAATTATCTCATGGTCAATATTTCTACACACTTCCTTCACTAACTATGACATTAACCATGAGTGCAATTTCATTTGTTGTTTTAACTCTAAAATAAATATCTAGATATTTATTAACCCATGGTTAAATGAGAGTGTGACTTTCATTTATATTTTCTATTCTCTTTTTATTTTTATCATTATCACAAAACTTGAGCTCAAGCTTGCCATCTTCTTCTTTCTCATCTCTCATGCTCTTTTGAGATTTCGAGTGAGTGAGTGAGATAAAAAGAAAGGGTTTTGAAGTGAGAAAACAAACCACATCATCATTATATACTAGTTTAGCCCTAAACTGTTAGCTCTACTTCCTCATTGATCAAGTGTAGCTAGGAGCTTGGACAAAGGGACTCCGGGTGGATCATCGTGGACTTGGAAGGTCTCTAGCGAGCCGGTTCAAACTCTCAAAGGACCAAGGAGTCAAGGAGGCAAGTCTACAAAGGCTGTATTACTTATCTCTTAGTGTTAGTTAACCTCTAGTATGTGATACTAATTTATTGTTACCCTAATTTTTCTAGTTCGATTCATAGTTAGATTGCTTAGCACCTCCCCAAAATTTTTATTGTAGCATGTGTGATGCTTGCAAACCCTAGGCATGGTGCTATGGAATCCCAGCATTATATATGTGATATATATTAATGTACATTTTATTTGTGTCAAGCTTGATGTCATATGCTTCATGATTGTATGAGACTCATACCATGCTTGATATAATGAAGGGTTTTATTTATTTAAAATTAATCAAAATTATATGGAATTAAGTCACAAGATTGAAGCTTGTAGAAGCTTGTGGAACCATTGACCAAGTCCACTAATTTTGTTTTACTTATAGATATTTATTAACCTAACCATTATTGTTAGCCATGCTTTATTCTCTATAATAGTTAGTGTATGACACTAACCCACACATGGTTGCTATTCTCACCTCAAGAGTTTTCATTCTCATCTCCACTTCATCTTCTTCTTCCTCCTGAAAAAGCTTGCTAGCTTTTCTAAAAGTGATGAAATATTGTGGGAAAAATAAATCTAAAGTAAGCCCAATTCCGACTTCATCATCCTCTACTATATTAACCATTTAGTTTAGGGTGTTTGCTTCACTAAGCTATCATTAGTGAAAAGCTAGCATGAGCTTGAGTCTTCTCGACGTAGATCATTTTCGGCCTCGAAGACATCGAGCAAGCTTGTTCATTTCTTCATGTGAACCCTTACTGGAGTTCGGGTGTTCACTACTTGGAGCGAAGGGACTACTACACGGAGCTTTAGAAGTGAAGGAATGGTCTACAAAGGTTGTATTCCTCATTCACTTAGATATAAAGATGTTTGCATTCTTGATTCGTCTAAATCTCTAGTTAAGATTCTAGGTTAGGGTTTTCAGTACGGCAAAAATTTGAAAACGGCATGGACGATGCCTCCCGAAACCTTACTGCCGCCTAAGGGAACCCAACACGAATTGTCCTGGAAACTCTACGACAACATCAACTCTATGCCAAGTATAGCAAATGCGAGTTTTGGCTTTATTAAGTTGGTTTTCTCGAATATGTTGTATCAGGCAAAGGAATATCTGTGGATCCAACGAAAGTTTCAGCAGTAAGCAAATGGCCGACACCGAAGTCAGCGAAAGACATTTGAAATTTCTTGGGTCTAGCAGCATATTACAGAAGATTCATTGAAGGCTTTCCCAAGATAGCAACACCCCTGACCAAGATCACAAGTAAAGATGAAGAATAAGTGTGGTCAGAAGCATGCGAACAAGCTTTCGTAGAACTCAAGTCAAGATTGACATCAGCACCTATCCTTGTCATAACGGACCAATCTGGTGGTTTTGAAGTGCATTGCGATGCCTCCTGTAAAGGATTAGGATGTGTTCTACCTCAGCACGGTAAGGTTGTAGCTTATGCATCGAGACAGCTGAAGATTCATGAGCGCAATTATCCGACGCATGACTTGGAATTGACGGCCGTAATCTTTGCTCTCAAAATTTGGCGCCATTATCTTCTTGGTGAACGAGTAAACATATACACGGATCACAAGAGTCTGAAATATGTGTTTACTCAGAAAGAGTTGAATATGCGGCAGAGAAGATGGATAGAACTTATGGCGGACTTCGACATCAACCTGCAATATCACCCAAGGAAGGTGAATGTGGTATCTAATGCCCTTAGTCGCCAACCATTAGTAATGAATCTCACTGCTCAGTGTAAGCTTCAACATGACTTACATCAGATGGAAATTGAAGTGGTCATGCCAGATAACGCTTCAAGTTTGATGAACTTACAAGTTCAATCTACCATTGTCAATCAGATCAAAGCAGCTCAACCAAGTGATGCTAAGTTGCAAAAGATCAGAGAGCAAATGGAAAGTGGATTTCGAACAGACTTTATAATCCATGAAGACAGATCTTTGAGATACGGCAGCAGACTGTGTGTACCAAAAGGTTCTGTTCGGGATGAGTTAATGAAAGAAGCTCATAGCTCTCCCTACTCAGTACACCCTGGAGGTACAAAGATGTACAAAGATCTACGTCAAAATTACTGGTGGCATGGAATGAAGCATGCAATAGCCAGAAGCGTCGCTAATTGCTTGGTGTGTCAGCAAGTAAAGGCTGAATATCACAGGACAACTGGTTTACTTCAACCGTTACCAATCCCAGATTGGAAGTGGCAACACATCACGATGGATTTTGTGACTGCACTTCCTCGCAGCACAAAGGGTAATGATGTGGTATGGGTTATTGTTGATCGACTCACAAAGTCGGCTTACTTCATCCCATTTCGAGTTGGCCAATCTACTGAGACTCTAGCAAAGAAGTACATAGAGATAAGAATCTAAGTAAGATTTTAAACTCTTCAAATATGTACTATCTCTGATACCTATGAACTCATACAGGAAATCGTGAGACTTCATAGAGTACCGGTCTGCATTGTCTCCGATCGTGACACTAGGTTCCGATCATAATTTTGGAAAAGTCTGCAAGCAAGCTTGGGAACAAGTCTGAACTTCAGCACAGCTTATTATCCACAAACAGATGGTCAGTCTGAGAGAACTATTCAGATCTTGGAGGATATGCTCAGAGCATGTATGCTAGACTTCGGAGGATCGTGGGAAGATCACCTACATCTTGTGGAGTTTACATACAACAACAGCTACCAAGCAAGTATAGGAATGGCGCCTTTTACAGCACTTTATGGAAGGAAGTGTCGATCGGCATTAATTTGGGATGACATCGGAGATAGAGAACTCCTTAGACCTGAGATGATAGTAGCAACTGTAGTGTTAGTGTATATGCCCTAGAGGCCATTACTGTATCATACTAGTTTGTATATTACTTAATGGAAGCTTGGGATATTCACAGTTGTATATACAATCTTGCTTAAAATAGTAGTATGCTATTTGGTTTGTTTCTACTTTAATGTGTACATGTGTTTATTTTATTATATCACCTATACGCATTAGTGGAGCCCTTAGGATCTTTGGTTGATTACCAGCGTTGTGATGGCAGTCACACTAGTGGGGGCTGGGTAATCTATAAGCACATCCTTATGCAGGTCCCTAGTCGCAGGACTATCGAGACAGGGCATCGATACTCCGGAGTAGACTAGCGTATGCGCTTCTCATCCCAGTGTGGGAGATGGTCTGTCCCACAGCCATCAGTATGTCGTACTGGAGATAGTATGCGGGTGCTCGTTGGGTTACGAGTACACTGGACAGGACTCGTCGGGAACTGATTGGTTGGTATTATACCTATCGTCAGTTATCAGTTCCCAGGTGACATGAGTACAGCTTAGTCCGCTGACTTGACACTGTCACTTCGCCTCGAGTGTGTTCCCACTGCACTTTGATTACTACCCTACCACGGCTCAAAGGAGTCGTGCAAACATGTAGTAGTTGGGTGCAGTCCCGAAGCACTTGGAGGCAGTGACGGTTAGACAGGACTCGTATCTCCCGGTATTGGAGGTTGACATCGCGCTGTGTCTAGGAAAGCCATTACACGAGTAGTCCCTGGCCAGGGCAAGCGAGATATACTGGTAGGCTTCCAGTGTTATCTCAGGGTGTTTTGGGCTTCACTCCGACACGACTTGTACCGCTATTAGGGGACCGGCGTTTACCGCCCCCTAGGCCCGCCATGCGATGTATCAGACGAACAGACCGGACTGTACGGAGACTGTCACATTCAGGCTCAGTAGGAGTTCAGATGGGTTTCACCTCGTCAGTCTTCTTGTCGGCATCTACCTGGGGACCGTTACGCACAGCTAGTGCCGCTTGCGGTCTGTGGTTAAACCCACTGCCAGCGTAGTGTTGAGTCTTTAGAGTCCCACATAGAAAGCTATTCGCCTTTACGCAAAAGAGTAGCCTGTCGCATGGTTTTGCGACAGGTCGCATGGTTTTGCGACAGGGTTCGGTCACATCCGTGCACTTGTGCATGTTTAGTGTCTGGACAGTTAACAATAGCGGGCTTTGGTTTAAGCCAGATCCTAGTGTACGTTTTGGGATTGATTTTATCTCGTATGTATTCGTGTTCCTCGGAACGCGGATGCGGGTGTGTATGCACAGTTGACGGAGAGACAGAGGCAGAGGATTCTCATTAGGGTTATTGACTGTTGACTGTTGACCATTGACTTTTTGCTAAACCCTAATGAGAATATGATATATGATTAACAATAATATTAATTAAGTATTATGGTGACATGGTTGTTGAGGGGTTGACTTTGTTGACTTGTTGACTTTGTTGACCGGTTGACTAGGTTGGACTAGTTGACCATCATGATGACAATGGCTATTATTTCATGGCAAAGACTTTTTGCTTGCTTGTTTCTCTTGTGAAAAATGAGTGCATGAAATGATATGGCTATTGTAGCTTAAACCATCACATAATACTTGATTGCTATGATTTGTTATGATGGCTTTGGATTATGAGAGCCAAGAGAGAAAAGTCTTGCTCATTCTCTCATTTTTCCTTTCTCTCTCTTGTTCTTGAGCTCTCATCCTCTTCCTCTTGCTCTCCCTCTCTCTAGTCTATGGTTCACTTGTCTCATGTATTGAGAACCAAGAACCATAAAGAAAAAATCCCAACACACTCTCCTCTACTCACTCTAGTTCACAAGGTTTAGCAAACCGAGTGAACTAGTTTCTTCAAAATTCGAGGAAGAAGCCAAAGGTAGAAGCTTTCGGGTGGATCAATATTCGGCACAAGGAGACGACGGGGTGAAGCCGATCCGTACACCATCGAGGCTTGAAGACGAAGGAGTTCAAGAAAAGAAAGGTATAACCCCCTAACCGAGTAGTTAACAACTCATAGTTAGGTTATTAGGTAGATAGTTTAATAAAGATCCGTTTTGAGTCCATGTTACCGCCTCTAGAAAATTGTTTTTCATCAAATTCCGCAAGCCCGTAAGTACCGGGAGAGGTAGCATGGACTTACAGTGGTATCAGAGCCTAGTTAAACACTACCTAACATGTCAGCATAGTAACTAGAAATTCGATCGGAGAAAAAGTCACGAAATACACCCAAAAATCCAACTTGCTGTCGATTTTTTTAAGTCTGTAAAAATAATAAATCATGCTTTAAAAATCGACTCAGGGTTTTTTAAAGATACTGTAGAAAAACGATGCAAAGATTCCATCAAACCGCCGCGGAAACGCGGCAATAGCTTGCTATTGTCGCGGTTCCGCGGCCATCTTGGCTCTTCTCTGGATCGTCTTTGCTGCAGTATATTCAGTGGGGTATTTTGGGATTTTTGGTATATGTTTTTTCAGCCCAGATTTTCCAGAAAGAAAATTTTGATTTTGGGGCTTTAAAAACAGTATTTTGATCGAGTTTCTAAAGACTTAAGCTGACGGGTTTTTATCTGTGATGTGATATTTGTATTGAACGTCTACTAATCGCTATATGTCGATTAGTGGGAGTTATACAAATCTGTGATCTGTAATGTTATTGGTTTTTGTATATGAATTCATTGGATTGTCGCGGGTGAATAGCCGGGGGTTGTGAGACGAGAGTTTTCTTTTCTTTCAATTCATGTAAATTTGTAAATTGATATAATAATTATTTGTATGGCCGCACAACCGGTCGGGGTTGTAGCCGTCATTGCATAATTTCTTTTTACTGTTTTTGCTCCTAGGATAGACCCTGGAGGGGGTGCACAAACTACCGGGTATCCCAAAGTGCCGAGTGGCCTACTCACGGAGTTGAGGGAGGTTGCTTCGCTTCGGGTACTTGGCGGGTAGTTTGCCGCACCCGTAGGGGTCTTGGGTGGGGTATTGGCTATTCACCGCGACCGTGTAATCTGCTTTTCGTTACAGGCTCGTACGAATTACGGGTTCCTAGTATATCCAATGTGTTCATCTGTGATCTGAAATGGCTATCATTGCAATATATCTATATATGATATTATTTAGGCGTTGCTTATGTTTTACAGCCGCGCTAGCCCAGCCCCCGCTCTGTCGTTAGTTAAGTAACCTAACGGGTAATGACGGGGCCCCGTGGCGAATGCGAATGGCATAAGCGTACATCATTTTTTGGTTTTTTTCTGCAATGGTAGGATTAAATGATGGGACGCATTAAAAGAACTAATGCAAGAATAACACGCATTAAAAGAACTAATGCAAGAAAATAAACCAAGTAAAAGTCGTTGGAACACTTTCGAAAAACCACTCGGTTCTTTTCAAAACCAACTTTTAAATGCGGATCATGAGCCACTCCTTTTTAAAAGCTATCTCGTTCCATCGATTATATCAAGTTCACTACGTTCACGGTTTTGCCAAAACCATCCGTAGCCCTCCATCATTTCAGTTAAATATTCGGTAATATTCAAGCTATGTATTTTGACCTCACACCAAGGCATAGTGATTGGTAGCTGCCGGATATTTATCTGTTGCATAGATAGAATGCGTTGGTTTGGGACAGCCGTACTGCCATTTTGGCCTACGTCAAGGGTAGGTACGGGTGGGTTCAAATTAACCTAGATAATGATGGGAAGAACTTGACATGTGACTTATGGCATTTTGACCTCACGCCAAGGCCATAAGAGCATGGGGCAAAAATCCACATCGGGAGTTTCATAAGTACTGAAACTTGCTAGTGTTGCATACCATTTGGAGTGTGATGATTCAGGTAGGATTCCTTCAGTTTCGTCACGCGATTATATTTGGATCCCGATCCTACTGTGAGTATATGCTACTCTTCGGGAAATTTCTCACTTAACGATCAATGCTATAAACCTAGTAGGTGTCTAGAAAGGTGTTAGCGGGGCTACGCCTCCAGAGAAAAGAGGTTCTTAAATTAAGGAACTTTGCGAAAGCGTTGGAAAACCTCCCTCGAAGTACCGACACCAGCCTGGCCGAACGGTTAAGCAAGAATTGTACGGTGAGATTGATCCTGACTAATTCTTCCTTTTTGGTTTGAGGAGGGATTCGAGAGACAGTGGGAGCCATCCTGTTTAGACAAACTAAAAACCACTCTAAACTTGCAAGAGCATCATGCTGAGTGTTTCTTCTCTCTCTCCTAATTGCAGCGACCAATCGATATGACTGGATTTAAGTTACTTCTAAATAAAAACATACTGACAGGGCCAAACTACAAAAATTGGCTCAGGAATGCCAAGATGGCAATCACTTACGACAAGCTGGGGTATCTTCTTACCACCAAAGCTCCCCCTGTCCCAGGTCCCAAAACCAGCGTCGCGGATAAGGAAATCTGTAAGACCTGGGAAATCGACTGCGAGAAGGACAAGTGCCTCGTGCTTGCCTCTATGGACAACGAACATCAGAGGAGGCACGAGAATATGGACCTCGAATCCATATTTCTCCATACAAAAGAACTGTATGGAGAGCAATCTCGTATCACAAGATACGAAGTGTCGAAGAAGTTGTTTTCGGCAAGATTGGCCGTCGGATCATCGGTAGCGGAACACGTGCTTAAGATGATTGGCTGCATTGAGGAGCTCGCGGACCTTGGGACCACGTTGGAGAATGAGCTCTATACGGACTTGATTCTCCAGTCCCTTCCTTCCACTTACGCCCAGTTTATCCTGAACTTCAACTTACAAGAAAAGGAAGTTGAACTTTCAGAACTCCTCAACATGCTGAAGAGCGCAGAGGGCACCCTACAGAAAGGTAGGGAAACATCCACTTTGTTTGTAGGAGGATCTTCCTCTTCTAGGTCCAAGGCGAAAGCCAAGGGAAAGAAGAAGAAAGCCTCCGCCAAACCAAGGGGCGGTGTTAGTAAAGTGGATATGAAGGAAAAGGCAAAAGCAACAAAGAAAGTGGGGAAGCTTGTGGATAAAGAAGAATGCTTCTATTGTCATAAGAGTGGACACTGGAAGAAAGATTGCAGGGCTTGGAAGGCCAGAACACAGGATCTGAAACAGGTTGCGGCTTCAGTTTCAGGTGTGTATGTTATTGAAAACTGTCTTTCAATAAACTCTACTTCCTGGGTATTGGATACCGGATCAGGATCTCATATCTGTAATTCTTTGCAGGCGTTGAGAAAGGGTTTTGAAGGCAGGTGACATGACCCTCAAAGTTGCAAACGGAGCTAGCATGGATGCTAAGGCCGTGGGGGACTATCACCTGGGAATGTCAGATGGACATGTTTTGGTTTTGCGTAATTGCTATTTTGTACCCAACGCAACTTGTAATATCATTTCTGTATCTTTGGTTTCTAAAGAAGGTTATGAATTTGCGTTTGTAAGCAATGTTGTAAATATTCACCTTAATCAAGTTCTGATTGGGTCGGGTACATTGAGCAATGGTATATACGTATTAAACCAACCACAGATTTTCAATGTCCAGAATACACACAAAAGAAAGTCTCCAGAAATCAATCAGACTTTCTTATGGCATTGTAGACTGGGTCACATCAATGAGAGAAGGTTGACGAAGTTACATACAGAAGGATATTTGAATCCGTTCGAATATCAATCGTATGCCACTTGTCAATCCTATCTCAAAGGAAAGATGACAAAGACTCCGTTCACTGGACACGGAGTAAGAGCGAGCGAGCTCTTGGGACTCGTACACAGCGACGTGTGCGGTCCAATGTCTACATATGCGCAAAGCGGTTTTTCTTACTTCATTACTTTTACGGATGATTTTTCAAGATTCGGACATGTCTTCTTAATGAAACATAAGTCCGAAGCCTTTGGAAAATTCCAGGAATATAAGAATGAGGTAGAAAAACAAACTGGCAAAAGTATCAAGATTCTAAGATCGGATCGAGGTGGTGAATACTTGAGTGCCGAGTTCCTGGACTATTTAAAAGAAAATGGAATTCTCTCTCAGCTTACTCTTCCATACACTCCGCAACATAACGGTGTATCGGAGAGACGGAACCGAACCCTATTGGATATGGTATGGTCCATGATGAGTAACATTGAGTTACCGCGATCATTCTGGGGATATGCGCTAGAATCAGCCGCATACCTTTTGAACCGAGTTCCCACTAAGACTGTGCCTACCACACCATATGAGTTATAGAGTGGGAAGAAACCCTATCTTCAATATCTGAAGATCTGGGGATGTCCAGCTTTTGTCAAAAAGCAGCATGCGGACAAACTCGAGGCACGCTCAGTACTGTGCAAGTTTGTGGGATACCCAAAGAACACCAGGGGGTATCTTTTCTACCATGCAGAGGAACAAAAAGTCCTTGTTTCTCATAATGCCCACTTTCTAGAACACCAGTTCTTGGAAAAGGAAATTAGTGGGAGCGCAGTAGAACTTGAAGAAATTCCAGAACCACAGACTATTACTGAAAGCTTAGTAGAACCAGAGGGTTCAAAAGAACAGGACATTCCTACGCCTCTCCGCAGGAGTAGTAGGCAGTCTCATCCGTCCGAGAGATACTACGGTTTTCTCATAGACGGGGATAGAAAGGATTGCATCATAGATTATGATGAGCCTACTAGCTTCCAGCAGGCCGTTCAGAGCGTTGACTCGGTAAAATGGCTGGATGCAATGCGGACCGAAATGGAGTCCATGTACACCAACAAAGTATGGACGTTGGACATTGCTCCAGACGGGGTAAAACCCGTAGTATGCAAGTGGATCTTCAAAAGGAAGATTGGTGTAGATGGACAGGTTGAGACCTATAAAGCTAGACTTGTTGCAAAGGGTTTTCGTCAAAGACCTGGTTTGGACTATGACGAAACCTTTTCTCCAGTGGCTATGCTGAAATCCATTCGGATCCTTCTTGCCATTGCTGCCTTCCACGATTATGAGATTTGGCAGATGGACGTAAAGACCGCTTTTCTAAATGGAAATTTAGAGGAGTGTGTCTATATGGACCAGCCAGAGGGTTTCATTCAGAGTGGGAGCAGCGGAAAGGTGTGCAAGTTGCTTAAGTCCATCTATGGACTAAAGCAGGCATCGCGGAGTTGGAACATCTGCTTTGATGAGACGGTCAAAGAATTTGGCTTTATCAAAAATCCAGATGAACCATGCATCTATAGTAGATTTATAGCGAGAACTGTAGTATTCCTCGTTTTATACGTGGATGACATTCTCTTAATAGGAAATGACATTCCTATGTTACAATCTGTCAAGGGGTTCTTGTCACACAGGTTCTCCATGAAAGACCTGGGTGATGCCTCATACATCCTGGGGATCCGGATCCATCGTGATAGATCCAAGAGGATATTAGGACTTTCGCAGTCCAGATACATCGACAGCATACTGAAAAGATTCAGTATGGAAGATTCCAAGCGCGGTAACCTACCGGCTTGTCACGGGATCACCCTCTCTAAAGAGATGTCTCCCAAGACTGATTTGGAGAGGGATCGCATGTCTATTATACCCTACGCTTCTGCGGTAGGCTCTATAATGTATGCGATGTTGTTTACCAGACCGGATGTAGCTTATGCACTTAGTGTAGTAAGCCGGTATCAGTCAAACCCCGTGGAGAAACACTGGATAGCGGTAAAGAACATTCTCAAGTACCTGAGAAGGACTAAGGAGATGTTCTTGGTGTATGGCGGAAAAGACCTCCAGATCGAGGCCTTTGCTGACTCCAGCTTCCAGAGTGACAAGGATGATTCCAAGTCCATGTCGGGTTTTGTCTTTACCCTCAATGGAGGGGCGGTGTGTTGGAAGAGTTCCAAACAGGAAACCGTTGCTGACTCGACTATGGAAGCGGAATACATCGCTGCATCTGATGCCGCAAAAGAAGCCGTCTGGATGAGGAAGTTCTTGAAAGAACTTCAGGTGGTTCCGTCCATTGTTGATCTAATACTTCTGTATTGCGACAACAATGGGGCTATAGCTTTAGCGAAGGAACCCAGGTCCCATCAGAAATCCAGACACATCTTGAGGCGGTATCACCTGATCAGGGAGATTGTAGATCGCCAGGAGATCGAGGTTCGGAGGGTTTCTTCAGAAGATAACACTGCAGATTCATTCACCAAGGCCTTGCCCCAGACTCAGTTCGAGCGGCTGATCGAGATGATAGGTCTTCGATACGCCAGTACATGGCCTTAGTGCAAGTGGGAGATTGTTAGTGTATATGCCCTAGAGGTCATTACTGTATCATACTAGTTTGTATATTACTTAATGGAAGCTTGGGATATTTACAGTTGTATATACAATCTTGCTCAAAATAGTAGTATGCTACTTGGTTTGTTTCTACTTCAATGTGTACATGTGTTTATTTTATTATATCACCTATACGCATTAGTGGAGCCCTTAGGATCTTTGCTTGATTACCAGCGTTGTGATGGCAGTCACACTAGTGGGGGCTGGGTAATCTATAAGCACATCCTTATGCAGGTCCCTAGTCACAGGACTATCGAGATAGGGCATCGATACTCCGGAGTAGACTAGCGTATGCGCTTCTCATCCCAGTGTGGGAGATGGTCTGTCCCACAGCCATCAGTACGTCGTACTGGAGATAGTATGCGGGTGCTCGTTGGGTTACGAGTACACTGGACAGGACTCGTCGGGAACTGATTGGTTGGTATTATACCTATCGTCAGTTATCAGTTCCCAGGTGACATGAGTACAGCTTAGTCCGCTGACTTGACACTGTCACTTCGCCTCGAGTGTGTTCCCACTGCACTTTGATTACTACCCTACCACGTCTCAAAGGAGTCGTGCAAACATGTAGTAGTTGGGTGCAGTCCCGATGCACTTGGAGGCAGTGACGGTTAGACAGGACTCGTATCTCCCGGTATTGGGGGTTGACATCGCGCTGTGTCTAGGAGAGCCATTACACGAGTAGTCCCTGTCCAGGGCAAGCGAGATATACTGGTAGGCTTCCAGTGTTATCTCAAGGTGTTTTGGGCTTCACTCCGACACAACTTGTACCGCTATTAGGGGACTGACGTTTACCGCCCCCTAGGCCCGCCATGCGATGTATCAGACGAACAGACCGGACTGTACGGAGACTGTCACATTCAGGCTCAGTAGGAGTTCAGATGGGTTTCACCTCGTCAGTCTTCTTGTCGGCATCTACCTGGGGACCGTTACGCACAGCTAGTGCCGCTTGCGGTCTGTGGTTAAACCCACTGCCAGCGTAGTATCGAGTCTTTAGAGTCCCACACAGAAAGCTATTCGCCTTTAGGTAAAAGAGTAGAGGTCGCATGGTTTTGCGACAGGTCGCATGGTTTTGCGACAGGGTTCGGTCACATCCGTGCACTTGTGCACGTTTAGTGTCCGGACAGTTAACACTAGCGGGCTTTGGTTTAAGCCAGATCCTAGTGTACGTTTTGGGATTGATTTTATCTCGTATGTATTCGTGTTCCTCGGAACGCGGATGCGGGTGTGTATGCACAGTTGACGGAGAGACAGAGGCAGAGGATTCTCATTAGGGTTGTTGACTGTTGACTGTTGACCATTGACTTTTTGCTAAACCCTAATGAGAATATGATATATGATTAACAATAATATTAATTAAGTATTATGGTGACATGGTTGTTGAGGGGTTGACTTTGTTGACTTGTTGACTTTGTTGACCGGTTGACTAGGTTGGACTCGTTGACCATCATGATGACAATGGCTATCATTTCATGGCAAAGACTTTTTGCTTGCTTGTTTCTCTTGTGAAAAATGAGTGCATGAAATGATATGGCTATTGTAGCTTAAACCATCACATAATACTTGATTGCTATGATTTGTTATGATGGCTTTGGATTATGAGAGCCAAGAGAGAAAAGTCTTGCTCATTCTCTCATTTTTCCTTTCTCTCTCTTGTTCTTGAGCTCTCATCCTCTTCCTCTTGCTCTCCCTCTCTCTAGTCTATGGTTCACTTGTCTCATGTGTTGAGAACCAAGAACCATAAAGAAAAAATCCCAACACACTCTCCTCTACTCACTCTAGTTCACAAGGTTTAGCAAACCGAGTGAACTAGTTTCTTCAAAGTTCGAAGAAGAAGCCAAAGGTAGAAGCTTTCGGGTGGATCGATCTTCGGCGCAAGGAGACGACGGGATGAAGCCGATCCGTACACCATCGAGACTTGAAGACGAAGGAGTTCAAGAAAAGAAAGGTATAACCCCCTAACCGAGTAGTTAACAACTCCTAGTTAGGTTGTTAGGTAGATAGTTTAACAAAGATCCGTTTTGAGTCCATGTTACCGCCTCTAGAAAATTGTTTTTCATCAAATTCCGCAAGCCCGTAAGTACCGGGAGAGGTAGCATGGACTTACATGTAGATGTGGTCCGCACTATCAAGGAAAGAATGCGCATAGCCTAAGATCGACAGAAGCGCTGGGCTGATGAAAAGCGCCGTCATTTGGAGTTCCAGCCGGGAGATCACGTATTTCTGAGGATATCTCCAAACCGTGGAGTGATTCGTTTTGGAAGACGGGATAAGCTAAGTCCAAGGTATATTAGACCGTTCGACATACTCGAACGAGTTGGTGAAGTGGCATATCGCTTGGCATTTCCACCTTCATTGGAAGGAGTGCACAATGTGTTCATATATCCCAACTCAGAAGGTATGTTAGTGACCCCAGCCATATTCTTGATCATTCCGAGCTCACTGTACAGCCAGATTTATCTTGTGAGCAGCAACCTGTTGAGATCCTGGATAGAAAAGTGAAGTCACTTCGGAACAAGGAAGTCAACTTTGTTCGAGTGATATGGAGAAAAGACACACCAGGAGAATCAACATGGGAAAGGGATGATGAAATGCGTGCAAGATATCCTCACATATTTGTAAACTAGTCCTTAAAATAAATTGTAAATTTCGAGAACGAAATTTTGTAAGGAGGGTAGACTGTAATAACTCCTATTTAAGTGTACAAAAAATTCATTTAAAGTTAATGTACGATTGGGGTATTTGCAAATCCTGTGAATGCTATAAGAATTTGATTTGCTTTTGAACTGCAAGAAAGTGCTTGTAGCTCACTGGTAAAGCCTTGCACTACTGAGACAAAGCACCCGAGTTCAAATCCCATCAGCCACATTATTTTTTAGTTAAATTTATTTTAATCTTTTTAGAAGCCTAAGAGTTTGAATGTGCACTGCACGTAAAATGAAGAGTCACACTTAAAACAAACAGGTGCAAATTAGTATTCAGACCGACCAAGACACGTGGAGAGAATCCGAGTCCCCAACCCAAAGATCGGACCGGCGAGATTAACACATAGGCCGGCGCCGGCGGTTTTTGTTGACCCAAACCTAAATTTTTTTGTAAACCCTAGACCCTTGGACTACCCCCATAACTCTAGTATTGTTTATTTTCTCTGCACATTTACAGAGAATAATAAAACCCCTTTAAATTCCATTTTAATGCAAATTTTAATGCATTTTTCATCACCCCTAAACCAAAATATTTCGCTATAAATACCACTCCGTTTTACACCCCTCTCACCCAGAATTCTAGTACAAAAACTATGCAAAATTCTTAAGTCCTTAGTGTACAAGTGGAGTTAGCGAAGGGCGAAGCTCCGACGAACTTCCTAGGAGATTCCGGTGAAGAAACGACGTTCCGAAGGTTCCCAATCTTTCTCCTACCTCTCCCCTATCTTTTAAGCCAGTAAGTCCCATCCCCTCTCTACTTCTTCTATAAAAATCTACAATTCCAAAACCCGATGGAAGCGGAGTTAGTCCGACTTCCGATTCTGTTTTTTTCTTAGAAACTATATTTTTCTTTAATAGGATAATACAATACTCTCACATATTGTTTATCAAACATTAATAAACCATTAAAACAAGTTTCACCACAAAAGAATTATTTTTGTCTCTTTTATCGCACTTTTACAGAAAAATACCACATACTTATAATTCGACATAATTTACATTGTTCCTTGCTATACCTTTAGATAGTTCACGAGGTAATGACCTACCTCATCACAATACACATCTCTATCATAGCACGATGAATTTTGGGATAATAGAATTCTGGAAAAAACGACTTTACAAATAAATACCCTAAACTTACAAAATTGTTTTCTATAAAAAGATGTATTAAACATTTACATGCAATTACGCCTCTACAACCTATTTTGGGGACCCCGTTTAGGATGGTGCGGATTATTGCACATTCTCGGTCCTAGTAGAGCGAGATGCAGACCTCCGCAAGGTGCATTCGATCTCGAGGGAATGTTTATATATTTTTCTTTAGAAAATGAGATTTCTACAAGAAAATAAATAAAATTCATTTCATAATATATATATATATAGCTATTAGCAAAATAACTATTTTAATTATATTATATAAATATTCCAAGTTTTCTTAAGGAATCACTTTTACATGAAAATACCATCCAAATACAACACAAGTATAATATTTCAAGAAAATATCATATACTATGAAACTAGGTTCTATTCACTAGAAATTTCATATTTATAAAATATACATCTATGAAAACCCTAAAAATGATAATTAAGTGCTTGAGGTGTGTAGAGTTACTAGGCACTCTCACAAGGGTCTATAAGGCATCAACCATACCCGATTTAAAATTTAAACATGCCGAACAACGCTAACCAAGATCTTTAAACTAGAGATTAGGCGAAACAAAGTATGTTAAACACTTTAACACTAAGAGTTTGGGATTACAACCTTTGTAGTCCTGTCCTTCACTTCTAAAGCTCCGTGTTGAGATCCCTTCGCTGCGATCATCATGTACCCGGACTCTAGAGAGGCTCTACGAAGAGAATGATGCAAACTTGCTTCCGATCTTCGATAACAAAGATGATCTACCTTGAAGTTTCTTTAACACAAGCTCTCACTCACAAATGAAGTGAACACCCTAATCTAAATGGCTAGGATAGATCAGGATGATCAAGTAGGATTTTAGCTCTCATTTGTTTTCTATTTCTCACTCAAAATCATCACTAATGAAAAAGCCAGAAA
The DNA here is from genome assembly GCA_030015575.1 of Agapanthus africanus. Classification (NCBI taxonomy): domain Eukaryota; kingdom Viridiplantae; phylum Streptophyta; class Magnoliopsida; order Asparagales; family Amaryllidaceae; genus Agapanthus; species Agapanthus africanus. The sequence continues at coordinate 419,302,509 of CM057337.1, forward strand.
GATTTTCCATTGAAAAAGTGAAGGAAGAAGAAGAACCATTTCCTTTTGTGATGAATAATGAATTGTGTGTGGCTAGAAATGCAACCATGGGTTAAGTATGATAACTTAACCCATGTAGAGAATGGACCATGGTGAAGGGTTGGGTTGGGTTAACCAAATATCTACAAAAATATCATAACAAAATATCTTTGCAAAAACAAAAGCTTCTAGAAGCTTCTAGAAAAATTAACCCAAATCAAACCTTAATCATGTTTAATCTCCACTAATCATGTTGCATTAATAACCCTAACATGTTATAATATTATATATCACATATACAATATTTATTATAACAAAATAATACAATTAACATATATTGCATATATATCAATGTATTACCCGAGTGAGAAAAAGAATCTTTAAGTGAGTTTATATTAGTTAATGTAATTTAATATATCAAATATATAATTATACATTAAATTATCGAATCAACACTTGATCCGATAATCCGGCTATTTCACAAATAACCGACCAATATAATCTGTATCAGTTCATCGAATCAACACTTGATCCGATGACCCGGCTATATCACATATACCCGGCCGATATCTCATATCGCGAGAATCTAATATGGTATCACATACTCGTATTGTTTTTGGTACCGCACATATCATATATGTGCTCCTACTCCGTTTTTCCTGAGTCAAGAAACCTCTTTGTAGGACTCTAAAGAATCGTCAATACGTCGGCAGTAGGTGATGATCATATTAAACACCCACAAGCTGCAAGCGGTCAGCTAAATGTAACTGTAGGGTTCCTAGGCACTGTCACAAGGTTCTACAAGGCATCAACCATGCCGGATTCAAAAAAAAATAGACGTGCCGAACAACCCTAACCAAGATCGTATACTAGAGATTATGCGAAAACTATAAGCAAGTGAACAACTTAACACTAAGTGAAAGGGATTACAACCTTTGTAGATCCGGTCCTTCACTTAATTAGCTCCGTGTAGATGTCCCCTTCGCTGCGATCATCGTAATCCCGGACTCTAGCGATGGTTTCTCGGAGAAATGAGCAGGCTAGGTCGTTGACTTCGAGGTCGAAGATGATCTACGTCGAGGAGACTCAAACTCAAGCTCCATCTTCACTAGGTCAAGAATTTTGTGAAGAGAACACACTCTACTATATGGAAAGTGGTAGAGGATGAAGAAGTAGGAGATGGGCTCACTTTAGAATTGATTTTCTCACATTTTTTCTCATAGCACCATTAGAGCTTGAAAGCTTTTTCAAGGAGCTTGATGAAGATGAAGAAGAAAGAATAATATCATCATATGAATTATATTCTTCTCAATAATGTAACCATGGGTGAGTTAAGCTATCATGCTTAACTCATGTAGAGAATTAACCAAAGTATGAGGTTAAGGGTTGGGTTAACTAAATATCCTAAAGAATGATAAAAGAGTTGACTTTGTCAATGTTTCCACAAGCTTCATGAAAGCTTGAGAACTTTGACAAAGTCTTTCTCTTTTGTTATTCTTAAGATATAAACAAAACCCTAATCTTGGTATAAGTCTCATACACCAATCTTTGATGTATCATCAAGCATGACACAATCATATATACACAAATATATATCACATATACACTTATGCACAATCAAGTGAGAAAATAAATCTTAAGTGAGCTAATACTAGTTAATGTAATGTAATATATAAAATATATATAACCATACATTAAATTATTAAATCAACTCTTGATTTAATAATCCGGCTATAACCGACTAATATCATGTGTAACAACTTATCGAATCAACACTTGATCTGATAACCCGGCTATATTGCATACAACCGATCAATGTTACAAATCGCGAGAATAGAATACGGTATCTCATATCGTATCAATCTCAGTTCCGCAATATCACATATGTGCTCCTACTCCGTTTCGCTTGAGCCAGGAAACCCCTGTGTAGGACTCTAAAGACTCGTCAATACGCCGGCAGTAGGTGATGATCATATCAAACACCCACAAGCCGCAAGCGGTCTGCTAAACGTAACGGCCACCCGGGTATTGAGCGATCAGAAGATCAACAAGCAAGCCTGCTCACACTCGTGCGAATCCAATCAGTAACACTTACCGCACTGTCCGGTCTGTTCGTCTGATATGTCGCATATCTCTCTTAGGGGTGGTAAACGTCAGACCCCGGTAGCTTGATAAGTCATGCCGATGTAAGGTCCATAACAAGCGTGAAACTACTGATAACACTTACCAGTAAATCACAGCAACCCTGGCCAGGGATTTCCAGTTATGGCCAGTCGAGCATAGCACAACATCAACCCCAATACCGGGAGAGACGAATCCCCTCCTATCACTCATTGCCTCCATGTGAATCGGGACTGTACCCAAAAACCACCTGTTTGCACGACTCAATAGAGCCATGGTAGGGTGGAAATCAAAGCACAGTGGGAGACACACAAGACTCTATGATGATCTCGGGTCAACAGATTAAGCTGTACCAGTGTCACCAGAGAACTGCCATCTGATGTGAGGTATAATACCATCTGGGAGTTCTCGGCGAGTCCGTTCAGTGTACTCAGTCTCCACTGAGCACCCGCATACCATCTCTGATGTCAAACACCAATGGATATGGGATCATCCATCGCCCATCACATGGGTCGAGAAGATATACGCTAGTCTACTCTGGAATATCGATGCCCCGTCTCGATATTCCCACGACTAGGAACATTGAAGGATGTACTCATGGACTACCCAGGCCCCACTAGTATGATCTGCATCATAGTCGTGCAAGTCGAGTCACATCCTAAGGGCTTTATCAACATGTAACAGAGAGACAATAAATGTACATGTTAAGATAAAGAGCAACCAGATAGCGTACTATCATGTCGAGCAAGAAAGTCCTACCTATATATGTCCCAGCATCCACTACCATACACATCTCATGTACAGTAATGGCCTCTAGGGCATACATATAACTAACAATCTCCCACGTGCACTAGGGCTATCTGTAGCAGTGGTTGCAGTATCTCATACTCAACCATCCCATAAAAGTCTCTCTCTGGGAAAAGGCCTTTGTGAGTGGATCCGCCGTGTTGTCCTCTGAGTCTACTCTCCTAACCTTGATCACCCTGGAAATCAACTATCTCCATGATCAGGTGATACTTCCTTGGAATATGTCTGGGTCACTGATGGACCGGGGTTCCTAGGCCAAAGCCTAAACACCATTGTCATACAATGGTAGGAACCTAGTTCATCTCATGAACTCATATACACCCAAACTGCCTCTTTGGTAGTATCGTTGATAGCGATGTCACTGGCCTTAATCGTCTAGTTTGCCACGGTTCTAGCTTGGAACTCTTCCAACATACCGTCCCTCTACTGAGGGTAAAGACAATGCCTGCGACTGACATTCAGTCGTGCTTATCATCCTTGGAAGCTATCCAGTGATTCTCCCCAGGATCGATTGATACCAACTCACTACAACTAGTGAGAATCCTAACATCTATTTAGATCTATCTCATAGATACAAAACCTAGGATTTAGGAGGTATCACTTTGATCCTATTTGGAGAATCCTTGTGATAAGAGGAGATTGACCATGCGTAGTATAGGAAACTCTTTTCCTATCAAGAGTGTGTCGTCCATGTACAATACGAGGATGTTCACCTTACTCTCTACTACCTTTTTGTATATAAAAGATTCATCTACCACTTTGATGAAGTCAAACTCTTTGACTACCACATCAAAACAGATGTTCCAACTCCGCGATGCCTGCTTTATCACACAAAGCATCTTGCACACGTTTCCGTTGCTCCCACTTTTTACGAAGCCCTCTGGCTGTGTTCTTATAGACGTTCTCTTCTAAATCAATATTTAGAAAAGCAGCCATGACACCCAACCACCAGATATCGTGGTCATGGTATGCAGCAATGGCAAAGTAGGATCCGGATGGAATTAAGCATAGCCACTGGAAAAGGTTCATCATTATCCACGCCTGGTCGATGACGAAAACCTTTAACAAGTCTAGCTTTGAAAGTCTCAACTTTTCCTTCTACACCAAGTAATCTTCTCAAGATATACTTGCTCCGGATGGGAATTTAACCCTTCAGAGATATAGCAACCAAAGTCCATACTTTATTGGTGTACATGGATTCCATCTCAGATCGCTAAGCATCCAGCCATTCTTACAGAGTCCCCACTCTTGATGGCCTGCTCGAAACTAGTTGGGTCATCATCTCATGATGCAATCCTTGCTCCCACTGTCATCGAGAAACCGAAGTATCTCTCAGGCGGATGAGGAACCCTGCTAGATCGGCGGAGAGGCTGAGGTTCGTCGGGGACTATTGAACCCTTTGGTTCTACCAAATCATCAGCTGTAGTTATATAGCTGGAACTCCTTCCAGTTCTAAAGAACTGACCTTGCTCGATCTTGTCCGGATTTTGCTTTTGACATAGGCCGGACAATCCCAAATCTTAACTTACTTAAGAGATGGGCTCTTCCCATACCATATCTCATATGGAGTGGTAGGCACTGATTTGATTCGAACCCAATTCAATAGGTATGCAACTTCTCAAGTGCATAACCCCCAAAAGGAAACAGGTAACTCAGTAATACTCATCATAGAGCACACCATATCTAATATGGTGTGATTTGCTCCACTCTGATACACCTATGTGCTGTGGTGTATACGGAGGAGTAATGCTGAGAGAGAATCTCATTCTCCTTTAGAATAGTCCAGGATCTCCATGCCTAAGTATTCTCCTCCCTGATCTCATCAAAGGACATAATACTTATACCTGTATTGGTTCTCTACTTCTATCATACATTCTTTGAATTTCTCAAAAGTTTCAGACATGTGTTTCAACAGGAACATGTGTCCAAATCTTGAGAGATTCTCATTGAATGTAAGGAAGTATAAAGAACCAGTCCTGGCATCTGCAGACAGGGGACCTCATATATCACTATGTATCAGTCCTAAGAGTTTTCTAACTCTTTCTCCGTTTCCAGTAAACGGAGCTATGGTCATCTTATCTTTGTGACATGACTGACAAGTTTCACAAGATGTAAATTTAAACTGAATTAAATATGCATCTAAATGTAACTTAGCTAGTCGGGTCGCATTGATATGACCTAGTCTACAATGCCTCAAGAAAGATTCATTCATTTCTGAATTCTTCCTCTTGTGTGTGTTCTGTATGCTAAGAACTGTAGTTTGATTTAGAATGTCAATGCTTTAGATAACGTGCCTGAACCGATCAACTCTTGATATGGGAAATGTTCAAAACATTATCCAACAATACAAAATTATATCCTTCTTTAATTAATAAAGAGACTGATATGATGTTGTATGTCAGGTTCGGTATCTAATAACATTCGTTCAAAATCAATGTATTTGGAAATACAGGGTGATAACTGCCAACATCTTGGCTTGCAACAATTGCACCGTTTTCAACTCTTGAAACTTATCACCCATTCTCAGTTCTCTACCTATCTGCAGCCCATGTAACATATTACATATATGGGATTCTGATCCGGTATCTAATACCAGGACCTAGAGGATACTGAGAAACAGTTCTATGTAATGAACACACCCGAAGAAGATGCATCAGCGTGCACTTTCTTCGTTTGGGCGGCATGGGAATCCTGGCATTCCCCTATTTCCTGCTCAGTCTTATAATAATTATAAGTTGGAGCGGGACCAACGTTCTCCATCTCAGTAAAACAAGCGGGTTCGGTCAATACATCCATATTATTATCTTGATTAAGGCGTGACATGGTCGCTACCTGGAGAGAGAGAAGAAAACACTCTGCTTGCGCTCTTGCAAGATTAGATTGGTTATATATTTATCTAATCAGGATGGCTCCCACTGTTTTTATCAAATTTCCTTCAAACCTTAAAAGGAAAGACTAGCCGGGATTAATTACACTCTACAAGTTCGCCAATCTTTCAGCCAGGCCAGTGCCGGTACTTTGAGGGAGGTTCCCCGTGCTTTCGCACGGACCTAATTAAAATAAACCTCATTTTCCCAGGGGCGTAACCCCGTTGACACCTTTCTAGACACCTACTTGATCGGCTAATTGTAAAGTGCAAAACTCTCCCAGGAGTAACTCTTACTCGCAGCGGTATCGGGATCCAACTATCTCATAGAACGTATGCAATCTCATTACAAATTTCAACACTTGAAACTCCCGATAATGGTTTTTACCCCTAGTACCTATGACCTTGGCTATGGTAAACAAATCATAAGCACTAGTCAAGTTCTACCCGTCATTTCATGATTAATTAGACCCACCCACATGACCCTTGGCTAAGGTCAACAAAGTCACATGACTGTCCTAACTAATCGCATCATATGCTGTGTAGGAAGACATCGCTTAGCTATCGTACACTGTGCCTTGACTATGGTCAACAAACACAACACGAATACTAAGTACTCTACTTCCTAAAATGACGGAGGGTTGCGGATGGTTTTTAAGAAAACCTTTAACGCTTTGAACTTGATCTCGTTGTGGAATCAAATGGTTTTTAAATGGAGTGTTCTTGAGGCTTTTGCTAGTTTCGCTAAAGAGGTCACTCCCGGTGAGGGGATCTCGGCTCTTTCCTCGTCGAATGAGGTGCAGGATATTCATAATACCACTATGCAAAGCAAGAACTAGAAAAGCAATCAAAAGACAAACCGAAGGTTATAGCATCTGCTAGTCATTACTAAAGAGGTCACTCCCGGTGAAGAGATCTCGGCTCTTTCCTTATCGAATAAGGTGCTGGATGTTCTATAAGGAACACCGCTATGCAAAGCAACAACTAGAGCTACCTAATTTTTGAAATTCGATCCCACAACATCTTTTAGGTTTATTTTCTTTCATTAATCTCATTAATGAATGTCTCATCATTTAAGTCCATCTAAACATCACAGATAAATACAACGTACACTTATGCCATCCGCATTCGCCTCGATGTCCCGTCTGCACCATTAGGTTAGGTAATTAACGGCAGAGTGGGGCAGGGCTTGCGCGGGTGTAAAACATAAGCAACGTCTATATAATATATCATATATACTATATACAGTATCTATCTGAACATATCACATGATCACATCACAGATAACGCAGCAGAAAATATCATATGAAATATTAGATATACTAGGACGTCCGTGTTTTATTTTGAGCCTATATAAAACACGGATTCCACGGTCGTGATGAATAGCCAATCCCACACCCGTAGACCCCTACGAGAGCGGCAAGCAACCCTACCAATTCTAGAGTTAGGAGACCCGGACTCGACTCCTCGAGATGGTCTCCCACTGGACCCTAGAACCCTGTTACTTGTGCTCCCCTCCTTGGGTCTATCCTAATGCGGAAAAGTAAATAATATACAATGGTGACATCATCCTCAGCCCGGAAGTGCCCCAATAAAAGAATATTACATACAAGTTTTTACATGAATGAAAATGAAAAAGACTCATCTCACATAAGAAACCCCCGGCTATTCAAACACGACGATCCAATATAACATATTCAGCAACATATAACATCACATGTCATCAACGTAAGTAAATATGCCCATCCCAATTGTCGTTGACATATAGCAATGAAACCGGCGATATCACATATTACACTTACGGTCGCAGAAAAGAAAGTGTAAAACTACAACAGTTGGAATCCGCAACCTCCTTAGACATCACATGCCTAACCATATGAATTCCTTAGACATCACATGTCTAACAATTATAAACCCCGCATTTTAGTCTCATTATCGAAAACTCTTTTCAATATCAAGTCAGGCAATTCAACAATATTCCCGACATCCTGATCGAATGCTCGTCACAAACTTTAGTAGACGGCCGCACCCCCGGATGCCGTCGACGAAGTGCACTAAGGCGGAACACCGCTGCCGCGAGCACCCGAACCGATGCTTTTGGCGACGGGGTTCTCCTACAGTCACTTGGTCGGGGCTATGGGGCGTGGCTGTCTATTAAGTTTACCCGGCGAGTATCCGCGTACGCTACGTGATTGCGATGGACTTTTGATCACATCAAAATCCCGTGGCAACCGATCATCTGAGACTAAACTGCTAGACTTATAAAATTTAAATGTTGTTGATTCCAATTATTGTATCACATTCCAGATAAATAGACAATGTTAAACTTTTCGATCGAATAAACAAGCACCCAAGATTTCCCAAATAGTTCTCAACGCTTGAAATTAGTTTAAAAACATCCATGACATGCCACAGTACCAATGGTCCAGCCGTAGAAGGGTCAAGCCAACGCTTCACATGTGGCGTGCCGTACTGCCACAAACCCTAAGGTTTAGAGGCAGTTGAAGACGGTCACATAATTGAGTTAAGGTTTGTCGTGTTCTAGAGGGTCCATCGCGTTACTTGCACAACTTAGAACGTTCTTAAACTGCGGAAAAATCCAACACTTGGAAATTTTCCGGCAGGGGAAAAAGTGAGTTATTGATATCCGGTCGAACTTTTTAACACGTTCTAAAATTACCCGGAAACGCATATAGACGAAGTTAAACTTTCCGATCGAGTCAACGGGCCCCCAATACAACACAGAAAACTCAACTCTAGAGTATAAATTAAAAATACCCAGAAACAACAGAAAATATAATAGGGACATTACTGTGCAAAAATGAAAGAATGACGTCATCTTATGGCCGCGGAACCGCTGCGTGATCCATGCTCGTGCCGCGGTTCCGCGGCGCTTTGGGCGCCAAACTTTGTCGTTATGCACAGTTTTCCAAAAAATTGCCTGCTGAATTTTTTAAGCATTTTTAATTCAGAAAATATCACAATTTCAAAAAATGTCCAGAGAAGGGTTTAAATTAGGGTTTCGGGGTTCGATCGGACTTCTAATTTCGTCTACACTTCGCCTAAAGCTCTAGCTTAGCTCTGATACCACTGTAGGGTTCCTAGGCACTGTCACAAGGTTCTACAAGGCATCAACCATGCCCGATTCAAAAAGAATAGACGTGCCGAACAACCCTAACCAAGATCGTATACTAGAGATTATGCGAAAACTATAAGCAAGTGAACAACTTAACACTAAGTGAAAGGGATTACAACCTTTGTAGATCCGGTCCTTCACTTAATTAGCTCCGTGTAGATGTCCCCTTTGCGGCGATCATCGTGATCCCGGACTCTAGCGATGGTTTCCTCGGAGAAATGAGCGGGCTAGGTCGTTGACTTCGAGGCCGAAAATGATCTACGTCGAGGAGACTCAAACTCAAGCTCCATCTTCACCGGGTCAAGAACTTTGTGAAGAGAACATACTCTACTACATGGCAAGTGGTAGAGGATGAAGAAGTAGGAGATGGGCGCACTTTAGAATTGATTTTCTCACATTTTTTCTCATAGCACCATTAGAGCTTGAAAACTTTTTCAAGGAGCTTGATGAAGATGAAGAAGAAAGAATAATATCATCATATGAATTATATTCTTCTCAATAATGTAACCATGGGTGAGTTAAGCTATCATGCTTAACTCATGTAGAGAATTAACCAAAGTATGAGGTTAAAGGTTGGGTTAACTAAATATCCTAAAGAATGACAAAAGAGTTGACTTTGTCAATGTTTCCACAAGCTTCATGAAAGCTTGAGAACTTTGACAAAGTATTTCTCTTTTGTTATTCTTAAGATATAAACAAAACCCTAATCTTTATCCTAATCTTGGTATAAGTCTCATACATCCATCTTTGATGTATCATCAAGCATGACACAATCATATGTACACAAATATATATCACATATACACTTATGCACAATCAAGTGAGAAAATAAATCTTAAGTGAGCTAATACTAGTTAATGTAATATAATATAACAAATATATATAATCATACATTAAATTATTAAATCAACTCTTGATTTAATAATCCGGCTATAACCGACTAATATCATGTGTAACAACTTATCGAATCAACACTTGATCCGATAACCCGGCTATATCGCATAAAATCGATCAATGTTACAAATCGCGAGAATACAATACGGTATCTCATATCGTATCAATCTCGGTCCCGCACATATCATATATGTGCTCCTACTCCGTTTCGTTTGAGCCAGGAAACCCCTGTGTAGGACTCTAAAGACCCGTCAATACGCCGGCAGTAGGTGATGATCATATCAAACACTCACAAGTCGCAAGCGGTCTGCTAAACGTAACGGCCACCCGGGTATTGCGCGATCAGAAGATCAACAAGTAAGCCTGCTCACACTCCTCCGAATCCAATCAGTAATACTTACCACACAGTCCGGTCTGTTCGTCTGATATGTCGCATATCTCGCCTAGGGGTGGTAAACGTCAGACCCCAGTAGCTTGATAAGTCATGCCGATGTAAGGTCCATAACAAGCATAAAACTACTGATAACACTTACCAGTAAATCACAGCAACCGAGGCCAGGGATTTCCAGTTATGGCCAGTCGAGCATAGCGCAACATCAACCCCCCAATACCGGGAGAGACGAATCCCCTCCTATCGCTCATTTCCTCCATGTGAATCGGGACTGTACCCAAAAACCACATGTTTGCATGACTCAATAGAGCCGTGATAGGGTGGAAATCTAAGCACAGTGGGAGACACACAAGACTCTATGACGATCTCGGGTCATCAGACTAAGCTGTACCAGTGTCACCAGAGAACTGCCATCTGACGTGAGGTATAATACCATATGGGAGTTCTCGGTGAGTCCGTTTAGTGTACTCAGTCTCCACTGAGCACCCGCATACCATCTCTGATGTCAAACACCAATGGATATGGGATCATCCATCGCCCATCACGTGGGTCGAGAAGATATATGCTAGCCTACTCTGGAATATCGATGCCCCGTCTCGATATTCCCACGACTAGGAACATTGAAGGATGTACCCATGGACTACCCAGGCCCCACTAGTATGATCTGCATCATAGTCCTGCAAGTCGAGTACACATCCTAAGAGCTTTATCAACATGTAACAGAGAGACAATAAATGTACATGTTAAGATAAAGAGCAACCAGATAGCGTACTATCATGTCGAGCAAGAAAGTCCAACCTATATATGTCTCAGCATCCACTACAATACACATCTCATGTACAGTAATGGCCTCTAGGGCATACATATAACTAACAGTAACAGCCACCCAGGTATTGAGCAATCAGAAGATCAACAAGCAAGCCTGTACATTCTCCTGTGAATCCAGTCAGTAACACTCCCGTACAGTCCGGTCTCTCCGTCTGATATGTCGCATATCTCGCCTAGGGGTGGTAAATGTCTGACCCCAGTAGCTTGATAAGTCGTGACGATATGAGGTCTATAACAGTTCGAGAAACTACTGATAACACTTAAGAGTAAATCTCAGCAACCCTGGCCAGGGATTTCTAGTTATAGCCAATCGAACACAGTGCAACATCAACTCCCTGTACCGGGAGAGACGAATCCCCTCCTATCGCTCATTACCTCCATGTGATTCGGGACTGTACCCAAAAGCCATCTTTTTGCATGCCCTCTTGGATGTGGTATGATGGAAATCAAAGCACGGTAGGAATCCCACAAGACTCTATGGCGATCTCAGGTCTACAGACTAACCTGTACCAGTGTCACCAGAGAACTGCCATCTGACGTGAGGTATAATACCATCTGGGAGTTCTCGGCGAGTCCGTCCAGTGTACCTAGTCTCCACTGAGCACCCGTATGCCCTCTCTGATGTCAAACACCAATGGATATGGGATCATCCATCGCCCATCATATGGGTCAAGAATCGCATACGCAAGTCTATCCTGGAGTATCGATGCCCTATCTCGGTACTCCCACGACTAGGAACAGTTGTAGGATGTACTCGTCGACTACCGTGGCCCCACTAGTATGATCTCATCATAGTCCAAGTAGTCGAGTACATATCCTAAGGGCTTTATCAACATGTAACATAGAGACAATCAGAGTACATGTTAAGATAAAGAGTAACCAGATAGCATACTATCATGTCGAGCAAGAAAGTCCTCCCTATATATGTCCATGCATCCACTACAAAATACAACGGATGTATAGTAATGGCCTCTAGGGCATACTTATAACTAACATTCTTCCACTTGCACTAGGGCCATCTGTTGTGGTACCGCATACCCAACAATCAGCTATGGTTGAAGTATCTCATACTCAACCATCCCATAAAAAGTCTCTACTGGGAAGTAGGCCTTTGTTAGTGGATCCGCGTTGTTGTCCTCTGTGTCTATTCTCCTAACCTCGATCTTCCTGGAGATCAACCATCTCCATGATCAGGTGATACTGCCTAAGAATTATATCTGGGTTTCAGATTGGACGAGGGTTCCTTGGCCGAAGCCATAACTTGTTAGTTATATGTATGCCCTAGAGGCCATTACTGTACATATGATGTATATTGTAATGGATGCTTGGACATATATAGGGAGGACTTTCTTGCTCGACATGATAGTATGCTATCTGGTTGTACTTTATCTTAACGTGTACTCTGATTGTCTCTATCTTACATGTTGATAAAGCCCTTAGGATATGTACTCGACTACTGGGACTATGATGAAATCATACTAGTGGGGCCACGGTAGTCGACGAGTACATCCTATAACTGTTCCTAGTCGAGGGTGTATCGAGACAGAGCATCGATACACCAGAGTAGACTAGCGTATACGCATCTTGACCCATATGATGGGCGATGGATGATCCCATATCCATCGGTGTTTGACATCAAGGATGGTATACGAGTGCTCAGTAGAGACTGGGTACACTGGACGGACTCGCCGAGAACTCCCAGATGCTATTATACCTCACGTCAGATGGCAGTTCTCCGGTGACACTGGTACAGAGTAGTCTGTTGACCCGAGATCGTCATAAAGTCTTGTGTGATTCCCACTGTGCTTTGATTTCCATCATGCCATGTCCAAGAGGGCGTGCAAAAAGGTGGCTTTTGGGTACAGTCCCGAATCACATGGAGGCAATGAGCGATAGGAGGGGATTCGTCTCTCTCGGTATAGGGAGTTGATGTTGTGCTGTGTTCGATTGGCTATAACTGGAAATCCCTGTCCAGGGTTGCTGAGATTTACTGGTAAGTGTTATCAGTAGTTTCTCGAACTGTTATAGACCTCATATCGACACGACTTATCAAGCTACTGGGGTCTGACGTATACCACCCGTAGGCGAGATATGCGACATATCAGACGACGAGACCGGACTGTACGGGAGTTTTACTGTTTGGATTCACAGGATAATGTACAGGCTTGCTTGTTGATCTTCTGAACGCTCAATACCTGGGTGGCTGTTATGTTTAGCTGACCGCTTGCAGCCTGTGGGTGTTTGATATGATCATCACCTGCTGCCGGCGTATTGACAACTCTTTAGAGTCCTACACAAATATTTCTTGGTTCAGGCAAAACGGAGTAGGAGCACGTATGTGATATGTGCGGGACCAAGGATAATACGATATGAGATACCGTATTCTATTCTCGCGATATATGATATAAGCCAGGTCGTCGAATCAAGTGTTGATTCGATGAATCGGTAAATGAGATATTAGTCGGTTATATGCGATATAGCCGGATTGTCAGATCAAGTGTTGATTCGATAATTTAATGTATAATAATATATGTGATATATTAAATTACATTAGCTAATATTAGCTCACTAAAAGATTCTTTTTCTCACTCGGGTAATACATTGATATATATGCGATATATGTTAATTGTATTATTTTATTTTGTTACAATAAATATTATATATGTGATATATAATATTGTACCATGATATGATTACTAATGCAACGTGTTTAGTGGAGATTAAACAAGATCAGGGTTTGATTTGGGTTAGTTCATTCATGAACCTTCTAGAAGGTTTTCCTTTTTGTTTTGTGTAAGATATTTTCAAGTGAATCATACTTAACCCAACCCAAACCCTAGCCCTAGTTAAATATCTACAAAGGTTTAGATGACCATGGTTGCATAATTAATCATTATCTTCTTTTCATTATTCATCACAAAAGGATTCTAATGATTATTCATTTTCTTCTTGCTTGAGTTCTTCATGAAAAGCTTTCTTACTTTGATTTTGTGATGAAAAATGAGTGAGAATAAGAAAATAAATGAGAGCAAAAATCCTACTTCATCATCCTCATCTATCCTTGCCATTTAGATGAGGGTGTTCACTTCATTTAGTGAGTGAGAGCTTGTGTTAATGAAACTTCAAGTTAGATCATCTTTGTTATCGAAGATCGGAAGCAAGCTTACATCTTTCTCTTCGTGGAGCCTCTCGAGAGTCCGGAACACGATGATCGCAGAGAAGGGACCTCAACACGGAGCTTTAGAAGTGAAGGAATGGATCTACAAAGGTTGTAATCCCTCTCACTTAGTGTTAAAGTGTTTAACATGCTTGTTTTCGCCTAATCTCTAGTTTAAAGATCTTGTTAAGGGTTGTTCGGCACGGCTAAATTTTTAATCGGCCATGGTTGATACCTCGTAGACCCTTGTGCGTATGCCTAGAAACCCTACAGTGGTATCAGAGCCAAGCTAGAGTTTTAGGCGAAGTCTGGGCGAAGTTTAAAGTCCGATCGAACTCCGAAAACCCGATATACCCTAGTTTCTGGAAATTTTTTCAAAATGTGATTTTTTGTGAATTAAAAATACTTAAAAAAATCAGCAGGGAATTCTCTCTAGACATGTGAAAAACAACACCCTAACTCCACTATAGCGCCGCGGAACCGCGGCCAAACTGGGGTATTGGCGGCGGTTCCGCGGCAAGAATTGAGAGTTAGAGTTTCAATTTTCTACAGTAACGTCCGTATGTGTTTCCTGATGCTTCTAGGTATTTTTAATTATACTCAAGTTTTGAGTTTTCTGGGGTGTATTGGGGACTCGTTGATTCGATCGGATAATTTAACTTCGTTTAATTTTTTTCGGATAATTTTTAGAAACTGTTGAAAAGTTTGAACGGATATCAATAACTCACTTTTTCCCCTGTCAGAAAATTTTCAAAAGTTGGATTTTTTCTCGAGTTTCAAACTTTCGGAAAATCGTGCAAGTAACGCGGTGGACCCTCTAGAAGACAACAAACCTTAACTCGATTATGTGACCGTCCTGAACTGCCTCTGAACCTTAGGGTTTGGGGCAGTACGGCGTGCCTCATGTGAGGCTTGGCTCGACCCTTCTATGGCTGGACCATTGGTACTGTGGCATGTGATGGATACTTTTTTTAACTCCGCTCAAGTGTTGAGCTATTTGGGAAAACTTGGGTGTTTGATTATTCGATCGGAAAGTTTTACATTGTCTATTTATCTGGAATGTGATACAATATTTGGAATCCACAAGTAGTTATCAGATAACTAATTTGAATGTTATAAATCTAGTAGTTCAGTCTCAATTGATCGGTTGCCACGGAATTTTGATGTGATCAAAAGTCCGTCGCAATCACGTAGTGTATACGGATGCTCACCGGGTAAACTTAATAGACAGCCATGCCCCATAGCCCCGACTAAGTGACTGTAGGAGAACACCGTCGCCAAAAGCATCCGTTCGGGTGCTCGCGGCAGCGGTGTTCCGCCTTAGTGCACTTCGTCGACGGCATCCGGGGGTGCGGCCGTCTACTAAAGTTTGCGACGAGCATTCGATCAAGATGTCGGGAATCTTGTTAAATTGCCCAACTTGATATTGAAAAGAGTTTTCGATAATGAGACTAAAATGCGGGGTTTATAATTGTTAGGCATGCGATGTCTAAGGAATTCATTTGGTTAGGCATGAGATGTCTAAGGAGGTTGCGGATTCCAACTGTTGTAGTTTTACACTTTTTTTCTGTGACCGTAAGCGTAGTATGTGGTGTATCGCCGGCTTCGTTGCTATACAACAACGATAATTGGGATACGCATACTTGCTTACGTTGATGATATGAGATATTATGTGTTGCTATGATATGTTATATTGGATCGTCGCGTTCTGAATAGCCGGGGTTTTTATGTGAGATGAGAGTTTTTCTTTTTCATTCATGTAAAATTCATTTGTATGTAATATTCTTTTATTGGGGCACTTCCGGGCTGAGGATGATGTTGTTAGTGTATATGCCCTAGAGGCCATTACTGTATCATACTGGTTTGTATATTACTTAATGGATGCTTGGGATATTCACCTTGTATATACAATCTTGCTCAAAATAGTAGTATGCTACTTGGTTTGTTTCTACTTCAATGTGTACATGTGTTTATTTTTGTATATCGCCTATACACATTAGTAGAGCCCTTAGGATCTTTGCTTGATTACCAGCGATGTGATGGCCGTCACACTAGTGGGGCTGGGTAATCTATAAGCACATCCTTATGCAGGTCCCTGGTCGCAGGACTATCGAGACAGGGCATCGATACTCCGGAGTAGACCAGCGCATGCGCTTCTCATCCCAGTGTGGGAGACGGTCTGTCCCACAGCCGTCAGTACGTCGTACTTGAGATAGTATGCGGGTGCTCGTTAGGTTACGGGTACACTGGACAGGACTCGTCGGGAACTGACTAGTTGGTATTATACCTATCGTCAGTTATCAGTTCCCAGGTGACATGAGTACAGCTTAGTCCGCTGACTTGACACTGTCACTCCGCCTCGAGTGTGTTCCCACTGTACTTTGATCACTACCCTACCACGGCTCAAAGGAGTCGTGCAAACAGGTAGTGGTTGGGTGCAGTCCCGAAGCACTTGGAGGCAGTGACGGTTAGACAGGATTCGTCTCTCCCGGTATTGGGGGTTGACATCGCGCTGTGTCTAGGAGAGCCATTACACAAGTAGTCCCTGGCCAGGGCAAACGAGATATACTGGTAGGTTTCCAGTGTTATCTCAGGGTGTTTTGGGCTTCGCTCCGGCACGACTTGTACCGCTATTGGGGGACTGACGTTTACCGCCCCCTAGGCCCGCCATGCGATGTATCAGACGAACAGACCGGACTGTACGGAGAATGTCACACTTAGGCTCAGTAGGAGTTCAGATGGGTTTCGCCTCGTCGGTCTTCTTGTCGGCATTACCTGGGGACCGTTACGCACAGCTAGTGCCGCTTGCGGTCTGTGGTTAAACCCACTGCCAGCGTAGTGTCGAGTCTTTAGAGTCCCACACAGAAAGCTTTTCGCCTTTAGGCAAAAGAGTAGAGGTCGCATGGTATTGAGACAGGTCGCATGGTTTTGCGACGGGGTTCGATCACATCCGTGCACTTGTGCACGTACAGTGTCCGGACAGTTTACACTAGCGGGCTTTGGTTTAAGCCAGATCCTAGTGTACCTTATGGGATTGGATTTATCCAGTTTGCATTCGTGTTCCTCGGAACGCGGATGCGGGTGTGTATGCACAGTTGACAGGGAGGCAGAGGCGGCGGATTCTCATTAGGGTTGTTGACTGTTGACCGTTGACTATTTGACTTTATGCTCAACCCTAATGAGAATATGATATGTGATTAACTATTATATTAATTAAGTATTATGGTGATATGGTTGTTGACTTGTTGACTTTTGTTGACTTGTTGACTTTGTTGACTTGTTGACTTTTGTTGACTTGTTGACCGGTTGACTAGGCTTGACTAGTTGACCATCATGATAACCATGGTTATCATTTCATGCCAAAGACTTTTTCTTGCTTGCTCATTTGAGTAAAATGAGTGCATGACATGATAAGGTTATGGTTGCTTCTAACCATCACATAAGACTTTTTTGATATGATGAGTTATGATCACTTTGGATTATGAGAGGGTGAAAGACAAAAGAGTTGCTCATTCTTTCTTGCTCATTCTCTCTCTTGTTCTTGAGCTCTCCACTTGCTCTCACCCTCAACCTCTTGCTCCCTCTCTTGATCTATGGTTCTCTTGTCTCATGAGTTGAGAATCAAGAACCATAGATAAAATCCCATTCTAAATCATCTCTACTCATTCTAGTTCACTAGGTTTAGCAAACCAAGTGAACTAGTTTCTTCAAAGAACGAAGAAGGAGCTAAAGGTTGGAGCTTTCAAGTGGATCTATCTTCGGCGTACGGAGACAACGAGAAGGAGCCATCGAACCACCATCGGAGCTTGAAGAGAAGGAGTTCAAGTTTAGGTATAACCATCTTCATCCGAGTAGCTAAATATCTTTAGCTTAGTATGCTAGTTTTAGTTTAGGTAAAGATCCCGACCTAGCTTAGTCCATGTTGCCTCTTGCGTTAAAATTTTGATTTTATACCGTTTCCGCCTCCCCGTAAGAGCCGGGGGTCGCAACGTGGACTTACAGTGGTATCAGAGACTAACTAAACTTAAACTAGCTTGGTAGTGAAGTGTAACGAAGTTCGGAACCGGAAAAATCCAAAAACCAAACTTTTACAAAAACTGAGTTTCTGTTGAAATTTTTTTGGCTCAAAATGAAAAACTTTACACTTGTAAATTCGGCTCAGGGTTTTGTGTGAACACCCAAGAAAAACGATACAGTAATTCGTCCAAACCGCCGCCCTTCCGCCGGGCGAGCTAGGCATCCGCCGCGGAAGCGCCGCGCTTTGTCGTCTTCTGTGCATCGTTTTTCATGCAGTGTGTGTCTGTATTGGTTTTGGGATTTTTGAAATATATTATATGTGCCCAGATTTTCCAGAAAAGAAATTTCCTTTTGGGGTCCTATAATTCCGTATTTTTCCGAACTTCACTGCACTTTGACTATGATGGTTATATCTGTGATGCTTGCATGTATTGAACGTCGGCTAATCGCTATAAGTCGATTGGTCGGGGTTATACATGATCTGTGTTTGATATTGGAATGTGTATATAAATATGTTGGATTGTCGCGGGTGAATAGCCGGGGGTTGTGAGACGAGAGTTTTCTTTTCTTGCAATTCATGTAAATTTGTAAATTGATGTAATAATTATTTGTATGGCCGCACAACCGGGAAGGGGTTGTAGCCGTCATTGTATAATTTCTTTTTACTGTTTTTGCTCCTAGGATAGACCCATGGAGGGGTGCACAAACTACCGGGTATGCCGAAGTGTCGAGTGGCCTACTCATGGAGATGAGGGAGGTTGCTACGCTTCGGGTACTTGGCGGGTAGTTTGCCGCACCCGTAGGGGTCTTGGGTGGGGTTTTGGCTATTCACCGCGACCGTGTTATCTGTTTTTGTTACAGGCTCGTACAAATTACAGATTGCTAGTATATCCAATGTATTTATCTGTGATCTGAAATGTTTATCATTGCAGTATATCTATATATGATATTATTTAGGCGTTGCTTATGTTTTACAGACGCGCTAGCCCAGCCCCCGCTCTGTCGTTAGTTAAGTAACCTAACGGGTAATGACGGGGCCCAGTGGCGAATGCGAATGGCATAAGCGTACGTCATATTTTGGTTGTTTTCTGCAATGGTAGGATTAAATGATGGGACGCATTAAAAGAACTAATGCAAGAATATCACGCATTAAAAGAACTAATGCAAGATAATAAACCAAGTTAAAGTCGTTGGAACACTTTCGAAAAACCACTCGGTTCTTTTCAAAACAAACTTTTAAAATACGGAGTTTGAGCCACTCCATTTAAAAGCTATCTCGTTCCATCGACCAAATCAAGTTCACTACGTTCACGGTTTTGCCAAAACCATCCGTAGCCCTCCATCATTTCAGTTAAATATTCGGTAGTATTCAAGCTATGTATTTTGACCTCACGCCAAGGCATAGTGATTGGTAGCTGCCGGATATTTATCTGTTGCATAGATAGAATGCGTTGGTTTGAGACAGTCGTACTGCCATTTTGGCCTACGTCAAGGGTATGTACGGGTGGGTTCAAATTAACCTGGATAATGATGGGACGAACTTGACATGTGACTTATGACATTTTGACCTCACGCCAAGGTCATAAGAGCATGGGGCAAAAATCCACATCGGGAGTTTCATAAGTACTGAAACTTGCTAGATTTGCATACCATTTGGAGTGTGATGATTCTGGTAGGATTCCTTCAGTTTCGTCACGCGATGATATTTGGATCCCGATCCTACTGTGAGTATATGCTACTCCTCGGGAAATTTCTCACTTAACGATCAATGCTATAAACCTAGTAGGTGCCTAGAAAGGTGTTAGCGGGGCTACGCCCCCAGGGAAAAGAGGTTCTTTAATTAAGGAACTTCGCGAAAGCGTTGGAAAACCTCCCTCGAAGTACCGACACCGGCCTGGCTGAACGGTTAAGCAAGTATTGTACGGTGGGATTAATCCTGACTAATTCTTCCTTTATGGTTTGAGGAGGGATTCGAGAAACAGTGGGAGCCATCCTGTTTAGACAAACTAAAAACCACTCTAAACTTGCAAGAGCATCATGCTGAGTGTTTCTTCTTCTCTCTCCTAATTGCAGCGACCAATCAACATGACTGGACTTAAGTTACTCCTAGATAAAAACAAACTGACAGGGCCAAACTACAAAGATTGGCTCAGGAATGTCAAGATAGCAATCACTTATGACAAGCTGGGGTATCTTCTTACCACTAAAGCTCCCCCTGTCCCTGGTCCAACTTCCAGTGTCGCGGATAAGGAAATCTGCAAGACTTGGGAGATTGATAGCGCAAAGGCCAAGTGCCTCCTGCTTGCCTCGATGGACAACGAACATCAGAGGAGGCATGAGAATATGGACATGGAGTCCATATTGCTCCATACAAAAGAACTGTATGGAGAGCAATCACGTATCGCAAGATACGAAGCGTCGAAAAAGTTATTTTCGACAAGAATGGCCGTCGGATCATCAGTAGCCGAGCACGTGCTAAAGATGATCGGCTTCATTGAGGAGCTCGCTGACCTAGGGATCACATTGGAGAGTGAGCTATATACGGATATAGTTCTCCAGTCCCTTCCTTCCACTTACGCCCAGTTTATACTGAACTTCAACTTACAAGAAAAAGAGGTTGAACTTTCAGAGCTCCTCAACATGCTGAGGAGCGCAGAGGGCACCCTACAGAAAAGTAGGGATACATCCACTTTGTTTGTAGGAGGATCATCTTCTTCTAGGTCCAAGGCGAAAGCCAAGGGAAAGAAGAAGAAGGCCCCCGCCAAACCAAGGGGCGGTGTTAGTAAAGTGGATACGAAGGGAAAAGGAAAAGCAACAAAGATAGCGGGGAAGCTTGTGGATAAGGAAGAATGCTTCTATTGTCATAAGAAAGGACACTGGAAGAATGATTGCAGGGCCTGGAAGGCCAGAACACAGGAATTGAAGCAGGTTGCAGCTTCAGCTTCAGGTGTGTATGTTATTGAAAACTGTCTTTCAATAAACTCTACTTCCTGGGTATTGGATACCGGATCAGGATCTCATATCTGTAATTCTTTGCAGGCGTTGAGAAACCGTAGGGTTTTGAAGGCAGGTGACATGACCCTCAGAGTTGCGAACGGAGCTAGCATGGATGCTAAAGCCGTGGGGGACTATCACCTGGGAATGTCAGATGGACATGTTTTGGTTTTGCGTAATTGCTTTTTTGTACCCAACGCAACTTGTAATATCATTTCTGTATCTTTAGTTTCTAAAGAAGGTTATGAATTTGCGTTTGTAAGTAATGTTGTAAACATTCACCTTAATCAAGTTTTGATTGGGTCAGGTACATTGAGTAATGGTATATACGTGTTAAACCAACCACAGATTTTCAACGTCCAGAATACACACAAAAGAAAGTCTCCAGAAATAAATCAGACTTTCTTATGGCATTGTAGATTGGGTCACATCAATGAGAGAAGGTTGACTAAGTTACATACAGAAGGATATTTGAATGCGTTCGAATATCAATCGTATGCCACTTGTCAATCTTGTCTCAAAGGAAAGATGACAAAGACTCCGTTTACTGGACAAGGAGTAAGAGCGAGCGAGCTCTTGGGACTCGTACACAGTGACGTGTGCGGTCCAATGTCTACACATGCCCGAAGCGGACATTCTTACTTCATTACTTTTACGGATGACTTCTCAAGGTACGGTTATGTCTTCTTAATGAAACATAAGTCCGAGGCCTTTGGAAAATTCCAGGAGTATAAGAATGAAGTAGAGAAACAGACCGGCAAAAGTATTAAGATTCTAAGATCGGATCGAGGTGGAGAATACTTAAGTGCCGAGTTCCTGGACTATTTAAAAGAGAACGGAATTCTCTCTCAGCTTACTCCTCCATACACCCCGCAACATAATGGTGTATCGGAGAGACGGAACCGCACCCTATTGGATATGGTGCGGTCCATGATGAGTAACGCTGAGTTACCGCGATCGTTCTGGGGGTATGCGCTGGAATCAGCTGCATACCTTTTGAACCGAGTTCCGACTAAGACTGTGCCTACCACCCCATATGAAATGTGGAGTGGGAAGAAACCCTATCTTCAATATCTGAAGATCTGGGGATGTCCAGCTTTTGTCAAAAAGCAGCATGCGGACAAACTCGAGGCACGCTCAGTACTGTGCAAGTTTGTGGGATACCCAAAGAACACCAGGGGGTATCTTTTCTACTACGCAGAGGAACAAAAAGTCCTTGTTTCTCGTAATGCCCACTTTCTAGAACACCAGTTCTTGGAAAAGGAAATTAGTGGGAGCGCAGTGGAACTGGAAGAAATTCCAGAACCACAGACTATTACTGAAAGGTTAGTGGAACCAGAGGGTTCAACAGAACAGGACATTCCTACGCCGCTCCGCAGGAGTAGTAGGCAGTCTCATCCGCCCGAGAGATACTGCGGTTTTCTCATAGACGGGGATAGAGAGGATTGCATCATAGATTATGATGAGCCTACTAGCTTCCAGCAGGCCGTTCAGAGCGTTGACTCAGTGAAATGGCTGGATGCAATGCGGACCGAAATGGAGTCCATGTACACCAACAAGGTATGGACGTTGGACATTGCTCCAGACGGGGTAAAACCCGTAGGATGCAAGTGGATCTTCAAAAGGAAGATTGGTGTAGATGGACAGGTTGAGACCTATAAAGCTAGGCTGGTAGCAAAGGGTTTTCGTCAAAGACCTGGCTTGGACTACGACGAAACCTTTTCTCCAGTAGCCATGCTGAAATCCATTCGGATCCTTCTTGCCATTGCTGCCTTCCATGATTATAAGATCTGGCAAATGGACGTAAAGACAGCTTTTCTAAATGGAAATTTAGAGGAGTGTGTCTATATGGACCAGCCGGAGGGTTTCATTCAGAGTGGGAGCAGCGGAAAGGTGTGCAAGTTGCTTAAGTCCATCTATGGACTAAAGCAGGCGTCGCGGAGTTGGAACATCTGCTTTGATGAGACGGTCAAGGAATTTGGCTTTATCAAAAATCCAGATGAACCATGTATCTATAGTAAATTTGTAGCGAGAACTGTAGTATTCCTCGTTTTATACGTGGATGACATTCTCTTAATAGGAAATGACATTCCTATGCTACAATCTGTCAAGGGGTTCTTGTCACACAGGTTCTCCATGAAAGACCTGGGTGATGCCTCATACATTCTGGGTATCCGGATCTACCGTGACAGATCCAAGAGGATATTAGGACTTTCTCAGTCCAGGTACATCGACACCATACTGAAGAGATTCAGTATGGAAGATTCCAAGCGCGGTAACCTACCGGCTTGTCACGGGATCACCCTCTCTAAAGAGATGTCTCCCAAGACTGATTTGGAGAGGGATCGCATGTCTATTATACCCTACGCTTCTGCGGTAGGCTCTATAATGTATGCGATGTTGTGTACCAGACCGGATGTAGCTTATGCACTGAGTGTGGTAAGCCGGTATCAGTCAAACCCTGGGGAGAAACACTGGATAGCGGTAAAGAACATTCTCAAGTACCTGAGAAGGACTAAGGAGATGTTCTTGGTGTATGGCGGAAAAGACCTCCAGATCGAGGCCTTTGCTGACTCCAGCTTCCAGAGTGACAAGGATGATTCCAAGTCCATGTCGGGTTTTATCTTTACCCTCAATGGAGGGGCGGTGTGTTGGAAGAGTTCCAAACAGGAAACCGTTGCAGACTCGACGATGGAAGCGGAATACATCGCTGCATCTGATGCTGCAAAAGAAGCTGTCTGGATGAGGAAGTTCTTGAAAGAACTTCAGGTGGTTCCGTCCATTGTTGATCCAATACCTCTGTATTGCGACAACAACGGGGCTATAGCTTTAGCGAAGGAACCCAGGTCCCATCAGAGATCCAGGCACATCTTAAGGCGGTATCACCTGATCAGGGAGATCGTGGATCGCCAGGAGATCGAGGTTCGGAGAGTCGCTTCAGAAGATAACACTGCAGATCCATTCACCAAAGCCCTGCCCCAGACTCAGTTCGAGCGGCTGATCGAGATGATAGGTCTTCGATACGCCAGTACATGGCCTTAGTGCAAGTGGGAGATTGTTAGTGTATATGCCCTAGAGGCCATTACTGTATCATACTGGTTTGTATATTACTTAATGGATGCTTGGGATATTCACCTTGTATATACAATCTTGCTCAAAATAGTAGTAAGCTACTTGGTTTGTTTCTACTTCAATGTGTACATGTGTTTATTTTTGTATATCGCCTATACACATTAGTAGAGCCCTTAGGATCTTTGCTTGATTACCAGCGATGTGATGGCCGTCACACTAGTGGGGCTGGGTAATCTATAAGCACATCCTTATGCAGGTCCCTGGTCGCAGGACTATCGAGACAGGGCATCGATACTCCGGAGTAGACCAGCGCATGCGCTTCTCATCCCGGTGTGGGAGACGGTCTGTCCCACAGCCGTCAGTACGTCGTACTTGAGATAGTATGCGGGTGCTCGTTAGGTTACGGGTACACTGGACAGGACTCGTCGGGAACTGACTAGTTGGTATTATACCTATCGTCAGTTATCAGTTCCCAGGTGACATGAGTACAGCTTAGTCCGCTGACTTGACACTGTCACTCCGCCTCGAGTGTGTTCCCACTGTACTTTGATCACTACCCTACCACGGCTCAAAGGAGTCGTGCAAACAGGTAGTGGTTGGGTGCAGTCCCGAAGCACTTGGAGGCAGTGACGGTTAGACAGGATTCGTCTCTCCCGGTATTGGGGGTTGACATCGCGCTGTGTCTAGGAGAGCCATTACACGAGTAGTCCCTAGCCAGGGCAAACGAGATATACTGGTAGGTTTCCAGTGTTATCTCAGGGTGTTTTGGGCTTCGCTCCGGCACGACTTGTACCGCTATTGGGGGACTGACGTTTACCGCCCCCTAGGCCCGCCATGCGATGTATCAGACGAACAGACCGGACTGTACGGAGAATGTCACACTCAGGCTCAGTAGGAGTTCAGATGGGTTTCGCTTCGTCGGTCTTCTTTTCGGCATTACCTGGGGACCGTTACGCACAGCTAGTGCCGCTTGCGGTCTGTGGTTAAACCCACTGCCAGCGTAGTGTCGAGTCTTTAGAGTCCCACACAGAAAGCTTTTCGCCTTTAGGCAAAAGAGTAGAGGTCGCATGGTATTGCGACAGGTCACATGGTTTTGCGACGGGGTTCGATCACATCCGTGCACTTGTGCACGTACAGTGTCCGGACAGTTTACACTAGCGGGCTTTGGTTTAAGCCAGATCCTAGTGTACCTTATGGGATTGGATTTATCCAGTTTGCATTCGTGTTCCTCGGAACGCGGATGCGGGTGTGTATGCACAGTTGACAGGGAGGCAGAGGCGGCGGATTCTCATTAGGGTTGTTGACTGTTGACCGTTGACTATTTGACTTTATGCTCAACCCTAATGAGAATATGATATGTGATTAACTATTATATTAATTAAGTATTATGGTGATATGGTTGTTGACTTGTTGACTTTTGTTGACTTGTTGACTTTGTTGACTTGTTGACTTTTGTTGACTTGTTGACCGGTTGACTAGGCTTGACTGGTTGACCATCATGATAACCATGGTTATCATTTCATGCCAAAGACTTTTTCTTGCTTGCTCATTTGAGTAAAATGAGTGCATGACATGATAAGGTTATGGTTGCTTCTAACCATCACATAAGACTTTTTTGATATGATGAGTTATGATCACTTTGGATTATGAGAGGGTGAAAGACAAAAGAGTTGCTCATTCTTTCTTGCTCATTCTCTCTCTTGTTCTTGAGCTCTCCACTTGCTCTCACCCTCAACCTCTTGCTCCCTCTCTTGATCTATGGTTCTCTTGTCTCATGAGTTGAGAATCAAGAACCATAGATTAAATCCCATTCTAAATCATCTCTACTCATTCTAGTTCACTAGGTTTAGCAAACCAAGTGAACTAGTTTCTTCAAAGAACGAAGAAGGAGCTAAAGGTTGGAGCTTTCAAGTGGATCTATCTTCGGCGTACGGAGACAACGAGAAGGAGCCATCGAACTACCATCGGAGCTTGAAGAGAAGGAGTTCAAGTTTAGGTATAACCATCTTCATCCGAGTAGCTAAATATCTTTAGCTTAGTATGCTAGTTTTAGTTTAGGTAAAGATCCCGACCTAGCTTAATCCATGTTGCCTCTTGCGTTAAAATTTTGATTTTATACCGTTTCCGCCTCCCCGTAAGAGCCGGGGGTCGCAACGTGGACTTACAGATGTCACCATTGTATATTATTTACTTTTCCGTATTAGGTAAACCCAAGGCGGGGAGCAAAAGTAACCGGGTTCTAGGGTCCAGTGGGAGACTATCTCGAGGAGTCGAGACCGGGTCTCCTAACCCTAGAATTGGCAGTGTTGCTTGCCGCTCTCGTAGGGGTCTAGGGATGTGGATTTGGCTATTCATCGCGACCGTGAAATCCGTGTTTTATACAGGCTCGTATTAAAACACGGACGTCCTAGTATATGAAATATTTCATATATGTTCTTCTGCTGCAATGTTCTGTGATGAGACTATATTACTGCCTGAGACGAATGTTTATGTTATATGTATGAGATATATATTGTATTGCAGATTTCGTTTCAAATGTGATGCTTGTGAAGCATAATAAAATTGGACTTCATTAATGAGATTAATGAAACTAAAAGAAAGCTAAAGATGTTGTAGAAACTTGTTTAAAAACTGGTAGCTCTAGTTCTTGCTTTGCATAGCGGTGTTCCTTGTAGAACATCCAGCACCTTATTCGATAAGGAGAGAGCCGAAATCCCTTCACTGGGAGTGAGCTCTTTAGCGAAACTAGCAGATGCTACAAACGCGGTTTGTCTTTTGATTGCTTCTATAGTTCTTGCTTTGCACAGCGGTATTTGTGAAATATCCTGCACCTTATTTGATGAGGAAAGAGCCGACGATCCCTTCACCGGGAGTGACCTCTTTAGCAAAACTAGAAAAGCCTAAAAAATACTCCATTTAAAATAACTCGATTCTATGACGATATCAAGTTCATTACGCAAAAGGTTTTCTTAAAAACCTGTCGTAGCCCTCCGTCATTTCAGATAAGTACTAGTTAGTATTCGTCCTACGTTTGTTGACTATGTTAAGGCGTAGTGTGCGGTAGCTGATTAGTGCTTATCTGTATAAGCATATGATGCGATTGGATTAGGGTAGCGTGCGACTTTGTTGACTATGTTAAGGGTCGTGCGGGTGGGTTTAATTCAATCGGAAAATGACGGGTTGAACTTGATTAGCACTTATGATTTGTTGACTATGTTAAGGTCATATAGTGCTAGGGGTAAAATATTATTAAGAATTTCAAGTGTTGAAATTTACAATGAGATTGCATACCTCCTATGAGATAGTTGGATCCCGATACCCACTGCGAGTAAGAGTTGTAAGTCGATGTACAACACCCCATAAGTTGCGGGGAGGCGGAAATATGAAAAACGATCTTGTTCTTTGAGTTAACATCGACTAACCGAAGAATCTTTGCTAAACTATAACTAACACATGCATAGGAGTTCTTAACTACTATGAAAAGAGATTATACCTAGTGAACCTAGTCCTTCTTCTTTTCGTTATCCACCTCCTCCTCGGCCTCCTCTACGTAATAGACGATCCACCCGAGAGCTTCTATTCCAAGCTTCACCTCTAATCTTGAGGTAACTAGGTTTCTTTAGTTGCTAATCAAAGGTACCTAGGTGATATAGAGTGATGTTATGGATTAATTAGTCTATCTAATCCTTGATCTCAAAACATGAGAGGGGAGGATTAGGGTTTGAAGAGAGAGAGCTTGAGGAGAGAGAATGTGAGCAAGAGAATGAGAATGAGATAATGATCTCTCATGAATATATGAAGCATAATGATTTATCAAAATAAATAAATAAAATGATTAATCATCATGCTTCATTTATTCATATGAGTGATTCATCTACATGAGTCATTAACCATTTAATGATACATTAACGACATGGATGAATCACACAAATGAGTCACTAATATCATTTAATGCTTATGCCATCTAAACCCCCAAGTCACTATCATTCTAGAAGCTTCTCGCGAAATTACGAGAACACCCCTCCTATCCATGAAAACACGGAAAAACTTTAGATTGTATAAATCCAATAACCCGATAGTAGAATCTGGCTTAAACCAAAGCCTGCTAGTAAAAACTGTCCGAATGTCGTACGTGCGTAAACACACGTATGCGTCCGAACCCTTGTCGTAAAACCATTCGACCTCTATATCGTTTCGCCTGGAGCAGGGAAACTCTCTGTGTGGGACTCTAAAGACTCGACTACTATGCTGGCGGTGGGTTTAACCACAGACCGTAAGCGGCACTAGCTGTACGTAACGGTCCCCAGGTAGATGTTGATAAGAAGGCCGATGAAGAAACCTATCCGAACTCCTACCGAGCCTGATGTGACAATCTCCGTACAGTCCGGTCTGTTCGTCTAAGACTATCGCATATCGGGCCTAGGGGGCGGCAATCGTCAGTCCCCTAATAGCGGTATAAGTCGTGTCGGAGCGTAGCCCATTAAACCCTGAGAAACAACTGGAACCTACCAGTAAATCTCGCTTGCCCTGGCCAGGGACTTTGCGTAATGGCTCTCTGACACAGCGCGATATCAACTCCCAATACCGGGAGAGACGAATCCTGTCTAACCGCCACTACCTCCAAGTGCTCGGGACTGCACCCAACTGCTACCTGTTTCCACGACTCCTTTGAGCCGTGGTAGGGTAGCAATCTAAGAACAGTGGGACACACTCGAGGCGAAGTAGCAGTGTCAAGTCTGCGGACTATGCTGTACTCATGTCACCTGGGACTGTTAACTGACGACGGGTATAATACCAAACAACAGTTCCCTGTGAGTCCTGTCCGGTGTACCCGTAACCCAACGAGCACCTGTATACTATCTCCAGTACGACGTACTGATGGCTATGGGACAGACCATCTCCCCAACTGGGATGAGAAGCGTACACACTAGTCTACTCCGGAGTATCGTTGCCCTGTCTCGATAATCCTACGACTAGGGACCTGGAAAAGGATGTGCTTGTAGACTACCCAGCCCCCACTAGTGTGACTGCCATCACAACGCTGCTAGTCAAGCAAGATCCTAAGAGCTCTATCAATATGTATACTCACATATTAAGAAAGATAAAACCAAGTAGCATACTACCAGGTTTAGCAAGACTATTATATAACTATGAATATCCCAAGCTTCCATTAAGTAATATACAAACTAGTATGATAAAATAATGGCCCCTAGGGCATATACACTAACAATCTCCCACTTGCACTAGGGCCATGTACTGGCATATCGAAGACCGATGATCTCGAGTAGCCTCTCGAACTGAATCTGAGGTAGGGCCTTTGTGAATGGATCAGCAATGTTCTCTTCAGTAGCAACTCTCCGGACCTCGATCTCCCGGCGATCTATGATCTCCCTGATCAGGTGATACCGCCTTAAGATGTGTCTGGACTTCTGATGGGACCTTGGTTCCTTCGCTAAAGCTATAGCTCCGTTGTTGTCACAATACAGAGGTATTGGATCAACTATGGTAGGAACCACCTGAAGTTCTGTTAGGAACTTCTTCATCCAGACCGCTTCTTTTGCGGCATCGCAAGCAGCAATATACTCCGCTTCCATAGTCGAGTCAGCAACGGTGTCCTGCTTGGAACTCTTCCAGCACACTGCCCCTCCATTGAGGGTAAAGACATAACCAGACATGGACTTGGAATCGTCCTTATCACTCAGGAAGCCGGAATCAGCAAAGGCCTCCATCTTGAGGTCTTTTCTGCCGTAAACCAATAACATCTCCTTAGTCCTTCTCAGGTACTTGAGAATGTTCTTTACTGCTATCCAGTGATTCTCCCCTGGGTCTGACTGATACCGGCTTACCACGCTGAGTGCGTAAGCTACATCTGGTCTGGTGCACAACATCGCATACATTATAGAGCCTACCGCAGAAGCGTAGGGTATAATGGACATGCGATCCCTTTCCAAATCAGTCTTGGGAGACATCTTTTTGGATAGGGTGATTCCGTGACAAGCCGATAGATTACCGCGCTTAGAATCTTCCATACTGAATCTTTTTAGTATAGTGTTGATATACCTGGACTGCGAAAGTCCCAACATCCTCTTGGATCTATCACGATAGATCCGGTTCTCCAGAATGTAAGAGGCATCACCCAGGTCTTTTAAGGAGAACCTGTGTGACAAGAATCCCTTGACAGATTGTAGCATAGGAATGTCATTTGCTATCAACAAAATGTCATCCATGTACAAGATAAGGAACACGACACTTCGTGCTACAACTTTACTATATATAATGGTTCATCTGGATTTTTGATAAAGTCATATTCTTTGACTGTTTCATCAAAACAGATGTTCCAACTCCGTGATGCCTACTTTAGTCCATAAATGGACTTAAGCAACTTGCATACTTTCCTGCTGCTCCCACTCTGATTGAAACCTTTTGGCTGATCCATATAGACGCACTCTTCTAAATTACCATTCAGAAAGGCCGTCTTTACGTCCATCTGCCAGATTTCATAATCATGGAATGCAGCAATAGCAAGAAGGACCCGAATGGATTTGAGCATAGCCACTGGAGAAAAAGTTTCGTCATAGTCCAAACCAGGTCTTTGACGAAAACCCTTTGCAACAAGTCTAGCCTTATAGGTTTCCACCTGTCCATCAACACCAATCTTTTTCTTGAAGATCCATTTGCATCCTATGCGTTTTACCCCATCTGGAGCAAAGTCTAAAGTCCATACTTTGTTGGTGTACATGGACTCCATTTCGGTCCGCATTGCATCTAGCCATCGTACCGAGTCGCCGCTCTGGATGACCTGCTGGAAGCTAGTAGGTTCATCATCATCTATGACGCAATCCTCTCTATCCCCATCTATGAGAAAACCGTAGTATCTCTTAGGCGGATAAGACGGCCTACTACTCCTGCGGAGGGGTGCGGGAATGTCCTGTTCTTCTTGAACTACTGGTTCTACCAAACTTTCAGTAGTAGTTTGTGGTTCTGGAATTTCTTCCAGTTCTATTTCACTCCCACTTGTTTCCTTTTCTAAAAACTGATGTTCTAGAAAATGGGCATTACGAGAAACAAAAACCTCTTGTTCCTCTGCGTAATAGAATAGATACCCCCTGGAGTTCTTTGGATATCCTACAAACTTACACTTTACTGATAGTGCCTCGAGCTTGTCCACATGCTGCTTTTTAACAAAAGCTGGACATCCCCATATCTTTAGATACTGAAGATAGGGTTTCTTCCACTGCACATCTGATATGGGGTGGTAGGCACAGTCTTGGTAGGAACTATGTTCAAAAGATATGCCGCTGATTTTAGCGCATAACCCCAGAAAGATCGCGGTAACTCAGCATTACTCATTATGGAACATACCATATTCAATAGGGTTCGATTCTGTCTCTCCGATACACCGTTATGCTGTGGAGTGTATGGAGGAGTAAGCTGAGAGAGAATTCCTTTCTCTTTTAGGTAACCTAGGAACTCGGCACTTAAGTATTCACCACCTCGATCAGATCTCAGTGTCTTGATACTTTTGCCGGTTTGGTTTTCCACTTCATTCTTATACTATTGGAATTTCTCAAAAGCCTCGGATTTATGTTTCATCAGATAAATGAATCCGTACCTTGAGTAATAATCCGTAAAAGTAATGAAATAGGAAAAACCACCTTTTTTATGTGTAGACATTGGACCACATACATCGCAGTGTATGAGTCCTAAGAGCTCGCTCGCTCTTACTCCATGTCCAGTGAATGGAGTCTTTGTCATCTTTCCTTTGAGACATGATTGACAAGTGGCATAAGTTTGATATTCGAACGAGTCCAAATATCCTTCTTTATGTAACTTAGTTAACCTTGTCTCTTTGATGTGACCTAGTCTACAATGCCATAAGAAAGCCTTATTTAAATCTGGAGACTTTCTTTTTAGTGTGTTCTGGACATTGAAAATCTGGAGTTGGTTTAAAACATATATACCGTTATCCAGTGTACCGGACCCAATCAAACTATGATTAAGGTGGATGTTAACAACATTGCTTACAAACGTGAAATCATAACCTTTATTTGATAACAAGGAAACTGATATGATATTACACGTTAAACTAGGTACACAAAAACAGTTATGTAAAACCAAAATATGTCCACTCGTCAATCCCAGGTGATAATCCCCTACGGACACAGCTCCCACGCTAGCTCCGTTAGCAACCATCAGGGTCATATCACCATCCTTCAGCACTCTACGGTTTCTCAGTGCCTGCAATGAATTGCATATATGAGATCCTGATCCGGTATCCAATACCCAGGAAGTAGAGTTGATTGACAGACAATTCTCAATTACAAACACACCTGAAGTCGAAGCCACAGCTTGCTTCGGTCCCTGGTTCTTGGCATTCCACCCCTTGCAATCTTTCTTCCAGTGCCCTTTCCTATGACAATGGAAGCACTCATCCTGGGCCACTACTGGTACCGCAAACTTTTTCTTTCCCTTCACTCCCACCTTACTAACACCTCCTCTAGCTTTGTTGGCGGCCTTCTTCTTCTTTCTTCTGGTCCTAGCCTTGGACCCGGAAGAAGAAGTACCGCTAACAAACATAGCGGGTGTTTCCCTTGCCTTCTGCAAGGTGCCCTCTGCACTCCTCAACATGTTAAGGAGTTCTGGAAGTTCAACTTCTTTTCTTTGAATTTTTAAATTCAAAATAAACTGGGCATAGGTGGAAGGAAGGGACTGGAGAATCAGGTCTGTATAGAGCTCATTATCCAAAGTCGTCCCAAGGTCTGCGAGCTCTTCAATATAGCCTATCATCTGTAGGACATGTTCTCCTACTGATGATCCGATGGCCAATCTCGCTCGAAACAAATTCTTTGAGGTCTCGTATCTTGCTATACGAGATTGCTCTCCATAAAGTTCCTTTGTATGGAGAAATATGGCATCAAGATCCATATCCTCATGCCTCCTCTGATGTTCATTGTTCATCGAGGCAAGCACGATGCACTTGGCTTTCGCGCAATCTAACTCCCAGGTTTTGCAGATTTCCTTATCCGCATTACTGGATTTGGGACCTAGGACTGCAGGTGCCTTAGCGGTGAGGACATACCCCAATTTGTCATAGGTCAAAGCCATTTTGACATTCCGCAGCCAATCTTTATAGTTTGGCCCTGTCAGTATATTTTTCTCTAAAAGTAACTTAAGTCCAGTCATTTTCAGGGCTGCTGCAAGTAGGAGAGAGAGAAGAAACACTTTAGCATGATGCTCTTGCAAGTTTAGAGTGGTTTTTAGTTTATCTAAACTGGATGGCTCCCACTGTTTCTCGAATCCCTCCTCAAACCAAAAAGGAAGAACTAGCCAGGACTATTCTCACCGTACAATACTTGCTTAACCGTTCAGCCAGGCCAGTGTCGATACTTTGAGGGAGGTTTTCCAACGCTTTCGCGAAGTTCCTTAATTAAATAACCTCTTTTCTCTGGGGGCGTAGCCCCGCTGACACTTTTCTCGGCACCTACTTGGTTTATAGCATTGATCGTTAAGTGACGAATCTCCTGATGAGTAGCATATACTCACAGTAGGATCGGGATCCAAATATCATCGTATGATAATGTTGAAGGAATCCTACCAACATTCATCAAACTCCAAATGGTATCCATCTCTTTGCAAATTTCAGTTTCTTTAGAAATTCCCCATATAAAATTTTGCCCCATGCTCTTATGACCTTGGTGTTAGGTCAAAATGTCATAAGTCACATGTCAAGTTCTACCCATCATTATCTTGTTAATTTGAGCCCATCCGTACATATCCTTGACGTTCGGCCAAAATGATAGTACGACTGTCCCAAACTAACTCATCTATCTATGCAACAAATGAATACCCAGCAGCTACCAAACACTATGCCTTGGCGTTAGGTCAAAATACATAGCTTGAATACTACTGAATACCCAAATGAAATGACGGAGGGCTACGAATGGTTTTGGCGAAACCGTGAACGTAGTGAACTTGATATGACCGAAGGAACCTGATAGCTTTTAAAAGGAGTGGTTAAAGTTCCGTAATTAAAAATATCCTCTGTTTTAAAATAACCGAGTGGTTTCTTTTAAATTGTTCCAACGATTCAACTTTGGTTTATTTTCTTTGCATTAATAATAATGCGTCCCATCATTAACCTATCATTGCAGAAAACAACGAAAATACAACGTCCTCTTCTGCCATCCGCATTCGCCACTGGGTCCCGTCATCACCCGTTAGGTTACTTAACTAACGGCAGAGCGGGGGCTGGGCTAGCACGGGTGTAAAACATAAGTGACGTCTAAATAGCTATCATATATAGATATTGTACATTCGTCAGACGCAATAATAGGCATTACAGATCACAGATGAACATTATTGGATATGCAAGCAATCCGCGTTTCTTTTGAGCCTGCAATGAAAGACGGATTACACAGTTGTGATGAATAGCCATTACCCCACCCTAGACCCCTACGGGTATGGCAAACTACCCGCCAAGTACATGAAGTGAAGCGGTCTCCCTCAACAACGTGAGTAGGCTACTAAACACTTCAAAGTACCCGGTAGTTTGTGCACCCCACCTTGGGTCTATCCTAGGAGCAAAAACAGTAAAATGAAATAATACAACGGTGGCTACAACCGCAACCTGGATGTGCCCCGCAAAATAATATTACAACATATTACAGTTAAATTGAATGAATGAATATAATAACCCATCTCAAACCCCGGCTAATCATCCCAACAATCCAATACAGTTCATAACCACAAACAGTAAAATCCATTACAGAAATATGCAACACCCTGCCAACCGACATACTAGCAGTTAGGGGAGCTTTACGAATACATTAAACAGTTCACAGATATAATCAAATTAGCAAATATCGTATAATTTCGATCGAGCAAACATATCAGATTCTGCTCCAAAACTTCTCTGTGCACCTGAGACTTGAGCATAAAATAAACATTCCAGAACAGACAAAAACATCACAGAAGAGCCACTGGAAAAACTTGGGCTGAATCGGCTCCAACTCGGCCGCGGATCCGCGGCGGATAGGTGGGATCGGCCGCGGTTCCGCGTCTGTTTGGCCGATTCATGAACCCAATTTTTTTCAGTGTTCTTATATTTCTCTGTAGGTTATTCTGAAGGTCCCTGAAAAATTTTTAGGGCCGGTTTTAAATTCGACAGAAACTATGTGATTTCGTTGTTTTTTCCGGTTCGTTTCGCATTCGAAATTGTAACGACTTTGCTAATGAGTTGATTATTGTTTAGCGAGGCTCTGATACCACTGTAAGTCGATGTACAACACCCCACAAGTTGCGGGGAGGCGGAAATATGAAAAACGATCTTGTTCTTCGAGTTAACATCGACTAACCGAAGAATCTTTGCTAAACTATAACTAACACATGCATAGGAGTTCTTAGCTACTATGAAAAGAGATTATACCTAGTGAACCTAGTCCTTCTTCTTTTCGTTATCCACCTCCTCCTCGGCCTCCTCTACGTAATAGACGATCCACCCGAGAGCTTCTATTCCAAGCTTCACCTCTAATCTTGAGGTAACTAGGTTTCTTTAGTTGCTAATCAAAGGTACCTAGGTGATATAGAGTGAGGTTATGGATTAATTAGTCTATCTAATCCTTGATCTCAACACA
Source organism: Agapanthus africanus (assembly GCA_030015575.1). Lineage (NCBI taxonomy): Eukaryota > Viridiplantae > Streptophyta > Magnoliopsida > Asparagales > Amaryllidaceae > Agapanthus > Agapanthus africanus. Next base: position 419,338,443 of record CM057337.1, read on the forward strand.
TGAGAGGGGAGGATTAGGGTTTGAAGAGAGAGAGCTTGAGGAGAGAGAAGGTGAGCAAGAGAATGAGAATGAGATAATGATCTCTCATGAATATATGAAGCATAATGATTTATCAAAATAAATAAATAAAATGATTAATCATCATGCTTCATTTATTCATATGAGTGATTCATCTACATGAGTCATTAACCATTTAATGATGCATTAATGACATGGATGAATCACACAAATGAGTCACTAATATCATTTAATGCTTATGCCATCTAAACCCCCAAGTCACTATCCTTCTAGAAGCTTCTCGGGAAATTACGAGAACGCCCCTCATATCCGTGAAAACACGGAAAAACTTTAGACTGTATAAATCCAATAACCCGATACTAGAATCTGGCTTAAACCAAAGCCTGCTAGTAAAAACTGTCCGAATGTCGTACGTGCGTAAACACACGTATGCGTCCGAACCCTTGTCGTAAAACCATACGACCTCTATATCGTTTCGCCTGGAGCAGGGAAACTCTCTGTGTGAGACTCTAAAGACTCGACTACTACGCTGGCAGTGGGTTTAACTACAGACCGCAAGCGGCACTAGCTGTACGTAATGGTCCCCAGGTAGATGTCGATAAGAAGGCCGATGAGGAAACCCATCCGAACTCCTACTGAGCCTGATGTGACAATCTCCGTACAGTCTGGTCTGTTCGTCTAAGATTATCGGATATCGGGCCTAGGGGGCGGCAAGCGTCAGTCCCCTAATAGCGGTATAAGTCGTATCAGAACGTAGCCCATTACACCCTGAGAAACAACTGGAACCTACCAGTAAATCTCGCTTGCCCTGGCCAGGGACTTTGCGTAATGGCTCTCTGACACAGCGCGATATCAACTCCCAATACCCGGAGAGACGAATCCTGTCTAACCGCCACTGCCGCCAAGTGCTCGGGACTGCACCCAACTGCTACCTGTTTGCACGACTCCTTTGAGCCATAGTAGGGTAGCAATCTAAGAACAGTGGGACACACTCAAAGCGAAGTAGCAGTGTCAAGTTTGCGGACTATGTTGTACTCATGTCACCTGGGAACTGTTAACTGACGACGGGTATAATACCAACCAACAGTTTCCTGTGAGTCCTGTCCGGTGTACCCGTAACCCAACGAGCATCTGTATACTATCTCCAGTACGACGTACTGATGGCTGTGGGACAGACCATCTCCCCAACTGGGATGAGAAGCGTACACACAAGTCTACTCCGGAGTATCGATGCCCTGTCTCGATAATCCTATGACTAGGGACCTGGAAAAGGATGTGCTTGTTGACTACCCAGCCCCCACTAGTGTGACTGCCATCACAACGCTGTTAGTCAAGCAAGATCCTAAGAGCTCTATCAATACGTATGCTCACATATTAAGATAGATAAAACCAAGTAGCATACTACCATGTTTAGCAAGACTGTTATATAACTGTGAATATCCCAAGCTTCCATTAAGTAATATACAAACTAGTATGATACAATAATGGCCCCTAGGGCATATACACTAACAAGAGTTACTCCTGGGAGAGTTTTACACATTACAATTTGCCGATCAAGTAGGTGTCTAGAAAGGTGTCAACGGGGTTACGCCCCTGGGAAAACGAGGTTTATTTTAATTAAGTCCATGCGAAAGCACGGGGAACCTTCCTCAAAGTACTGGCACTGGCCTGGCTGAAAGATTGGCGAACTTGTAGGGTGTAATTAATCCCGGCTAGTCTTTCCTTTTAGGGTTTGAAGCAAGATTTGACTAAAACAGTGGGAGATATCCTGATTAGATAAATTGATAACCAATCTAATCTTGTAAAAGCGCACGCTGAGTGTTTTCTTCTCTCTCTCTCCAGGTAGCGACCATGTCACGCCTTAATCAAGATAATAATTCAGATATATTGACCGAACCCGCTTGTTATACTGAGCTGGGGAACGTTGGTCCTGCTCTAACTTATAATTGTTATAAGACAGAGCAGGAAATTGGGGAATACCAGAATTCCCGTGCCGCCCAAACGAAGAAAGTGCATATTGATGCATCTTCTTCGGGTGTGTTCATTACAGAGAACTGTTTATCAATATCCATTACGTCCTGGGTATGTGATACCGGATCAGGATCCCGCAAATGTAATTTGTTACATGGGCTACAGATAGGTAGAGAACTGAGAACGGGTGATAAGTTTCATGAGATAGAAATGGTGCAAGTGTTGCAGCCAAGTCTGTTGGTCACTATCACCCTGTATTACCAGAATACATTGATTCTAAATGAATGTTATTAGATACTGAACCTGATGTACAACATCATATCAGTCTCTTTATTAGTAAAGAAGGATATAATTTTGTATTGTTGGATAATGTTTTGAACATTTCCTATATCAAGAGTTGATCGGTTCAGGAACGTTATCTAAAAGCATTAATGTTCTAAATCAAACTACAGTTCTTAGTATGCAAAACACACACAAGACGAAGAGTTCAGAAATGAACGAATCCTTCTTGAGGCATTGTAGGCTAAGTCATATCAATGCGACCCGACTAGCTAAGTTACATATAGATGCATATTTAAATTAGTTTTCAATTGACATCTTGTGAAACTTGCCGGTCATATCAAAGAGATAAGATGACCACAGCTCCGTTTATTGGAAACAGAGAAAGAGTTAGTGAACTCTTGGGATTGATACATGCTGATGTATGAAGGTCCCCTATCTACACATGCCAGGACGGGTTCTTTGTACTTCATTACATTCACTGATGATCTCTCAAGATTCAGACATATGTTCCTATTGAAACACAAGTTCGAAACTTTTGAGATAATCACAGAATATAAGTTAGAAGTAGAGAACCAAAAACGGGTATAAGTATTATGTCCTTTGATGAGATCAAGGAGGAGAATACTAGAGCATGGAATTCCTGGACTATTCTAAAGGAGAATGAGATTCTCTCTCAGCATTACTCCTCCGTATACACCACATCACATCGGTGTATCGGGGCGGAGCAATTACACCCTATTAGATATGGTGCGATGTATGATGAGTACTACTGAGTTTCCTATTTCCTTTTGGGAGCTATGCACTTGAGAAGATGCATACCTATTGAATAAGGTTCAAATCAAATCAGTTGCCTACCACTTCATATGTGATATGGAATGGGAAGAGCCCATATCTTAAGTATGTTAAGATTTGGGGTTGTCTGGCCTATGTCTAAAAAGCAAAATCCGGACAAGCTCGAGACAATGTCAGATCTGTGGAAGTTTGTTGGATATCCCAAGCATACGCAAGGGAATATCTTCTACCTAACCGAGGAACAAAAATGTTTTGTTTCTCAGCATGCCACCTTTGTGAAATGGAATTTTTTTTGTGGAAAAATCAGTGGTCATGAGATAGAACTGGAAGGAGTTCCAGCTATACAAACTACAGCAGATGATTTGGTGGAACCAAAGGATTCAATAGTTTCCAACGAACCTCAGCCTCTCCGCCGATCTAGTAGGGTTCCTCACCCACCTGAGAGGTACTTTGGTTTCTTTATGACAGTGGGAGCAAGGATTGCATCATGAGATGATGACCTAACTAGTTTCGAGCTGGCCATCAGGAGTGGGACTCTGTAAGAATGGCTGGATGCTTAGCGATCTGAGATGGAATCCTTATACACCAACAAAGTATGGACTTTGGTTGCTTTATCTGAAGGGTTAAATCCCCATCAGGACCAAGTATATCTTGAGAAGATTACTTGGTGTACATGGAAAAGTTGAGACTTTCAAAGCTATGCTTAAGTCCATCCAGATCCTACTTGCCACGACTACATACCATGACTTACGATATCTGGTGGTTGGGTGTCATGACTGCTTTTCTAAATGATGTTTTAGAAGAGAGCATCTATAAGTACACAGCCAGAAGGCTTCGTAGACAGTGGGAGTAGCGGAAACGTGTGCAAGATATTTTATGTGATAAAGCAGGCATCGCGGAGTTGGAACGTCTGTTTTGATGTGGTAGTCAAAGAGTTTGACTTCATCAAAATGCTAGATGAACCTTGTATAAACAAAAAGGTAGTAGAGAGTATGGTGATGATCCTCGTAGAGTACGTGGATGGCATACTCTTGATAGGGAAGGAGTTTCCTATGCTACGCTCGGTCAATCTCTGCTTATCACAAGGATTCTCCATATAGGATCAAATTGATACCTACTAAATCCTGGGTTTTGGTTCTATGAGATAGATCTAATTGGATGTTAGGATACTCACTAGTTGTAGTGAGATGGTATCAATCGATCCTGGGGAGAATCACTCGAAAGGTTCCAGGGTGATAAGGACGACTGAAAGTTTGTCGTAGGCATTGTCTTTACCCTCAGTGGAGGGACGGTATGTTGGAAGAGTTCCAAGCTAGATACCGTGACTTAGTAGACGATTAAAGGCAAGATACATCGTTACCAAGGATGCTACCAAAGAGGCAGTCTGGAAAGAAATAAGTTCATGAGATGAACTTCGTTCCTACCATTGTGTGACAATGGAGTTGTGGCTTATGCCAAAGAACCCCCGTCCCATCAGAAATCCAGATATAATTCTTAGGCAGTATCACCTGATCATGGAGATGGTTGATCTCCAGGGATGGTGTACGGGTGCTCAGTAGAAACTGGGTACACTGGACGGACTCGCCGAGAACTCCCAGATGGTATTATACCTTACGTCAGATGGCAGTTCTCCGGTGACACTAGTACAGAGTAGTCTGTTGACCCGAGATCGTTATAGAGTATTGTGTGATTCCCACTGTGCTTTGATTTTCATCATACCGCGTCCAAGAGGGCATGCAAAAAGGTGGCTTTTGGGTACAGTCCCGAATAATATGGAGGCAATGAGCGATAGGAAGGGATTCGTCTCTCCCGGGATAGGGAGTTGATGTTGTGCTGTGTTCGATTGGCTATAACTGGAAATCCCTAGCCAAGGTTGCTGAGATTTACTGGTAAGTGTTATCAGTAGTTTCTCGAACTGTTATAGACCTCATATCGACACGACTTATCAAGCTACTGGGGTCTGACATATACCACCCCTAGGCGAGATATGCGACATATCAGACGACGAGACCGGACTGTACGGGAGTGTTACTGTTTAGATTCACAGGAGAATGTATAGGCTTGCTTGTTAATCTTCTGAGCGCTCAATACCTGGGTGGCTATTACGTTTTGCTGACCGCTTGCAGCCTGTGGGTGTTTGATATGATCATCACCTACTGCCGGCGTATTGACGATTCTTTAGAGTCCTACACAGAGGTTTCTTGGTTCAGGCAAAACGGAGTAGGAGCACGTATGTGATATGTGCGGGACCGAGGATAATGTGATATGAGATACCGTATTCTATTCTTGCGATATATGATATCAGCCGGGTCGTCGGATCAAGTGTCGATTCGATGAATCGGTAAATGAGATATTAGTCGGTTATATGCGATATTACCGGATTGTCGGATCAAGTGTTGATTCCATAATTTAATGTATAATAATATATGTGATATATTAAATTTCCTTAACTAATATTAGCTCACTAAAAGATTCTTTTTCTCACTCGGGTAATACATTGATATATATGCGATATATGTTAATTGTATTATTTTATTTTGTTACAATAAATGTTATATATGTGATATATAATATTGTAACATGATATGATTACTAATGCAACATGTTTAGTGGAGATTAAACAAGATTAGGGTATGATTTGGGTTAGTTCATTCATGAACCTTTTAGAAGGTTTTCCTTTTTGTATTGTGTAAGATATTTTCATGCGACTCATACTTAACCCAACCCAAACCCTAGCCCTAGTTAAATCTCTACAAAGGTTTAGTTGACTATGGTTGCATAATTAATCATTATCTTCTTTTCATTATTCATCACAAAAGGATTCTAATGATTATTCATCTTCTTCTTGCTTGAGTTCTTCATGAAAAGCTTTCTTGCTTTGATTTTGTGATGAAAAATTAGTGAGAATAAGAAAATAAATGAGAGCAAAAATCCTGTTTGATCATCCTTGCCATTTAGATGAGGGTGTTCACTTCATTTAGTGAGCGAGAGCTTGTGTTAATGAAACTTCATGGTAGATCATCTTTGTTATCGAAGATCGAAAGTAAGCTTGCATCTTTCTCTTCGTGGAGCCTCTCGAGAGTCCGGAACACGATGATCGCAGCGAAGGGACCTCAACACGGAGCTTTAGAAGTGAAGGACCGGATCTACAAAGGTTGTAATCCTTCTCACTTAGTGTTAAAGTGTTTAACATGCTTGTTTTCACCTAATCTCTAGTTTAAAGATCTTGTTATGGGTTGTTCGGCACGACTAAATTTTAAATCGGGCATGGTTGATGCCTCGTAGACCCTTGTGCGTGTGCCTAGCAACCCTACATAACTCCATTGTCATACAATGGTTGGAACGTAGTTCATCTCATGAACTTATATATATCCAGACTGCCTCTTTGGTAGTATCCTTGGTAACGATGTAGCTTGCCTTTAATCGTCTAGTAAGTCACGGTATCTAGCTTGGAACTCTTCCAACATACCGTCCCTCCAATGAGGGTAAAGACAATGCCTGCAACTGACATTCAGTCGTCTTTATCACCCTGGAACTTTTCCAGTGATTCTCCCCAGGATCGATTGATACCTTCTCACTACAACTAGTGAGAATCCTAACATCCAATTAGATCTATCTCATAGATCTAAAACCCAGGATTTAGGAGGTATCGCTTTGATCCTATATGGAGAATCCTTGTGATAAGCGGAGATTGACCGAGCATAGCATAGGAAACTCCATTCCTATCAAGAGTATGTCATCTACGTACTCTACGAGGATTACTGCCATACTCCCTACTACTCTTTTTGTATATACAAGGTTCATCTACCATTTTGATAAAGTCAAACTCTTTGACTACCACATCAAAATAGATGCTCCAACTCCGCGATGCCTGCTTTATCACATAAAATATCTTGCACACGTTTCCGCTGCTCCCACTATCTATGAAGCCCTCTGGCTGTGTACTTATAGGCGCTCTCTTCTAAAACATCATTTAGAAAAGCTGTCATGACACCCAACCACCAGAAATCGTAGTCATGGAACGTAGCAATGGAAAGTAGGATCTGGATGGACTTAAGCATAGCTTTGAAAGTCTCAACTTTTCTGTACACCAAGTAATCTTCTCAAGATATACTTGCTCCTGATGGGGATTTAACCCTTCAGATAAAGCAACCAAAGTCCATACTTTGTTGGTGTATAAGGATTCCATCTCAGATCACTAAGCATCCAGCCATTCTTACAGAGTCTCACTCCTGATGGCCTGCTCGAAATAAGTTGGGTCATCATCTCACAATGCAATCCTCGCTCCCACTGTCATAGAGAAACCGAAGTATCTCTCAGGTGGGTGAGGAACCCTACTAGATCGGCGGAGAGGATGAGGTTCGTTGGAAACTATTGAATCTTTTGATTCTACCAAATCATCAGTTGCAGTTTGTATAGCTGGAACTCTTTCCAGTTCTACCTTATGAGCACTAATTTCTTCACAAGAAATTCCCTTTCACAAAGGTGGCATGCTGAGAAACAAAACATCTTTTGTTCCTCGGTTTGGTAGAAGATATTCCTTTGCGAATGCTTGGGATATCCAACAAACTTCTACAGAACTGACTTTGCCTTGAGCTTGTCTGGATTTTGCTTTTAGACATAGGCCGGACAACCCCAAATCTTAACTTACTTAAGATATGGGCTCTTCCCATTCCATATCACATATGAAGTGGTAGGCAACTGATTTGATTAGAATCCTATTCAATAGTTATGCAACTTCTCAAGTGCATAACTCCCAAAAGGAAATAGGAAACTCAGTAGTACTCATCATAGAGCACACCATATCAAAATTGGGTGTGATTGCTCCGCCCCGATACACCTACGTGCTGTGGTGTATACGGAGGAGTAATGCTGAGAGAGAATCCCATTCTCCTTTAGAATAGTCCATGAATTCCGTGCTCAAGTATTCTCCTCCGTGATCTTATCAAAGGACATAATACTTTTACCCGTTTTTGGTTCTATACTTCTATCGTATATTCATTGAATTTCTCAAAAGTTCCAGGCTTGTGTTTCAATAGGAACATATGTCCGGATCTTGAGAGATAATCAGTGAATGTAATGAAATACAAAGAACCGGTCCTGGCATGTATAGACAGGGGACCTTCATACTGTAGGGTTCCTAGGCACTCTCAAGAGGTCTCACAAGGCATCAACCATGCCAATTTCAAAATTTACGGTGCCGAGAAACCCTAGACTACGGATCGTTAACTAGAAATCTAGGCGACCAAAGCAACTAGTTTACAACTAAACTAAAAGAACGGAAATACAACCTTTGTAGATCCGTTTCTCCACCTCCATAGCTCCATGATGAAGTCCTCTCCGCTGTCCAAATCGAACCATGACTCTAGCATCGGCTTCAACGGAGAAAAAGCGGGCTAGGTCATCGACGACGATGCCGAAGATGATCTACGTCGAGGTATCATTAGATCAAGCTCCACCTTCACCAAGCCATGAAAACTTGTGAAGGAAACACCCTATACTACTTGGCAAGAGGTAGAGGATGAAGAAATAGGAAGTGGGTTCACTTTAGAATTGGATTTCTCACTCATTTTCATCAATCACCATTGATGAAGCAAGCTTTCTTCAAGTGAAGAAGAAGATGAATATTATGATAAGTATTTTGTAAAATGAATAATAAAATCAATACTTATCATATGCTAACCTTAGTTAGGTGTAGAGAATAGACTAGGGTTAAGTGGAATGGTTAGGGTTAAGCATGAGACAAAATGGTCACTAAGTCAAAGCTTCATGAAGCTTCATAATACAAACAAAGTTAGCAACCATTTTTCTCTTTATGCTTTTCATTTTCCATAAAGAATAAATCAATAAATAAATGAATAAGAAAATGAAAGGAAAACCCTAACCATTACACAACCATGGTTTAATCTTTACACATGCTCAAGTTAGCATGTATCATCAAACATGATACAAACTTGTGTACAAAAGTATATCACATATACAATGTGCACAATCCAAGTGAGAAAATCCATTTAAAGTGAACCAATATTAGTTAATGCAAAGTAATATATAAAATATATAATTATGCATTAAATCATTAAATCAACACTTGATTTAATGATCCGGTCATATCGCATATAACCGACTAGTATTCAATGTATCGGCTTATCGAATCAACCCTCGATTCGATAACTAGGTTATATCGCATATAACCATTCGATACATTCATCGCGAGAATAGAATACGGTATCACATACACGCATTATTCTTGGACCCGCACATATCTCATATGCGCTCCTATTTCGTTTCGCTTGAGCCAGGAAACCTCTGTGTAGGACTCTAAAGACTCGTCAATACGCCGGCAGCAGGTGATGATCATATCAAGCACCCACAAGCCGCAAGCGGTCTGCTAAACGTAACGGCCACCCGGGTATTGAGCGATCAGAAGATCGACGAGCAAGCCCGCTCACACTCCAGTGAATCCAACCAGTAATACTACCGTACAGTCCGGTCTGATCGTCTGATATGTCGCATATCTCGCCTAGGGGTGGTAAACGTCAGACCCCAATAGCTCGATAAGTCGTGTCGATATGAGGTCTATAACAGTTCGAGATACTACTGGTAACACTTACCAGTAAATCTCAGCAACCCTGGCCAGGGATTTCCGGTTATAGCCAATCGAACACAGCGCAACATCAACCCCCTATACCGGGAGAGACGAATCCCCTCCTATCGCTCATTGCCTCCATGTGACTCGGGACTGTACCCAAAAACCACCGTTTTGCACGCCCTCTTAGACGTGGTAAGGTGGAAATCAAAGCACAGTGGGAACCACACAAGACTCTATGACGATCTCGGGTCAACAGACTACTCTGTACCAGTGTCACCAGAGAACTGCCATCTGACGTGAGGTATAATACCATCTGGGAGTTCTCGGCGAGTCCGTCCAGTGTACCCAGTCTCCACTGAGCACCCGTATATCATCTCTGATGTCAAACACCAATGGATATGGGATCATCCATCGCCCATCTGTATGGGTCGAGAAGGTATACGCTAGTCTACTCTGGTATATCGATGCCCCGTCTCGATACACCCATGACTAGGGACTTTGAAGGATGTACTTATGGACTACCATGTCCCCACTAGTATGATCCGCATCATAGTCCAGGTAGTCAAGTACACATCCTAAGGGCTTTACCAACATGTATCAGAGAGACAATCAGTGTACACGTTAAGGTAAAGATCAACCAGATAGCATACTATCATGTCGAGCAAGAAAGTCCTCCCTATATATGTCCCAGCATCCACTACAATATACATCCTATGTATAGTAATGGCCTCTAGGGCATACATATAACTAACAATCTCCTACTTGCACTAGGGCCATCTGATAGCAGTGGTTGTAGTATCTCATACTCAACCATCCCATAAAAATCTCTCTCTGGGAACTGGCCTTTGTGAGTGGATCCGCTGTGTTGTCCTCTGAGTCTACTCTCCAAACCTCGATCACCCTGGAGATCAACCATCTCCATGATCAGGTGACACTGCCTTAGAATATGTCTGGATCACTGATGGGACCGGCGTTCCTTGGCATAAGCCACAACTCCATTGTCACACAATGGGAGGAACTAAGTTCATCTTATGAACAAATATACATCCAGACTGCCTCTTTGGTAGCATCTCAAGTAGCGATGTATCCTGCCTTTATCGTCTAGTTAGCCACGATATCTAGCTTGGAACTCTTCCAACATACCGTCCCTTTACTGAGGGTAAAGATAATGCCTGCGACTGACTCTCAGTCGTCCTTATCACTCTGGAACTCTTCCAGTGATTCTCACCAGGATCGGTTGATACTATCTCACTACAACTAGTGAGAATCCTAACATCCAATTAGATCTATCTCATAGATCCAAAACCTAGGATTTAGGAGGTATCATTTTGATCCTACATGGAGAATGATTGTGATAAGCGGAGATTGACCGAGCGTAGCATAGGAAACTCCTTCCCTATCAGGAGTATGTCATCCACGTACTCTACGAGGATCACCACCATACTCCCTACTACCTTTTTGTTATATACAAGGTTCATCTACCATTTTGATGATGTCAAACTATTTGACTACTACATCAAAACAGATGTTCCAACTCCGCGATACCTGCTTTATCCTATAAAGCATCTTGCACACGTTTCCGCTGCTCCCACTGTCTACGAAGCCCTCTGGATGTGTACTTATAGACGTTCTTTTCTAAAACATCATTTAGAAAAGCAGTCATGACACCCAACCGCCAGATATCGTAGTCATGGTATGTAGCCATGGCAAGTAGGATCTGGATGGACTTAAGCATAGCCACTTGAAAAGGTTTCATCATCATCCACGCCTGGTCGATGACGAAAAGCTTTAACAAGTCTAGCTTTGAAAGTCTCAACTTTTCCATCTACACCAAGTAATCTTCTCAAGATATACTTGCTCCTGATGGGGATTTAACCCTTCAGATATCGCAACCAAAGTCCATACTTTGTTGGTGTATAAGGATTCCATCTCAGATCACTAAGCATCCAGCCATTCTTACAGAGTCCCACTCCTGATGGCCAGCTCGAAACTAGTTGGGTCATCATCTCATGATGCAATCCTCGCTCCCACTGTCATAGAGAAACCGAAGTATCTCTCAGGTGGGTGAGGAACCCTACTAGATCGGCGGAGAGGCTGAGGTTCGTTGGAAACTATTGAATCCTTTGGTTCTTTCAAATCATCAGCCGTAGTTTGTATAGCTGGAACATTTCCAGTTCTACATAACGGACCTTGCCTCGAGCTTGTCCGGATTTTTCTTTTAGACATAGGCCGGACAACCCCAAATCTTAACTAACTTAAGATATGGGCTCTTCCCTTTCCATATCACATATGAAGTGGTAGGCAACTGATTTGATTGGAACCCTATTCAATAGGTATGCAACTTCATAAGTGCATAACTCCCAAAAAGGAAATAGGAAACTCAGTAGTACTCATCATAGAGCACACCATATCACATAGGGTGCTATTGCTCCGCCCCGATATACCATCGTACTATGGTGTATACGGAGGAGTAATGCTGAGAGAGAATCTCATTCTCCTTTTAGAATAGTCCAGGATTTCCGTGCTCAAGTATTCTCCTCCTTGATCACATCAAAGGACATAATACTTATACCCGTATTGGTTCTCTACTTCTAGCTTATATTCTGTGAATATCTCAAAAGGTTCAGACTTGTGTTTCAACAGGAACATATGTCTGAATCTTGAGAGATTATCAGAGAATGTAACGAAGTACAAAGAACCGGTCCTGGCATATGTAGACAGGGGACCTTACATACATCAACATGTATCTTCCCAAGAGTTTACTAACTCTTTCTCTGTTTCCAATAAACAGAGCTATGGTCATCTAATCTTTGTGACATGACTGGCAAGTTGCACAAGATGTAAATTCAAACTGATTTAAATATGCATCTACATGTAACTTCAGCTAGTCGGGTCGCATTGATATGACCTAGTCTACAATGACACAAGTAGGATTCGTTCATTCCTGAACTCTTCCTCTTGTATGTGTTCCGTATACTAAAGAACAGTAGTTTGATTTAGAACATTAATGCTTTTAGATAACGTGCCTGAACCGATCAACTTTTGATATAGGAAATGTTCAAAACATTATCCATCAATACAAAATTTTATCATTTCTTTACTTCTAAAGAGACTGATATGATTTTGTATATCAGGTTCGGTATCTAATAACATTCGTTCAGAATCAATGTACTGATAATACAGGGTGACAGTGACCAACAGACTTGGCTGCAACACTTGCCCCGTTTTCTGCCTCATGAAACTTATCACCCGTTCTCAGTTCTTTACCTTTCTGTAGCCCTATGTAACATATTACATATTTAGGATCCTGATCTGGTATCACATACCCAGGACGTAAAGGATACGGAGAAACAGTTCTGTATAAAGAACACACCCGAAGATGATGCATCAGCATGCACTCTCTTCGTTTGGGCGGCACGGGAAATCTGGTATTCCCCATTTTCCTGCTCTGTCTTATAACAATTATAAGTTGGAGAGGGACCAACGTTCCCCAGCTCTGTATAACAAGCGGGTTCATTCAATATTCCGTATTATTATCTTGATTAAGGCGTGATATGGTCGCTACCTGGAGAGAGAGAGAAGAAAACACTCAGCGTGCGCTCTTTCAAGAATAGATTGGTTATTATTTTATCTAATCAGGATGGCTCCCACTGCTTTTTGTCAAATCTTCCTTCAAACCCTAAAAGGAAAGACTAGCCGGGATTAATTACACACTACAAGTTCGCCAATCTTTCAGCCAGGCCAGTGTCGGTACTTTGAGGGAGGTCCCCCGTGCTTTCGCATGAACCTAATTAATGTAAACCTCATTTTCCCAGAGGCGTAACCTCATTAACACCTTTCTAGACACCTACTTGATCGGCTAATTGTAATGTGTAAAACTCTCCCAGGAGTAACTCTTACTCGCAGCGGGTATCGGGATCCAACTATCTCATAGAAGGTATGCAATCTCATTGCAAATTTTAACACTTGAAATTCCCGATAATATTTTGCCCCTAGCACCCTATGACCTTGACGGAGGTCAACAAACCATAGGCTAATAGTCAAGTTCAACCCGTCATTTCTTGATCGAATTAAACCCACCCGCACGACCCTTGACGGAGGTCAACAAGGCCGCACGACTACCCTAATCCAATCTGCATCATATGCATAAGCAGATAAATACTAGTTAGCTACCGCACACTACGCCTTGACGGAGGTCAACAAACGTAGCACGAATACTAAATAGGACTTATCTGAAATGACGGAGGGCCACGACAGGTTTTTTCCTGAAAACCTATTGCGTAATGAACTTGATATCGTTGTAGGATCGAATGAATTTTAAAATGGAGTGTCTTTGAGGCTTTTCTAGTTTTGCTAAAGGAGTCACTCCCGGTGAAGGGATCGTCGGTCCTTTCCTCGTCGAATGAGGTGCGGGATATATCATATATATCACTGTGCAAAGCAAAATCACTTAAAAGCAATCAAAAGACGAACCGAGTGTGTAGCATCTGCCAGTTATTGCTAAAGGAGTCACTCCCGGTGAAGGGATCTCGGTCCTTTCCTCATCGAATAAGGTGCAGGATATATCACATATACCGCTGTGCAAAGCAAGAACTGTAGCTACCTGTTTTATTTTTGAAATTCGATTCTACAACATCTTAGGTTTCTTTTACTTCATTAATCTCATTAATGAAGTCCCATCATTTAAGTACCTAAACATCACAGATAAATATGACGTACACTTATGCCATCCGCATTCGCCTCGATGTCCCCTCGTGCACCGTTAAGTTAGGTAACTAACGGCAGAGCAGGACAGGGCTAGCGCGGGTGTAAAACATAAGTAGCGTCTATATAATATATCATATATACTATATACTGTATCTATCACAGAACATCACATGATCACATCACAGATATCGCAGCAGAAGAAACATATGAAATATTGGATATACTAGGACGTCCGTGTTTTCAATACGAGCCAGTATAAAACACGGATTCCACGGTCGTGATGAATAGCCAAACCCACACCCCTAGACCCCTACGAGAGCGGCAAGCAACCCTACCAATTCTGGAGTTAGGAGACCCGGACTCGACTTCTCGAGTTGGTCTCCCACTGGACTCCAGAACCCGGTTACTTGTGCTCCCCTCCTTGGGTCTATCCTAGTGCGGAAAAGTAAATAATATACAAAAGGTGACATCTTCCGCAACCTGGAAGTTCCCCAATAAAAGAATATTACATACAAGTTTTTACATGAATGAAAATGAAAAACACCCATCTCACATAAAAACCCCCGGCTATTCAAACACGACGATCCAATATAACATATCCAGCAACACATAACATCACATGTCATCAACGTAAGTAAATATGCGCATCCCAATTGTCGTTGACATATAGCAACGAAACTGGCGATATCACATATTACACTTACGGTCACAGAAAAGAAAGTGTAAAACTACAACAGTTGGAATCCGCAACCTGCATAGACATCGCATGCCTAATCAAATGAATTCCTTAGACATCGCATGCCTAACAGTTATAAACCCCGCATTTTAGTCTCATTATCGAAAACACTTTTCAATATCAAGTCGGGAAATTCAACAGGATTCCCGACATCCTGATCGAATGCTCGTCGCAAACTTTACTAGACGGCCGCACCCCCGATGCCGTCGACGAAGTGCACCAAGGCGGAACACCACTGCTGCGAGCACCCGAACGGATGCTTTCGGCGACGGGGTTCTCCTGCAGTCACTTGGTCGGGGCTATGGAGTGAAGCTGTCTATTAAGTTTACCCGGCGAGTATCCGCGTACGCTACGTGATTGCGACGGACTTTTGATCACATCAAAATTCCGTGGCAACCGATCAAGTGAGACTAAACTGCTTGATTTATAACATTCATTCAGTTATCTCATAACTACTTGTGAATTCCAATTATTGTATCCCATTCCAGATAAATAGAAAATGTTAAACTTTCCGATCGAACATTCAAACACCCAAGTTTTCCGAAACAGATCAACACATGAAATAAGTTTAAAAACATTCACTTCATGCCTCAGTACCAACGGTCCAGCCGTAGAAGGGTCAAGCCAACGCCTCACATGTGGCACGCCGTACTGCCCCAAACCCGAAGGTTCAAAGGGCAGTTCAAGACGGTCACATAATCGAGTTAAGGTTTGTTGTCTTCTAGAGGGTCCATCGCGTTACTTGCACTACTTAGAACGTCTTTAAACACCGGAAAAATCCAACACTTGGAAATTTCCCGACAGGGGAAAAATTGGGTATTTGTATCCAGCCGAACTTTTTAACAGTTTCTAAAATATCCGGAAAAACACACTGACAAAATTAGACAATCCGATCGATACACCGAGTCCCCAATACAACCCAGAAACTTCAACTCTTGAAAAAACATTAAAAATTCCCAGGAAAACCAGCACTGCATACTAGGAATTACTGTGCAAAATTGATTGCAAGAAGAGACAAAAGGGCCGCGGAACCGCCGCATTAGCAAGCTAATGCCGCGGTTCCGCCGCGCTTTTATGGATTCAGGGGCCCCGTTTTATACAGTAATTCTTAGAATCTTCTACTGAGTTTTCTGCATATTTTTAATTCTCAAAAATCCACGATTTTCAAAAATGTACAGAGAGCAATATTAGGGTTACGGTTTCGGTTCGATCGGATTTCTAACTCCGTCTACGCATCGCCTAAGGCTCTAGCTAGGCTCTGATACCACTGTAGGGTTCCTAGGCACTCTCAAGAGGTCTCACAAGGCATCAACCATGCCAATTTCAAAATTTACGGTGCCGAGAAACCCTAGACTACGGATCGTTAACTAGAAATCTAGGCGACCAAAGCAACTAGTTTACAACTAAACTAAAAGAACGGAAATACAACCTTTGTAGATCCGTTTCTCCACCTCCATAGCTCCATGATGAAGTCCTCTCCGCTGTCCAAATCGAACCATGACTCTAGCATCGGCTTCAACGGAGAAAAAGCGGGCTAGGTCATCGACGACGATGCCGAAGATGATCTACGTCGAGGCATCACTAGATCAAGCTCCACCTTCACCAAGCCATGAAAAATTGTGAAGGAAACACCCTATACTACTTGGCAAGAGGTAGAGGATGAAGAAATAGGAAGTGGGTTCACTTTAGAATTGGATTTCTCACTCATTTTCATCAATCACCATTGATGAAGCAAGCTTTCTTCAAGTGAAGAAGATGAATATTATGATAAGTATTTTGTAAAATGAATAATAAAATCAATACTTATCATATGCTAACCTTAGTTAGGTGTAGAGAATAGACTAGGGTTAAGTGGAATGGTTAGGGTTAAGCATGAGACAAAATGGTCACTAAGTCAAAGCTTCATGAAGCTTCATAATACAAACAAAGTTAGCAACCATTTTTCTCTTTATGCTTTTCATTTTCCATAAAGAATAAATCAATAAATAAATGAATAAGAAAATGAAAGGAAAACCCTAACCATTACACAACCATGGTTTAATCTTTACACATGCTCAAGTTAGCATGTATCATCAAACATGATACAAACTTGTGTACAAAAGTATATCACATATACAATGTGCACAATCCAAGTGAGAAAATCCATTTAAAGTGAACCAATACTAGTTAATGCAAAGTAATATATCAAATATATAATTATGCATTAAATCATTAAATCAACACTTGATTTAATGATCCGGTCATATCGCATATAACCGACTAGTATTCAATGTATCGGCTTATCGAATCAACCCTCGATTCGATAACTAGGTTATATCGCATATAACCATTCGATACATTCATCGCGAGAATAGAATACGGTATCACATACACGCATTATTTTTGGTCCCGCACATATCTCATATGCGCTCCTATTTCGTTTCGCTTGAGCCAGGAAACCTCTGTGTAGGACTCTAAAGACTCGTCAATACGCCGGCAGCAGGTGATGATCATATCAAGCACCCACAAGCCGCAAGCGGTCTACTAAACGTAACGGTCACCCGGGTATTGAGCGATCAGAAGATCGACGAGCAAGCCCGCTCACACTCCAGTGAATCCAACCAGTAACATTACCGTACAGTCCGGTCTGATCGTCTGATATGTCGCATATCTCGCCTAGGGGTGGTAAACGTCAGACCCCAATAGCTCGATAAGTCGTGTCGATATGAGGTCTATAACAGTTCGAGATACTACTGGTAACACTTACCAGTAAATCTCAGCAACCCTGGCCAGGGATTTCCGGTTACAGCCGATCGAACACAGCGCAACATCAACCCCCTATACCGGGAGAGACGAATCCCCTCCTATCGCTCATTGCCTCCATGTGACTCGGGACTGTACCCAAAAACCACCGTTTTGCACGCCCTCTTGGACGTGGTAAGGTGGAAATCAATGCACAGTGGGAACCACACAAGACTCTATGACGATCTCGGGTCAACAGACTACTCTGTACCAGTGTCACCAGAGAACTGCCATCTGACGTGAGGTATAATACCATCTGGGAGTTCTCGGCGAGTCCGTCCAGTGTACCCAGTCTCCACTGAGCACCCGTATATCATCTCTGATGTCAAACACCAATGGATATGTGATCATCCATCGCCCATCTGTATGGGTCGAGAAGGTATACGCTAGTCTACTCTGGTATATCGATGCCCCGTCTCGATACACCCACGACTAGGGACTTTGAAGGATGTACTTATAAACTACCATGCCCCCACTAGTATGATCCGCATCATAGTTCAGGTAGTCAAGTACACATCCTAAGGGCTTTACCAACATGTATCAGAGAGACAACCAGTGTACACTGTTGGGGTAAAAATTTACACCCCGGTTGACCAAGTCAAAATCAAAGTCAACCCCAAGCCAAGTGGGCCCAAGCCCAGATCCAGTGGGCCCTTGCCCGGGTCGAGCCCGAACATGAAGCGGCCAGCCTTCCCCCATGCCAAGATAAAAATTTTGTAATAAATAATTTTGTTGTATTTCTTTTATTTTTTATTTTATGGACAAATGTAAGAAAAATAGGCATAAAGCCAATTTTTTGTAAAGCCCATGGCTTATATGCAAAAAGAAATGGCACATGAGCCATGGGATAGGCAAAATGCCATTTTGTGAAGCCCAAGGGGCTATGTGTAAAATGTATAGCCTATAAAAGCAAAAGATAATGAAAATATCTCAACAACTTTTTCTCTCTCCAAAAAAGTTTCAGATCTGAGATCTTTCTTCTTCTTCAAGGTTCCAAAACCCTCTTCTTTCTCTTGAATTAAATCAAGAGTTTTACTCCTCTTTTTATAAAACAAATTGGTTTTTCACCACAAAACCCACAAAGGGGAACTTGGATCTGTCATCAGATCTTAAAAAGGAGAGATTTTGAGATTTCACATCTCTTGATCTTCAAGATCCAGCAAGCAACAGGAGGAAGAAGAAGAACCACTTCCATTAAACCCAAAACATATTCAGGAGCCCGACTCCTCCCTGATTTCTCTTTGAGAAATCTTTTTTCAGGCTAAAAGCCTCTTGTCCTCTCCGACGCGCAGTGCTCATGCGCAAAGCGCCCGCGTGCCGACACGTGGCACGCGCGCTTGCGCTCCAGCGCGCAGCGCAAGTGCGCAAAGCGCCCGCGTGCCGATACGTGGCGCGCGCGCTTGCGCACCTGCGCGCCTGCGCAAGTGCGCAAAGCGCCCACGTGCCGACACGTGGCGCGCGCGCGCTTGCGCTCCAACGCGCATTGCGCAAAGCGCCCACGTGCCGACACGTGGCGCGCGCGCGTGCTTGCGCACCTGCGCGCAGCGCGCATTGCGCAAAGCGCCCACGTGCCGACACGTGGCGCGCGCGCTTGCGCACCTGCGCGCAGCGCTCATACGCAAAGCGCCCACGTGCCGACACGTGGCGCGCTTGCGCCTGAGCGCACAGCACCTGAGCGCACAGCGCTCAAGGTGCTGGCCCCCACGCATCCCTTGGATGCCTTTTCCCCCTCTTTTTATGTACATACATATACATATACATATGTATACAAATTCACACATATACATACTCCGCAACATTCTCCCCCTCCAAAAAAATTTTCGGGCCGGGGCGCTGCCCCGAACCCCGCAAGGGGGCTGCTCGCCCCCTTGACCCCCAGCCCGCTATCCGGGTAGCGGGACCCCCTTAAAAACTCTGCGTGGCTCCCGATATATCCAAAACCCCCCTTTCAAAACAGAACACACGTACACTGCACATTGAGTTCGCATGCCCTGTTTAACCCGTTAATCGGAGGTTCCCTCGCCCCAAAGGCGATGGGTAATTAACGGCAGCTTAGTCCGCGGCTGCCGGAGATTCGGATCCCCACAATCATTAAACCCCCGCCTACCCTAGGCAGGTGGAATCTGTAGTACGCCTGACAAGCGTGCGCGTATTCCCATCTCAATGGGGTGACGAAAAACACCCTACAGATTCTGGCACGCCCGGTGGGACCAATCTCTCCTCCCATATTTCGGGTTAAACGTTCATGCGAACTCAATCAATATACATATCTGTATTTATACTAAAAATAATGCTTTTTCATGCAGATTTTCAAGCAATCAACCTTCGACGACAATGTCTCCCCAGACGAATTCAGCTTCCAACGTGACCCCGATTCCGTACGTGGTCAAGATCAACGCTCGTGTGGTTCTCCCCGCAAGCCTCAGTCGACAGTGGGAGGAACCGCCCCGCCAGTTCGGCTCCGTCATCATCTACCCTGCCGGAAGCGCTCATCTGGCGGAGATCCCGGTGGAACAGGTGGCCAAGCCGGTCTCAAGGGGTAAGAGGCCGAATGTCGTGATCGCTAAGGCACCACAACCGAAACTTAAGATGGTGTCTGAACGACTCCCTGGCGCTCTAGCTGGGGGCAAGACTTCCGGTGCGAAGGGCAACATCAAATGTCGCGGACGAGCTCAGGCGATGACTCCAACAAATGCACAATCGAGCGTATCTCCAAGGCGCTCCATCGACTGGTCTGGGGCGTCTTCCCAAAGAGCCGAAGTCTACCAGGTGCTTAGAACGGAAAAGTTAAGGCAGAAGCGGCTCAGGTATCGAGCCAATAAAAGGGCCAAGGCTTCGGCCAAATGGAATCGTGTGAAGTTCCAAGCGCAGGGTTGCCCCGCGACGACGGCTGAGTCGGACGTAAGAATCAGCAATTCCTTCGAGCCTCTAAAGTGGGTTCAGAAAAATTCCATGACCGCCAGAATCAAGAAAACAGCGGTCCGAACAGTGCCACAAAAAGAGGTGTCCCAGCCCCAACATAAAAAGTATGACACTGTCTCTTCAAGAGTCTATCAAGCACTCTGTGCCGCACGAAAGCAGCGGGGCAAACCCAGAAAAGAAGCTCCATCACCATTCAAGAAACTGGTTAGGCCAGCTGCCTTCAATCGACTGCCAGCAACCGAAACAAGGGGGTCAAGACAGCAATCCGTGAAATCAGCTGCCAATGATAGAAAGACGGCTGGATATATCATCCATACGGTCTATATGGCGGGCGGGCGCCCCAGCGACAACCTTCGCAGCAAAAGCAAGGACGGGGCCACCACATCCCAAGCCCAATCTAGCCTGAATGTGGTTGCCGCTGCCCAAGAACAGCTGCCCCCGCTGGATGAAGAAAACCCTCTCGATGAGGATGATAGGCAGAAAGACCCCTCGGTCCATGCAGAGTCAAGCTCGGACAGCGAGGAAGAGCCGACATTCCGCCCCAGGACTGCGGAGCAGGAGCTGCTTCAAGAGCTTCAAAAACAGCTCAGGAGCAAAGATAAAGAGATGGCCAAGCTCTATTCAAAGATTGACGACTTAACGAACGTGGTGATGCAGCTTACGGCTCAAATGGCTCGAGCGCCTCCTAATCAAGCACAAGCCGCTGGTAATCAGTCGGGTGATGACAATCCGAGGCAGCCAATGCCTGTTCCTTCGGGTCCAAGACTGGTCGAGCCACATGAAAGCCGGCCACACTCCGCTTCTGGGGACGCCTTGGCCCCAGATAGCACCATCCCGCTAACACAGGATCGGATAATGGATTTGGTCACCAGCAAGGTTAAAACATTGGTGGCCGAAGCTGAAGCTCAGAAAGAAATCAGTAGTAGTGGGCGGCCATATCCCGCGCAATACGACCTGATTGAGTTCCCAAGTGGCTACGTCATTCCTAAGTTCGGAAGATTTGATGGAACGGGGAATGCAAATCAGCACGTCGCCCACTTCAAAGCATCGTGCGGAAATACAGGGGGCAATGACGCGCTCCTTCTTCGTCAATTTGTCAACAGCTTGACCGGTGTCGCTTTCGACTGGTACGCGAGTATACCGGACGGGTCTGTCATTACCTTTGCCCAAATGGAGTCTCTGTTCTGGCAATGATTCATGAGCGTCAGTGATAAAATCTCCATTGCCGACCTTGTGAGGACCAAGCCGGGGAAGAATGAAAGCAACACTGACTTTATCGCCCGATGGCGTAATCTCACGGTCAAGTGCGAACCGCCGCTGGAGCAGGACCAGTCCGTCAGCCTTCTTATTGGGAACCTCAGCAATTGGATGGTCCCATTCTTGTGCACAGCAGGCCTCAAGACATTTCAGGAGCTAACCAAGAAAGTCCAGATGCTGGAACGCTCGAAGCAAGAGTCCCCGCCGGACTCTCAGAGAGACAAGACCTGGAAAAGCAAGCGGGACGACAACCGTAGAAGTGGGAGTTCCATCAGTACCAATGTCTTCAATGCGTCCGAAAATGAAGAAAAGCGAAGGGCGGGCGAATCCAAAACCAACCGGTCTCGAAAGCCATTGCTGGGAGGAGATGGGCCTTCCCTAGAGGAGAAGAAGAACAAGGTCTACTCTTTCAGAAGGGACAAGGTCCGTAAGATATTTAAAGATGCCTTGAACAACGGCCTACAATTGCCGGAGTCGAAAAGACCCCAAGAAGCAAAAATGACCGACAATCCTCTGTATTGCCCGTACCACCGAGTAGTGAGCCATGCGATCGAGGATTGCTATATCTTCAAAGACTGGGTCGAGAAGCAGTATAAGGCTGGAGAGATCGAGCTGTCCAAAAGTGTGTTGGTGAACAATCAAGTTGCAACCACCAACTTTATACAGACAGAAACTGAAGCCTTCTGGGAGCAGAGCAGCTGAACCCGCTGCCCCGACAAACGAAACTGACTCATCGCAGCCTCCGTGGAGTACGCACATATCTAATAAGACGAAGAAGATGCTAAAGCTGCTTCAGAAAGAGCCCAGGATGGAATGGGAAGGACAGAAGAAGCCTACCAGCCCAGCTGCCAATGCGGCTCCTTCAGGCTCAAAATCCAAGAAGCTCAAGAAGAAGAAAAGTGCAGCTCGGAGCAAAAAGGAGTCTGCAGGGAGATCGACCATTCAAAAATATATCGATTCCCTCGAAGAATATGAAAAAAAGGAAAGAACATTGATTCAATTGAAGGAGTTCTTCCCTGTACAAGCGGCTGAAATTCCGGAGGAGTTAGAAGAAGACTCCAATGAAGAGATCCCAGTAGTGACCTGCTACGCCATCCATCGTGGCAGCGACTCCGAGGATGAGCTCTGTTTTCCCGAAGAGGACGATGAGCTCACCACAAAGGCCAATCAAATCCAGCTCAGAAGCGGCAGGGCTCTACCGCCAAATCAGGGCAACGCCCCAAAAGGGAAGGAAAAGCAAGTCGCTAATGAAGAAGATGGCAGAGAACCGGCTGATGAAAACATAAGTCCTTCCTCAGTGGACTATAATGTCTTGGCACATCTTCGAAAGCTTCTGTCTCTCCTGAGCATCTACGACGCCTTGGTCCTATCTAAGGAGCTTAGAGATGTTCTCATCCATGCTCTACAAAACCCCGAGCGGTATCAGGCTCACTTTGCGGAAATTAATATGAAAGAAGCCCAGCACGCTTTGCATGCCGCCGCAGTCACATTTAAGGATGAAGACTTGCTACTGGGAACGGCTGAGCATAATCGGCCGCTTTACGTGACCGGGTACAGCGACGGAGATCGAATTAATCGCATATTGATTGATCCGGGGTTCTCAGTGAACATCTTGAACTTGCGAACTCTGAAGAGTTTGTCAATGGACGTCCGACACCCTGTCAAGGGAAAGGATTGTCATTCAAGGCTTCAACCAAAATTGCCAGCAAGTTCTGGGGTCTATAGCTTTGCCAATCAAATTCGGGGATCTGCAAACTGAAGCTAAGATATACGTGATCGACGCCGATACGTCTTATAAGATTCTCTTAGGGCGGCCATGGCTCCACGATTATGGCATCATTCCGTCAACTCTCCATCAATGCATGAAGTATACTAAAAATGGCGAAGAAAGACGCATTGACGGAGACATCCAGCCGTTCGGTGTGCATGAAATCCGCTTATGAA